>CM055732.1:1068506-1383506 GCA_029465975.1 Dallia pectoralis | reverse complement strand
GTTAAAGAGAAATAAATGTAGAGGTTGAGAATGCGGGTGAGGCTTTGATCAAACAGGAACTTCCTTAAAGGTGTGTTTGTTAAATACATTTCACAGATTTTACCACCTCCCCCTGAATATACATTCATTCGTTAACACCATCTGCTCTAGTACTTTAAAACAATACCTAACAAAATTATCTAAAAGCCTTTACTACTGTATTTAAATTGATAGTGATCAAATAGATATTATGATCAAGTCAGGTATTATGGACTAGAGACTAAAGATCCTAAACAAGTCAGATATTATGGACTAAAGATCCTGAACAAGTCAGATATTATGGACTAGAGACTAAAGATCCTAAACAAGTCAGATATTATGGACTAGAGATCCTAAACAAGTCAGATATTATGGACTAAAGATCCTAAACAAGTCAGATATTATGGACTAAAGATCCTAAACAAGTCAGATATTATGGACTAAAGATCCTAAACAAGTCAGATATTATGTACTAAAGATCCTAAACAAGTCAGATATTATGGACTAAAGATCCTAAACAAGTCAGATATTATGGACTCATCTTCATCTCATCTCATCTCATCTTCAACCGCTTATCCGGGGTCGGGTCGCGGGGGTAGCAGCTCTAGCAGGGGACCCCAAACTTCCCTTTCCCGGGCAACATTAGCCAGCTCTGACTGGGGAATCCCGAGGCGTTCCCAGGCCAGTGTGGAGATATAATCTCTCCACCTAGTCCTGGGTCTTCCCCGAGGTCTCCTCCCAGCTGGACGTGCCTGGAACACCTCTCTAGGGAGGCGCCCAGGTGGCATTCGTACAAGATGCCCGAACCACCTCAACTGGCTCCTTTCTATGCAAAGGAGCAGCGGCTCTACTCCGAGTTCCTCTCGGATGACTGAGCTTCTCACCCTATCCCTAAGGGAGAGGCCAGCCACCTTTCTGAGAAAACCCATTTCGGCCGCTTGTACCCGCGATCTCGTTCTTTCGGTCATGACCCAGCTTTCATGACCATAGGTGAGGGTAGGAACAAAGATTGACCGGTAGATCGAGAGCTTTGCCTATATTATGGACTAAAGATCCTAAACAAGTCAGATATTATGGACTAAAGATCCTAAACAAGTCAGATATTATGGACTAAAGATCCTAAACAAGTCAGATATTATGGACTAAAGATCCTAAACAAGTCAGATATTATGGACTAAAGATCCTAAACAAGTCAGATATTATGGACTAAAGATCCTAAACAAGTCAGATATTATGGACTAAAGATCCTAAACAAGTCAGATATTATGTTCTAGACATGTTGATGATAATGACAACATTAATATATATTCTGTTATTCCCTTCGTAGTGCCCTATTGATCACCAGAAATAATGAGGACTTTAGGAGACATATTCACTCACACCTGGGGAATCTTCAGCTCTCTGCTGGAGAGAAAGGTGATTTGCTTACCAAATTGGACAGGGAATTGGAGTTTCAGACTGAGAGAACTGCAGCGTTTACCCAGAATGCAGCACCTACAGTCTGTTTTCAGTTGATTGACAGGAGCTGAAGTGATCTGTCATCAACTGGAAGACATCCTTCTGCTTAGCAGTGTCATCTCAGCCTTAATAACCTCCCCAGAGATGCCAATCCATAACTCTCAACCTCGTCCCAATGTCATCATATTCTCCATTCAATTCACTCTTCACTAATCCCATACAGTATTTTGACCTTTAATCCATTCAATTCACTCTTCACTAATCCCCTACAGTATTTTGACCTTTAATCCATTCAATTCACTATTCACTAATCCCCTACAGTATTTTATAACAACCACTGTCTCTATAACAACCACTACCAGACACATCTCTATGACAACCAAATGTTGTATCATTAATCAATTAAATAATTCCTTTGACAAAGACTAGGCTTTATGTATGTGTGTGAAAATAGCTGGCTGCTGATTCAGGAGAATTACTGCTCTGTGTGATTAAGATGTATTACTGAAAGAGCTCTGCGGTTGTCTGTGTAACACACACCCACACACACCCACACACACACACACACACACAAATACACACACAAATACACACACAAATACAAATACACACACACACACACACTCAAACAACATAGTTACTGAGGTTTTACTCCTTCCGGGTCAAGAGCTCTACAACAGACTCCTGATTTGTGATTTTATAGTATTAGTGTGATTTAATAAGGTCTTCGTCACGTGCACTGTGGCAGTCTGAAGTGTCTCTGAGGCTATAGTGTGTGTGTGTGTGTGTCTGTGTGTACTTACCCATCAGAAATACAACCTTAGGTTTGGTACGCTCTGATAGATAACCTGCAGGTCAAGAAAACGAAACACATGGATGATTAACACTCACACACACACTCAAACACAGACACAACCACACACTCAAACAAACAGACACAAACACAGACACAAACTCAAACAAACAGACACAAACACACACACACTCAAACAAACAGACACAAACACAAGCACAAACAAACAGACAATCAAACAAACCCACTCACAAAAACAAACACACTGACACATACACACACTCACACAAACACACACTCACAAAAAACACACATAATAGGGGACTTAATATGGAGATATAATAGGAGATATAATAGGGAGATATAATAGAAGATATAATAGGAGATATATAATAGGAGATATAATAGGAGATATAATATGGAGATATAATAGGAGATATAATATGGAGATATAATAGGAGATATAATATGGAGATATAATAGGAGATATAATAGGAGATATAATATGGAGATATAATAGGAGATATAATAGGAGATATAATATGGAGATATAATAGGGAGATATAATAGAAGATATAATAGGAGATATAATATGGAGATATAATAGGAGATATAATAGGAGATATAATATGGAGATATAATAGGAGATATAATAGGAGATATAATAGGAGATATAATATGGAGATATAATAGGAGATATAATAGAAGATATAATAGGAGATATAATAGGATATATAATATGGAGATATAATAGGAGATATAATAGAAGATATTATAGGAGATATAATATGGAGATATAATAGGAGATATAATAGGAGATATAATAGGAGATATAATATGGAGATATAATATGGAGATATAATAGGAGATATAATAGAAGATATAATAGGAGATATAATAGGAGATATAATATGGAGATATAATAGGAGATATAATAGAAGATATAATAGGAGATATAATAGGAGATATAATAGGAGATATAATATGGAGATATAATAGGAGATATAATAGGAGATATAATAGGGAGATATAATATGGAGATAAAATAGGAGATATAATAGGGAGATATAATAGGAGATATAATAGGGAGATATAATAGAAGATATAATAGGAGATATATAATAGGAGATATAATAGGAGATATAATAGGAGATATAATAGGAGATATAATATGGAGATATAATAGGAGATATAATATGGAGATATAATTGGAGATATAATAGGAGATATAATAGGAGATATAATATGGAGATATAATAGGAGATATAATATGGATATATAATAGGGAGATATAATAGAAGATATAATAGGAGATATAATATGGAGATATAATAGGAGATATAATAGGAGATATAATATGGAGATATAATAGGAGATATAATAGGAGATATAATAGGAGATATAATATGGAGATATAATAGGAGATATAATAGAAGATATAATAGGAGATATAATATGGAGATATAATAGGAGATATAATAGAAGATATAATAGGAGATATAATATGGAGATATAATAGGAGATATAATATGGAGATATAATAGGAGATATAATAGGAGATATAATAGAAGATATAATAGGAGATATAATAGGAGATATAATATGGAGATATAATAGGAGATATAATAGAAGATATAATAGGAGATATAATAGGAGATATAATAGGAGATATAATATGGAGATATAATAGGAATATAATAGGGAGATATAATATGGAGATATAATATGGAGATATAATAGGAGATATAATAGGAGATATAATATGGAGATATAATAGGAGATATAATATGGAGATATAATATGGAGATAAAATAGGAGATATAATAGGGAGATATAATAGGAGATATAATAGGAGATATAATATGGAGATATAATATGGAGATAAAATAGGAGATATAATAGGGAGATATAATAGGAGATATAATAGGAGATATAATAGAAGATATAATATGAGATATAATAGGGAGATATAATAGGAGATATAATATGGAGATATAATATGGAGATATAATAGGAGATATAATATGGAGATATAATATGGAGATATAATACGGGGATTTAATAGGAGATTCCGGGGCAGTGTTCATGATTCTAGAGTCAAACCGGGTTCCATGGGCTAAAGACATTGGGCCATCAGGTCACCGTGACTGTCCCACTAAGATTCAGTGAGCGTATTTTAAACTTTGACCTTTCATACTACCTCAAGGTAAGTGGTGACAGGAAACCGATGCAGACTCACTTTCTGTAGTTCCCTCAGCATACCCCACCACACTGCCATCTTCCTCATCTTCGTCTTCAACCTGCAGAGAGAATACAATTATGAAACTGTAGATCACATTCTAGAATGTATGTGGTCCTGTGGTCTGAAAGACAGTAGATCACATTCTAGAAAGTGTGTCATCCTGTTGTCTGAGAGACAGTAGATCACATTCTAGAATATGTGTTGTCCTGTTGTCTGAGAGACAGTAGATCACATTCTACAATGTGTGTCGTCCTGTGGTCTGAAAGACAGTAGATCACATTCTAGAATGTGTGTCGTCCTGTTGTCTGAGAGACAGTAGATCACATTCTAGAATGTGTGTCGTCCTGTTGTCTGAGACAATAAATCACATTCTAGAATGTATGTCGTCCAGATGTCTGAGAGACAGTAGATCACATTCTAGAATGTATGTCGTCCTGTTGTCTGAGAGACAGTAGATCACATTCTAGGATGTATGTCGTCCTGATGTCTGAGAGACAGTAGATCACATTCTAGAATGTGTGTCGTCCTGTTGTCTGAGAGACAGTAGATCACATTCTAGAATGTATGTCGTCCTGTTGTCTGAGAGACAGTAGATCACATTCTATAATATTTGTCGTCCTGTTGTCTGAGAGACAGTAGATCACATCCTCGAATGTATGTCGTCCTGTTGTCTGAGAGACAGTAGATCACATTCTAGAATGTGTGTTGTCCTGTTGTCTGAGAGACAGTAGATCACATTCTACAATGTGTGTCGTCCTGTGGTCTGAAAGACAGTAGATCACATTCTAGAATGTGTGTCATCCTGTTGTCTGAGAGACAGTAGATCACATTCTAGAATGTGTGTCGTCCTAGAATGTGTTGTCGAGAGACAGTGTGTATGTCGTCTGAGAGACAGTAGATCACATTCTAGAATGTATGTCGTCCTGTTGTCTGAGAGACAGTAGATCACATTCTAGAATGTATGTCGTCCTGTTGTCTGAGAGACAGTAGATCACATTCTATAATATTTGTCGTCCTGTTGTCTGAGAGACAGTAGATCACATCCTAGAATGTATGTCGTCCTGTTGTCTGAGAGACAGTAGATCACATTCTATAATGTTTGTCGTCCTGTTGTCTGAGAGACAGTAGATCACATTCTATAATGTTTGTCGTCCTGTTGTCTGAGAGACAGTAGATCACATTCTTGACCAGTAGACAACCAGACTGTAAGACGCCATACAGATTCGGCGAACAGACAGAAACACAGGACTTTTCTTGCTTCATAGCTTCAAATGTTTCTTTGACCCAGACTGAATTGCGATCTTGGCTTTGTGATTTATATGAAACGCCTGTCTGGATGACTTCTAGTCCAGAGTTTTGCCTGGCCACTCTGCTCTTAGCCCAAATGGTCGGGTTGCTATTTTGGTCTCAGACTACCATAAGCCAACTGACATTTCCATTTTCCTCGGATGACCTGACTTTGCAATCCCCGTATAACCGCTGCGATTGCTCTTCAACTCTCAGATATGAAAAGACAATTGACATTGACATTTATTACAACCGCCAGAGCCGGTCGCCACTCTAAGTTTCTTCCTTTTCTACCGAGTAGCACTGACTGTGGTGCCTGTCTGTCGTTGTGGGCTGGTCTGCCAGTTGCAAGATTTAGAGAGAGACAGACAGGGAGGCAGACAGATTATGTTGAGTGTGTATTATCTCAAGTGTGATTAAGGAAACTTTTCCCAAAGGACATTAAAGTGCACCTTCTACTCTCAAGTTTGCCCCCATTAATAATCCTTACAGAGACATCTAACCCAACTAAAGATATTAGTGTCTGATTGTCACAGCCTGGCTGTCTGTTTCCTGTCAGCTGTGACCAATCACAGTGAGACTTGGTGTCATTCTGACAGTCCAATCTCAACCGTCCAGACAATCTGACTGTCTCTTCATCTACATGCTGTTACATGGTTCTGTTCACTTCTCCTCTAACTGGACTGTCTCTTCATCTCCATGTCTCTTCATCTCCTTGTCTCTTCATCTCCATATCTCTTCATCTCCATGTGTCTTCATCTCCATGTCTCTTCATCTCCATGTCTCTTCATCTCCATGTCTCTTCATCTCCATGTCTCTTCATCTCCTCTGTCTCTTCATCTCCTTGTCTCTTCATCTCCATGTCTCTTCATCTCCATGTCTCTTCATCTCCATGTCTCTTCATCTCCTTGTCTCTTCATCTCCATGTCTCTTCATCTCCATGTCTCTTCATCTCCATATCTCTTCATCTCCTTGTCTCTTCATCTCCATGTCTCTTCATCTCCATGTCTCTTCATCTCCATGTCTCTTCATCTCCTTGTCTCTTCATCTCCATGTCTCTTCATCTCCATGTCTCTTCATCTCCATGTCTCTTCATCTCCATATCTCTTCATCTCCTTGTCTCTTCATCTCCATGTCTCTTCATCTCCATGTCTCTTCATCTCCTTGTCTCTTCATCTCCATATCTCTTCATCTCCATGTCTCTTCATCTCCATGTCTCTTCATCTCCATGTCTCTTCATCTCCATGTGTCTTCATCTCCATGTCTCTTCATCTCCATGTCTCTTCATCTCCATGTCTCTTCATCTCCATGCTGTTACATGGTTCTGTTCACTTCTCCTCAAACTGGACTGTCTTCAGGTTCATGGAAGTCATCTTAAAAAAACTTGCATCATTGCAAAGTAAAGCTATATGGGCTCTGTCCTGGTCAGAGATACATTCTCATACTCACCCTCTATTTTATGGCTTTGAGTTATTAAGACTAGCTGAGCTAAATAACTATCATAATGCTGCCTTATGTTTCAAGTCGTTAATAGACTGAACTCTAGATTGAGTAGTCTTGTTCCTATTTCTAGTCCCCAGCACATAAACCAAACGAGAACCAAACTACTCATATCCGGTAAATATCGCCGACATGTTCGCACCAGTATGAGTGTTGTGTGTAGGGGGCCGCAGATTTGGAACAGGATTGCTGATGGCCTTAAGGTGTTGCCCTTTATCTCCAACTTCAACAGACAACTAAAAAAATATTACCTATCAACCTATATTTAATATATATATATAACTTCTCATGGACTACTGGGATGTATGTGTATGATTGTATGTCTATGTACTTTTATCTATGTACTGGTGCGCTTTGCGTGCTTTTAGTTCCTTAACATTGTCGGGTTGCAGATGCTAACTCTATACCTTGTCTGTACCACTTCTTCTTTTTCTTATTTTTGTTCATAAACTATGGGCCCCCACCTATAAGCTTTTTTATCTTCTTTAGGGGACCCATTCACTATACCAATTCTGATTCTGTACACCCGCTGTATTATAGAATTTGTTGGTAATGGTATTTGTGAATAAACTAAACTGAAACTGAAGACATTCATAATGAAGAAACAGGAAATGTGTCCATTTTTATTAACCTCTGTAGACTTTCTTGAACCTTGAAAACACTACATATCTGCAGGTACTGCTGCAACATGAGGATCTCCAGAGGATGACTCACTGTCTGCTCACTGACTGCACTAAATGACTGAGACAATGACAAAAAGAGAAAGAGCCAGAGAGAGGAAGACCCATATAAAGGAAGAGCCAAGGAGAGGAAGAGCCAGATGGAGAAGGAGGGCGAGAAGAGGGAGAGGAAGCTAGAGCTGCCTTAGTAAACCCATAGTGACATGTAATAACAGTGATAGCCTCTAGCTAGAGCTGCCTTAGTAAACCCATAGTGACATGTAATAACAGTGATAGCCTCTAGCTAGAGCTGCCTTAGTAAACCGATAGTGACGTGTAATAACGGTGATAGCCTCTAGCTAGAGCTGCTTTAATTAAACCGTAGTGTTTTACAATAGAAGAACAAAGTCAAAGGAGTGGGGAAAAGAGCAGAGAGGAAAGGAGAAATAAGGAGAGAAGACTTGAGGGAACTGGAAAAGTGGAGAGGTAGTAAAATAGAGGAGGTAAGATGGGGAAAGGTGGAGAGGTAGTAAAATAGAGGAGGTAAGATGGGGAAAAGTGGAGAGGTAGTAAAATAGAGGAGGTAAGATGGGGAAAAGTGGAGAGGTGGTAAAATAGAGTAGGTAAGATGGGGAAAAGTGGAGAGGTGGTAAAATAGAGGAGGTAAGATGGGGAAAAGTGGAGAGGTAGTAAAATAGAGGAGGTAAGATGGGGAAAAGTGGAGAGGTAGTAAAATAGAGGAGGTAAGATGGGGAAAAGTGGAGTGGTGGTAAAATAGAGGAGGTAAGATGGGGAAAAGTGGAGAGGTAGTAAAATAGAGGAGGTAAGATGGGGAAAAGTGGAGAGGTAGTAAAATAGAGGAGGTAAGATGGGGAAAAGTGGAGAGGTAGTAAAATAGAGGAGGTAAGATGGGGAAAAGTGGAGAGGTAGTAAAATAGAGGAGGTAAGATGGGGAAAAGTGGAGAGGTGGTAAAATAGAGGAGGTAAGATGGGGAAAAGTGGAGAGGTGGTAAAATAGAGGAGGTAAGATGGGGAAAAGTGGAGAGGTAATAAAATAGAGGAGGTAAGATGGGGAAAAGTGGAGAGGTGGTAAAATAGAAGAGGTAAGATGGGGAAAAGTGGAGAGGTAGTAAAATAGAGGAGGTAAGATGGGGAAAAGTGGAGAGGTAGTAAAATAGAGGAGGTAAGATGGGGAAAAGTGGAGAGGTAGTAAAATAGAGGAGGTAAGATGGGGAAAAGTGGAGAGGTAGTAAAATAGAGGAGGTAAGATGGGGAAAAGTGGAGAGGTAGTAAAATAGAGGAGGTAAGATGGGGAAAAGTGGAGAGAAGGAGAGGATAGGAGGGAAGGAAGAAAGCAGAAAAGAGAAGTGGGGTTTTACCTGCTCTTCGTTTCTGAAAGGAATGTCTGCCAGACTGCTTGTGTCTCCTAGGAGACTGAGATCCAGCTGACTGGGACCTGGAAAGACCATAACATCAGAGAAAGACCATAACATCAGAGAAAGACCACAACATCAGAGAAAGACCATAACATCAGAGAAAGACCATAACATCAGAGAAAGACCATAACATCAGTAAAAGACCACCACATCAGAGAAAGACCACAACATCAGAGAAAGACCACAACATCAGAGAAAGACCATAACATCAGAGAAAGACCACAACATCAGAGAAAGACCATAACATCAGAAAAAGACCATAACATCAGAAAAAGACCACAACATCAGAGAAAGACCACAACATCAGAGAAAGACCATAACATCAGAGAAAGACCATAACATCAGAAAAAGACCACAACATCAGAGAGAACACAACATCAGAGAGAACACAACATCAGAGAGACCACAACTTCAGTCGGTCCTGCCCACCAGGTCCTGAGAACCTGGACCTGTCAACCTGGTCCTGCCCACCTGGTCCTGTCAACCTGGTCTTGTCCACCTGGTCCTGTCCACCTGGTCCTGCCCACCTGGTCCTGTCCACCTGGTCCTGTCCACCTGGTCCAGTCAACCTGGTCCTGTCCACCTGGTCCTGCCCACTTGGTCCTGTCCACCTGGTCCTGTCCATCTGGTCCTGTCAACCAGGTCTTGTCCATCAGGTCCTGTCAACCCTGGTCCTGCCCACCTGGTCCTGCCCACCTGGTCCTGTCCACCTGGTCCTGTCAACCTGGTCTTGTCCACCTGGTCCTGTCCACCTGATCCTGCCCACCTGGTCCTGTCCACCTGGTCCTGTCCACCTGGTCCTGTCAACCTGGTCCTGTCCACCTGGTCCTGTCCACTTGGTCCTGTCCACCTGGTCCTGTCCATCTGGTCCTGTCCACCTGGTCCTGTCCACCTGGTGCTGTCAACCAGGTCTTGTCCATCAGGTCCTGCCAACCCTGGTCCTGCCCACCTGGTCCTGTCCACCTGGTGCTGTCCACATGGGGCTGGTCTGTCCATTTACAAAATACCTAATGTATTTCTAGGTTGCAAATAATGTCTTCAAAATAAGAGTACTTCAATTTCCCCAAGGTTGAATGCGAGTGCATCGCTTCAAAGGTGGAATGTGATGTACTAAATAAATTGTACTTAGTAAAATACAATTTCATTCATTGTTTTTACCTGCAACAGGCTGTTTGGAGGGAAACATCTTGTTGTCAACTGTCATGCTGATGTCACAGAATACCTCCTCCTCGTCTCGATCTGCATCTAGCTAAGGATGAACAATGACAAGTTTACAAGGACATAAATGAACAACAACAGGTATACAAGAACTTAAAAGAACAACAACAGGTTTACAAGAACAAAAAAGAACAACGACAGGTTTACAAGAACATAAAAGAACAACAACAGGTTTACAAGAACATAAAAGAACAACGACAGGTTTACAAAAATATCACCAGATATTATACACACATCACCAGATATTATACACACATCACCAGATATTATACACACATCACCAGATATTATATACACATTACCTGATATTATACACACATCACCAGATATTATATACACATTACCTGATATTATACACACATCACCTGAAATTATACACACATCACCAAATATTATACACACATCACCAGATATTATAATAAATAATAATAATAATTCATTACATTTATATAGCGCTTTTTTTCCTGGGAACTCAAAGCGCTTTTACATGAAAGGGGGAATCTTCTCAACCACCACCAATGTGCAGCATCCACCTGGATGACGTGACGGCAGCCATATTGCGCCAGAACACACACCACACACCAGCTTACAGGTGGAGAGGAGACGGTACTGATGAAGCCAATTAGTGTATATATGGGGATGATTAGGTGGCCATGATGGACAGAGGACAAGGGGCAGATTTGGCCAGGATGCCGGGGTTACACCCCTACTCTTTATCGAAGGGCATCCTGGGGGTTTTTAATGACCACAGAGAGTCAAGGCCTCGGTTTAACGTCTCATCCGAAGGACGGTGCTTTTTGACAGTATAGTGTCCCCGTCACTATACTGGGGCGATAGGACCCACACAGACCAGAATGCAGCCCATTCTGGCCTCACTAACACCTCTTCCAGCAGCAACCTGGTTTTTCCAGGAGGTCTCCCATCCAGGTACTGACCAGGCCCCTGCTTAGCTTCAGTGGGCAACCAGTGTTGGGCTATAGGGTGATATGGCTGCTGGCTTATACACACATCACCAGATATTATACACACAACATCACTAGATATTATACACATATCACCCGATATTATACACACATCGCCAGATATTATACACACAACACCAGTTATTATATACACATCACTAGATATTATACACACATCACAAGATATTATACACACAACACCAGTTATTATATACACATCACTAGATATTATACACACATCACCTGATATTATACACACATCACCAGATATTATACACACAACACCAGTTATTATACACACATCACTAGATATTATACACACATCACAAGATATTATACACATCACCAGATATTATACACACATCACCAGATATTATACACATATCACCAGATATTATACACACATCACTAGATATTATATACACTTCTACATATGTTTTTGCTTGGTTATTATTATATATTGTGAGTAGATTCATGGTAAAGATTATTGGCTCTAAATACTTACCGAATACACTGTTTATACCATATCAACCAATAATATGTTTTTGAGAAAGTAGATAGCTTTGTATATGTAGTGAATGTTAAATGTTCACCTCAGGACCTCCTGGCCTGTTGGTTACAAGTTATCCTGGTTGTTACATCATTTCGCTTTTCAATGTGTTAAGTGGCTGTAACAGTTGTGCCTCTGTCATCAGAATAGCTCCAAAAATAACAAGGAGGACCTTGCCCTCTCCCTCCTCTCTCTGTGTAGCCTTCCCCTCTCCCTCCCACTTCCCCACTCCCTTCCCCACTCCCTTCCCCTCTCCCTCCCACTTCCCCTCTCCCTCTCACTTCCCCACTCCCTTCCCCTCTCCCTCCCACTTCCCCTCTCCCTTCCCCTCTCCCTCCCACTTCCCCACTCCCTTCCCCTCTCCCTCCCCCTTCCCCACTCCCTTCCCCTCTCCCTCCCACTTCCCCACTCCCTTCCCCTCTCCCTCCCACTTCCCCACTCCCTCCCACTTCCCCACTCCCTTCCCCTCTCCCTCCCCCTTCCCCACTCCCTTCCCCTCTCCCTCCCACTTCCCCTCTCCCTCCCACTTCCCCACTCCCTTCCCCTCTCCCTCCCACTTCCCCACTCCCTTCCCCTCGCCCTCCCACTTCCCCACTCCCTTCCCCTCTCCCTCCCACTTCCCCTCTCCCTTGCCCTCTCCCTTCACCTTTCTCTCCCCCACTCTCCCCTCCCATCTCTCTTTTCCTCTCTTTCTCTCTCCCTCTCTCAACACACTTTGGCACAAAGCCTCCTGTAAGAATGTGCTGAGATAAAAACTGACAACATGGACAGAAGACACTGGAATGAGTAACCATGGTAACCTGCCCAGCCAATCAGAGTCGATCTAGTTAATGGAGAAAGACCATCGTTATCTGCAAGAGTTTCAGGAGGGGATAACTTAAGGTAATAGAGAAGGACCAATCAGAACAGGAAAGAATTACAGATGATGGGCTAATCTAGATCACACACACACACACACACACACACACAACCAACTCCTCACACATTTAAATGTAGTGATGGCAGTAAATAAATAGAATCCTAGATTATCCTCATAACCAACTCCTGACTCAACACATTTAAAGGTAGTGAAAAACATTACCAATTATGTGTACAGTGTACAGACCAAGTGCTGGAGCCATCTGGGGCAAGTTGTTCAGTTGTATGAGTTACACGTTAAAGACAGAAGAAGTGAGATATCCTTTCGTCAGCTAATAGGGCCCACCTGACCCACATGGGGCCCACCTGAAAAAACATCATGTGAAAGAGATTGAAAACAGGCTCTGAGATCTTACTGTGACAATGAGTCCCCGCTCCTGGAAGTACTTGACCAATGGGATTGTGTTCTGTTTGAAGTTGGTGAGGCGGCGCTCCGTCGCCTTGGGGTTGTCATCTGGGCGACCAGTCGCCTTGGCACGTTTCTCCAGGCGCTCCTTCAGACGATGGTTAGCACATGACAGGAACACCACAAGATCTGGACTACAGATCTAAAAAAAGGACATATTATCATGTAATAGTGTCTATTGTCATGTAGCGGTGTATATTATCATGTAGTGGTGTATATTATCATGTAGCGGTGTATATTATCATGTAGCGGTGTATATTATCATGTAGCGGTGTATATTATCATGTAGCGGTGTATATTATCATGTAGCGGTGTATATTATCATGTAGCGGTGTATATTATCATGTAGCGGTGTATATTATCATGTAGTGGTGTATATTATCATGTAGCGGTGTATATTATCATGTAGCGGTGTATATTATCATGTAGCGGTGTATATTATCATGTAGCGGTGTATATTATCATGTAGTGGTGTATATTATCATGTAGCGGTGTATATTATCATGTAGCGGTGTATATTATCATGTAGTGGTGTATATTGTCATGTAGCGGTGTATATTATCATGTAGTGGTGTATATTATCATGTAGCGGTGTATATTATCATGTAGCGGTGTATATTATCATGTAGCGGTGTATATTATCATGTAGCGGTGTATATTATCATGTAGCGGTGTATATTATCATGTAGCGGTGTATATTATCATGTAGCGGTGTATATTATCATGTAGCGGTGTATATTATCATGTAGCGGTGGTGTATATTATCATGTAGCGGTGGTGTATATTATCATGTAGCGGTGTATATTATCATGTAGCGGTGTATATTATCATGCTTTCCTACTGACCAGTGGCTCTGACTCATTTACACATGACTGTGTAGGCTTTGATAAGGATTATTAATATTACCAACACTAGTTCACACTGCTCCCACCACAGCCCACGTTAGCTGGGGAACCGTGTCCGGCTCCACTCTGGCTCCGCCAGGAAACACAAGCTGCTTGAGGAAATTAAAACCCATACCGACGATTTCAATACCACAGTCTACCTTTGTTTGAGTGTGCGAGAAAGAGAAGTCAGCTGTCAACTTCAGCCGACATTTCCCAATATATCCAACAGCCTTTTTATTTCCTTGACAAAAAATGTCCCTTTACGCCATACAAACCTTTAAAACCCATGACACTTAGTTGTTTCTTCCACGTGTGTGTACATCACATAGCCAGTTCTCAAACTAGAAGGTTTGAACTGTTAACTATATGTTAAGGTTGTGTTACGCCGTGGGGGTGTGTCTTTAATGTGTATAGGTGTGTCTCTAAGGTTTGTGGGTGTGTCTCTGGAGCGTTTATGTTGACTCTTTGATAAACTAGACCTAGCCTACTTCAAATAGGTTTTCTGCAATGATGATTTCACCCAATAAGGCATAGACTGTGAAAGACATCATAAGAGCAAGTGCTGGTGAGACTCATTTTAATCAGCTCTGTGAGCCCTTCTTAAACTTAAGTTAGGTAGAACCCCCCCTTCCAGTCACAACACCCCTGACAGCTCTGTAGTCTGAGACGTTCAGACCTTCCTAACTTCAAATCAATCTATCCGCTGTGCACTGGGAATCCTTTGCTTGATTTAATGATGCCACTCCCGTTTCAAAGAGGCCTCAGCCGGGGCAGAAAAAGCTCAGTCAATAACATGCGACATCAACAGGACGCCCCGATGTCACGTGACATCAACAGAACGCCCCGACGTCACGTGACATCAACAGGACGCCCCGACGTCACGTGACATCAACAGGACGCCTCGACGTCACATGACATCAACTGGACGCCCCGACGTCACGTGACATCAACAGGACGCCCCGACGTCACGTGACATCAACAGGACGCCCCGATGTCACGTGACATCAACAGAACGCCCCGACGTCACGTGACATCAACAGAACGCCCCGACGTCACGTGACATCAACAGAACGCCCCGACGTCACGTGACATTAACAGAACAATTACTCAGACAAGCAAAGAACCGCATGCATGATGAAAGAGGCAGGGACAGCTACTGTGATGGACGGGCATACTGGCCATACCTACGAGGAGTCGCTCTGGTCGCTATGGTTACATCCTCATCATGTAGAGCACACTGATCAGGGTTTTTTTGCAATATAAAATAATCCAATGTAAAAAGATGTGAGAGACAACTATCAGGAGACACCCTGTCTGTCTGCCTGTCTGTCTGTCTGCATGTAATGTCCACCTGTCTGTCTGTCTGCATGTAATGTCCACCTGTCTGCATGTAATGTCCACCTGTCTGTCTGTCTGCATGTAATGTCCACCTGTCTGTCTGTCTGCATGTAATGTCCACCTGTCTGTCTGTCTGCATGTAATGTCCACCTGTCTGTCTGCCTGTCTGCATGTAATGTCCACCTGTCTGTCTGCCTGTCTGCATGTAATGTCCACCTGTCTGTCTGCCTGTCTGTCTGTCTGTCTGCATGTAATGTCCACCTGTCTGTCTGCATGTCTTTCTGTCATTCTGGCTGTCTGTCATCGTGGCTGTCTGTCTGCCTGTTGTGTCCACCTGTCTTTCTGTCTGTGTGTTTGATTTTCTGTCTGACTGTTTGTTTGTCGTGATACATAGAATGTTTCTCTCTCAATGTTTCATAATTTCTTTCTCGCTGTTTTCCTCAATGTCTCCTCTCTCTCTCTCTCTCTCTCTCTCCATCCCTCTCTCTACACCTCTCTCTCTCTCTCTCTCTCTCTGTGCCTCTCTCTCTCTCCCTCTCTCTCTATCTCTCTGTCAATTCTTCTCTCTCTCTCTCTCTTTCTCTCTCCAACTCTCTCTTTATAACTCTCTCTCCCCCTGAGCCAGAAATAGCACAATAATGCACTTGTTTTACCGAATACATTGAACTATATGCCTGCCTTCCTGCCTGACTGGCTGACTGCATTTACGTGAAATAAAGATTTGCACTTTTAATCATGTTCATGTCTGGTAGAGGCATCTAAAAGTAGCATTTTTGAGACTATATGCAATTACACATCATACTGGGTGGTTCAAAGAGAGAAACAGAAAAATAAATAAATGGAGGCAGGAAGGAAGGGAGAGAGAGAGAGGAGCAGAGAGGGAGAGAGGGGGAGAAAAGGAGAGAGAAGGAGAGAGAAGGAGAGAGAGAGGAGAGAGAAGCAGAGAGGGAGAGAGAGAGAGGAGGCAGAGAGAGGAGAGAGAAGCAGAGAGGGAGAGAGGGCAAGAGTGAGAGAGGTAGAGAAATAGTGGGAGAGAGAGATAACAAGAGACTATCAAAGAGAAATTGAGATGGGGAGTAGAAGGTGAGAAGGAGAGGGGGAGACGGGGGGAAGTGAGAAGGCAGAAAGGCGTGAGGGAGAGAAAACAGGAGGGAGAGATAACGGGGGAGGAAGACAAAAACTGTGAATTTCTTACAGAGCATCACTGCTGAAACTGGGCACTAACTGGAAACTTAAAAAGAAAACCACAGTCATGATCTTTCAGAAGAAACCAAATCCCAAGAGAACCACTAAAATAAAGCCTGAGCTGCTGTCAGCCTAAATAACACAAAGTTAAAATTAAGCAACACACTAGTAAGTATACAGTATATCACTTTACCCACCACAACTCCTCCATGGCATTAAAGTATAGGGTCCAATATAGGATCCTAACTTCATCTAAAAATACTCAAAACAACATTAGAAGAACATTCACATTCAGGTGAAAACAGAGTGTGTAGAGGAGCTGTTCTCGTTCATAAAAAGCCAAATGCAGAGCGTAGATCCCATTTGTGGTTCTTTTAATTCAAAACAAACACGACAAACGAATTACATATAACTGGTTTAAATGAAATGCGCTTACCAATGACACTACCAATACAAACAACAGCTATACGAAAGAAACACTCACCAGCCTAATCGCTGAACGTTTCAAGAATACTAATCGCTGTATCTACATCTCCCAGTGACTTTAATATCCCAACTGATTAGTTGTGCCCAATGAAAACAGACCCACTGGAAATAAAGCGTGAGGGTGGAAACACAAGAATCCCACAGGTGATGGTACCGCTCCTAAGGGCCTGGCTGCCAGACAGGTGTAGAATTGTTCCCATAAAGAGGAGAGAGGGTAGGAAACCACAGAGGAGGTGGTCTTCCCAGCGGTCACTCCAGCCACAGAGGAGGTGGGCTTCCCAGCGGTCACTCCAGCCACAGAGGAGGTGGGCTTCCCAGCGGTCACTCCAGCCACAGAGGAGGTGGGCTTCCCAGCGGTCACTCCAGCCACAGAGGAGGTGGTCTTCCCAGCGGTCTCTCCAGCCACAGAGGAGGTGGTCTTCCCACGGTCTCTCCAGCCACAGAGGAGGTGGTCTTCCCAGCGGTCTCTCCAGCCACAGAGGAGGTGGTCTTCCCAGCGGTCACTCTAGCCACAGAGGAGGTGGTCTTCCCTGCGGTCACTCCAGCCACAGAGGAGGTGGTCTTCCCAGCGGTCACTCCAGCCACAGAGGAGGTGGTCTTCCCAGCGGTCACTCCAGCCACAGAGGAGGTGGGCTTCCCAGCGGTCACTCCAGCCACAGAGGAGGTGGTCTTCCCAGCGGTCACTCCAGCCACAGAGGAGGTGGTCTTCCCAGCGGTCTCTCCAGCCACAGAGGAGGTGGTCTTCCCAGCGGTCTCTCCAGCCACAGAGGAGGTGGTCTTCCCAGCGGTCACTCCAGCCACAGAGGAGGTGGTCTTCCCAGCGGTCACTCTAGCCAGAGGAGGTGGTCTTCCCTGCGGTCACTCCAGCCACAGAGGAGGTGGTCTTCCCAGCGGTCACTCCAGCCACAGAGGAGGTGGTCTTCCCAGGGGTCTCTCCAGCCACAGAGGCAGTTTCAGTTTATTAGTTCTGCCAATGGCCCTGAGGTGGGGGACGCTCGTTGGTGTTTTAAGCCCCAACGTAGTGTTTCAGGCAGCGCTGCATGGAAGGCACTCCCCACCCCCTACAGTTTCAACCAATCACCCTATCCCTAACCATACACTGCACTGGGGGGACTGGCACCGGGGGACCGGCACTGGGGGGACCGGCACTGGGGGGACCGGCACTGGGGGGACCGGCACCGGGGGATGGTAGAGGAATGGTAGAGGGATGGTAGAGATATAGTGAGATGTTAGTAGAAGGGACCAGGGCAGAGCGTGCAGGTCTGACTGTTCTAAAAGTGCACTGAGCCCCGGGGATGTTATGATGTTTGAAAGGTCTTCACAGCAGCACACTGGGGAGCAGACCTACTGAGAAAGATAAAGGCTGCTACACTGCTACAGACACACACACACACACAGACACAGACACACACACAGACACACACACAGACACACACACACAGACACACATACACACACACACACACACACACACACACACACACACACACAGACACACACACACACACACACACCATTTCCTATTGATCTCCTCACCATTTACCTCATATAACTTTTGGGTCTTCTCTCTATCTCCTTAATTTCATCCCTCTCACCTCTATCTCCTTAATTTCATCCCTCTCACCTCTATCTCCTTAATTTCGACCCTCTTTCCTCCTGCTCCATCCTGTTCTGTTCCCACGTAACCTGTGTGTGTAAACAATCAGCTCTTTGTGTGTGTGTGTGTGTGTGTACAAAACAAGCTCTAAGCAACGAACAGAATCAACTTAGGTTGGAGAATAGTTACTGTATAAATCTGTTGCTTGGATACGATGGTAAACATATCAGGAAGGGTGCTATTCTGCTTTCCATCCTTGTTTCTCCTTTTTCCTCCTCTCCTCCACGCTCTCCTCTCCTCTCACTTCTCCTTGCCCATCTCCTTTAAGATGTGTGAATGTGTCTTTGTGGTGTTGTCTGTCTCTATGTCTGTGGATGTCTGTGTGTGTGGTTTCATTATAAAAAGGGGATTCTGTCATGAGTGAGGACTTTTTCCACACTCTGGTTGTTTGTAAATGGTCAGCTTTTTCACCTGGTTTGAGTTGATTATGCACTCCTGGTTTGAGTTGATTATGCACACCTGGTTTGAGTTGATTATGCACACCTGGGTTGATTTGATTATGCACACCTGGTTTGAGTTGATTATGCACACCTGGTTTGAGTTGATTATGCACACCTGGTTTGAGTTGATTATGCACACCTGGTTTGTGTTGATTATGCACACCTGGTTTGTGTTGATTATGCACACCTGGTTTGAGTTGATTATGCACACCTGGTTTGTGTTGATTATGCACACCTGGTTGGAGTTGATTATGCACACCTGGTTTGAGTTGATTATGCACACCTGGTTTAAGTTTGGTAATTAGCAGGTATATTTAAGTCACTGGGTGTGGTTGCACTTTGCTTTGTATTGTTTCAATGCACGGTGTTTTACTGGTTAGTGTTTGGTTTATGGATATACCTGTCTTTGATGTTGTTTATAAGGCGACTAGTAGTGCAATTTAACTTCAATCAAATTTAATTTCATCGAATGTGATCAGCCTGCTCTGCACTTGGCTTTATCCAGCACTACTCCACCTAGTTTGTGACAGATTTTTCAATCAGTTACTATCAGGTGATGTTTTACCCAAATTGTGTCCTTCCCCATCCCTTTGTTACGTACAGGCTTCACACACGCAGACACACACACGCACACGCACACGCACACGCACACGCACACGCACACGCACACGCACACACACACACACACACACACACACACACACACACACACACACACACACACACACACACACACACACACACAGAGACACTTCTCAGCAACTAGCAATAAATAAGGAGGGACTAGCAATAAATAAGGAGGGAGGTAAAGATAGATTTCCAATGTCTGACACTCATTAACTCTCAGCAGGCAGAGACACAGTCAGACTAATATGGGGACACTGGTGTATCATATGGGTATATGGGGCCACTGGTGTATCATATGGGTATATGGGGCCACTGGTGTATCATATGGGTATATGGGGACACTGGTGTATCATATGGGTATATGGGGCCACTGGTGTATCATATGGGTATATGGGGCCACTGGTGTATCATATGGGTATATGGGGACACTGGTGTATCATATGGGTATATGGGGACACTGGTGTATCATATGGGTATATGGGGCCACTGGTGTATCATATGGGTATATGGGGACACTGGTGCATCATATGGGTATATGGGGCCACTGGTGTATCATATGGGTATATGCGGACACTGGTGTATCATATGGGTATATGGGGACACTGGTGTATCATATGGGTATATGGGGACACTGGTGTATCATATGGGTATATGGGGACACTGGTGTATCATATGGGTATATGGGGACACTGGTGTATCATATGGGTATATGGGGACACTGGTGTATCATATGGGTATATGGGGACACTGGTGTATCATATGGGTATATGGGGACACTGGTGTATCATATGGGTATATGGGGACACTGGTGTATCATATGGGTATATGGGGACACTGGTGTATCATATGGGTATATGGGGACACTGGTGTATCATATGGGTATATGGGGACACTGGTGTATCATATGGATATATGGGGACACTGGTGTATCATATGGGTATATGGGGACACTGGTGTATCATATGGGTATATGGGGACACTGGTGTATCATATGGGTATATGGGGACACTGGTGTATCATATGGATATATGGGGACACTGGTGTATCATATGGGTATATGGGGACACTGGTGTATCATATGGGTATATGGGGACACTGGTGTATCATATGGATATATGGGGACACTGGTGTATCATATGGATATATGGGGACACTGGTGTATCATATGGGTATATGGGGACACTGGTGTATCATATGGGTATATGGGGACACTGGTGTATCATATGGGTATATGGGGACACTGGTGTATCATATGGGTATATGGGGACACTGGTGTATCATATGGGTATATGGGGACACTGGTGTATCATATGGGTATATGGGGACACTGGCATGTTAATACAGCATCATATGGGTATATGGGGACACTGGCATGTTAATACAGCATCATATGGGCATATGGGGACACTGGCATGTTAATACAGCATCATATGGGTATATGGGGACACTGGCATGTTAATACAGCATCATATGGGTATATGGGGACACTGGCATGTTAATACAGCATCATATGGGTATATGGGGACACTGGCATGTTAATACAGCATCATATGGGTATATGGGGACACTGGCATGTTAATACAGCATCATATGGGTATATGGGGACACTGGCATGTTAATACAGCATCATATGGGTATATGGGGACACTGGCATGTTAATACAGCATCATATGGGTATATGGGGACACTGGCATGTTAATACAGCATCATATGGGTATATGGGGACACTGGCATGTTAATACAGCATCATATGGGTATATGGGGACACTGGCATGTTAATACAGCATCATATGGGTATATGGGGACACTGGCATGTTAATACAGCATCATATGGGTATATGGGGACACTGGCATGTTAATACAGCATCATATGGGTATATGGGGACACTGGCATGTTGATACAGCATCATATCAGTTAGCTTGTCACAAAATAGATTAATAGCTAGCCAACAACCATTAATTACTTGATAAATACCCTACTTGTTTCATTCACTAGTAATGTGCCCTGACACATGCAACAAGTAGGCTAGTAGCTAGTAGATAGATAGCTAGTTAAAAAGGTTGATATTAAATAGGACAATAGCAATAATGGTACATTTAAAACATACTTTTCTGGGCGTAATTTCCAAACTACCAAGTTGACTTGATAGCGTTTCTCTTTGTCCCAAAAAGCTTCTTGTTTGGTTAGAACAAGGATTATATTAATTATGTTAAGTTACACTGGATATATTAGCTAATGTAACCACTTTAACAACAATAAAATAGGTGCCTAATGTTGATGACGTATACTAGCACGCTACCATTTGTTACAATCACAAACTCATATAATAGAAATATACAATCTGGATTATGAATGACAGGTTTGTTCTATTTCATTCAGTATTGGTAAATTTAACAAAACTCCAAGTGCCGTTCAAATTGACGATGCTGAAAGGTTAAAGAATGGATAAAAAAGAGAGTATGAAATCCTAAACTGTTGTTATTTCCAGCAGTACAGCGGCTAAACTACTTGGTATGTTAGGAACTATATTAAAAAGACGTTCAGGTCTGTGATTTAGTTTTCCACTGCTATTATTGTATTTATATTACTTACATAAAATGTTTCTTTTCTGTTAAATCATTTTTCTGTTGTTTAAGTGAAAATACAACTTCATTTAAATAATGTACAGTATAGTTGTCATTTATGTTTATTCTTTGGCATCAAATTGTCAAATATCATTTTGATCACTGGCAGTAAATATCCTCCATCTGCCTCAAATCCACCACAATTAGTATCTGATCCCAAAACAAAGACAATCATTCTTCACTCTTTAAGCTGGCAGATCTACAACTGCTTGGGGTGAAACGAGGTCTGCTGAATGCTCTTCCACAGCACTCTTTTAAAGGTCTGGGTAATGTTTTAAAGGTCTCTGCAACGTTTTGCTACAAGTCAGTATTCTAGACATTATTGACCATGATTCACCAGCTAGATGCTGCCAGCTGACTCCCAACAGTAGAAGCTAAATCATGCCTCTTTCTTACCTGGTCCTCGAAGGACAGCGCCTGTCCTACATCACGAGGGAAACCGTCAATCACAATCCCACTGGCGTCAGGAATCTTCATAATCTTCTGTTTAATCTCAGTGATGGTCGTCTCCTGGACAAAAACAAAAATCAACAAACGTCAGAACAACCTGATACACTTGGAACAACACTGATTTATTGGTAAAATGACTTGCCCATTGATAGGACTGACCCACTGGTTACAGGACTGACCCACTGGTTACAGGACTGACCCATTGGTTACAGGACTGACCCACTGGTTACAGGACTGACCCACTGGTTACAGGACTGACCCACTGGTTACAGGACTGACCCATTGGTTACAGGACTGACCCACTGGTTACAGGACTGACCCACTGGTTACAGGACTGACCCACTGGTTACAGGACTGACCCACTGGTTACAGGACTGACCCATTGGTTACAGGACTGACCCATTGGTTACAGGACTGACCCACTGGTTACAGGACTGACCCACTGGTTACAGGACTGACCCACTGGTTACAGGACTGACCCATTGGTTACAGGACTGACCCACTGGTTACAGGACTGACCCACTGGTTACAGGACTGACCCACTGGTTACAGGACTGACCCATTGGTTACAGGACTGACCCACTGGTTACAGGACTGACCCACTGGTTACAGGACTGACCCATTGGTTACAGGACTGACCCATTGGTTAGAGGACTGACCCATTGGTTACAGGACTGACCCACTGGTTACAGGACTGACCCATTGGTTACAGGACTGACCCACTGGTTACAGGACTGACCCATTGGTTACAGGACTGACCCATTGGTTACAGGACTGACCCACTGGTTACAGGACTGACCCACTGGTTACAGGACTGACCCACTGGTTACAGGACTGACCCACTGGTTACAGGACTGACCCACTGGTTACAGGGCTGAACCACTGTTAACAAGATTGACAAATTGGCAGACATTTTACAATAATTGTATGGAAACATCAATGGAACAGACTGACAGAAATAGAACCAGCTGCAGTAGAAAAATCATTAAATCGTGGAGAAGGGGGGGGGGTTATAGGATAGACTTGAAGGTGTTAGTTCTAAAGACTGTGGTTTGTATAACGATCACATAAGAACAGTACACACACACACAGACACATTGGAACACTCTCTCTCACCCACACACACAGACACATTGGAACACTCTCTCTCACCCACACACACAGACACATTGGAACACTCTCTCACACACACACACACACACAGACAGATTTGAACACTCTCTCACACACACATATGGAAGATGTCATAAGAAAATACAAAAGGCATAGGAAGACATAATATTGAATGGCAGGTGGTTGAGGGCCATCCTGTAATAATCCAATTATCCACAGTTAATCTGTTATGTTTCAGCTACGTTATCATCCAGGCACAGAGATTATGTGGGGTAATCTCTACAATTACAGAGGTCTCTGGTCTATAGTAGTGTACAATAAAGGGAATAGGTCTCTGGTATATAGTAGTGTACTATAAAGGGAATAGGTCTCTGGTCTATAGTAGTGTACTATAAAGGGAATAGGTCTCTGGTCTATAGTAGTGTACTATATAGGGAATAGGTCTCTGGTATATAGAAGTGTACTATATAGGGAATAGGTCTCTGGTCTATAATAGTGTACTATAAAGGGAATTGGTCTCTGGTCTATAGTAGTGTACTATAAAGAGAATAGGTCTCTGGTCTATAGTAGTGTACTATATAGAGAATAGGTATCTGGTCTATAGTAGTGTACTATAAAGAGAATAGGTCTCTGGTCTATAGTAGTGTACTATATAGAGAATAGGTATCTGGTCTATAGTAGTGTACTATAAAGGGAATAGGTCTCTGGTCTATAGTAGTGTACTATATAGAGAATAGGTATCTGGTCTATAGTAGTGTACTATAAAGGGAATAGGTCTCTGGTCTATAGTAGTGTACTATATAGAGAATAGGTCTCTGGTCTATAGTAGTGTACTATATAGAGAATAGGTCTCTGGTCTATAGTAGTGTACTATATAGAGAATAGGTCTCTGGTCTAAAGGTGTCTATAAAGTAGTCTCTGGTCTACTATAAAGGGAATAGGTCTCTGGTCTATAGTAGTGTACTATAAAGGAATAGGTCTCTGGTCTATAGTAGTGTACTATATAGAGAATAGGTCTCTGGTCTATAGTAGTGTACTATATAGAGAATAGGTCTCTGGTCTAGTATAAAGTAGTCTCTGTACTATATAGAGAATAGGTCTCTGGTCTAAAGTAGTGTACTATAAAGGGAATAGGTCTCTGGTCTATAGTAGTGTACTATATAGGGAATAGGTCTCTGGTCTATAGTAGTGTACTATATAGGGAATAGGTCTCTGGTCTATAATAGTGTACTATAAAGGGAATAGGTCTCTGGTCTATAGTAGTGTACTATAAAGGGAATAGGTCTCTGGTCTATAGTAGTGTACTATATAGGGAATAGGTCTCTGGTCTATAGTAGTGTACTATATAGAGAATAGGTCTCTGGTCTATATTAGTGTACTATATAGGGAATAGGTCTCTGGTCTATAGTAGTGTACTATATAGAGAATAGGTCTCTGGTCTATAGTAGTGTACAATATAGGGAATAGGTCTCTGGTCTATAGTAGTGTACTATATAGAGAATAGGTCTCTGGTCTATAGTAGTGTACTATATAGGGAATAGGTCTCTGGTCTATAGTAGTGTACTATATAGAGAATAGGTCTCTGGTCTATAGTAGTGTACTATATAGGGAATAGGTCTCTGGTCTATAGTAGTGTACTATATAGAGAATAGGTCTCTGGTCTATAGTAGTGTACTATATAGAGAATAGGTCTCTGGTCTATAGTAGTGTACTATATAGGGAATAGGTCTCTGGTCTATAGTAGTGTACTATATAGGGAATAGGTCTCTGGTCTATAGTAGTGTACTATATAGAGAATAGGTCTCTGGTCTATAGTAGTGTACTATATAGAGAATAGGTCTCTGGTCTATATTAGTGTACTATATAGGGAATAGGTCTCTGGTCTATAGTAGTGTACTATATAGAGAATAGGTCTCTGGTCTATAGTAGTGTACTATATAGAGAATAGGTCTCTGGTCTATAGTAGTGTACTATATAGAGAATAGGTCTCTGGTCTATAGTAGTGTACTATATAGAGAATAGGTCTCTGGTCTATAGTAGTGTACTATATAGGGAATAGGTCTCTGGTCTATAGTAGTGGACTATATAGGGAATAGGTCTCTGGTCTATAGTAGTGTACTATTTAGGGAATAGGTCTCTGGTCTTTCTTTTGGTCCAATCTGATATAACATCCACATAATAATCATTAGTCTCTCAGGGAGAATACATTTTCAGTATATATCTAATGGATGACACAAATCTCACACACACACACACACACACACACACACACACACACACACACAAAACATAGATATTCTGTCCCTCCTGTATTTCCTGTGATGAAGATGATTTTGGTTGATGAAAAGGAGGTGGTTGTTAGATGATGACGAGGAAGGTAATGGTTAGGTGATGAAGAAGATGCTAATAGCTCATAAAGACGTTACTTATGTCCATCTGTTGTGTTCTCCAACCAACACGTCCCCGTTGTCTAGCAACCATGACTCAACTTTGAGTCTCCCAAATTCCTACCCTGTTCTCTACAACCCAATACAGTGATGTCCAAGCTAGGGAACTATCTAGGGTATAGGGGGTGATTCGGGACTCTGATGAGCAAAAAAAGGATATCGTTAATAAGACAGATATGGATCATCCCTCAGCTTCTCCCATGTTGATCCTCAGCCCTCAGCCCCTCCCATGTTGATCCTCATCCCTCAGCCCCTCCCATGTTGATCCTCAGCCCTCAGCCCCTCCCATGTTGATCCTCATCCCTCAGCCCCTCCCATGTTGATCCTCAGCCCTCAGCCCCTCCCATGTTGATCCTCAGCCCTCAGCCCCTCCCATGTTGATCCTCATCCCTCAGCCCCTCCCATGTTGATCCTCATCCCTCAGCCCCTCCCATGTTGATCCTCATCCCTCAGCCCCTCCCATGTTGATCCTCATCCCTCAGCCCCTCCCATGTTGATCCTCATCCCTCAGCCCCTCCCATGTTGATCCTCATCCCTCAGCCCCTCCCATGTTGATCCTCATCCCTCAGCCCCTCCCATGTAGATCCTCATCCCTCAGCCCCTCCCATGTTGATCCTCACCCCTCAGCCCCTCCCATGTTGATCCTCATCCCTCAGCCCCTCCCATGTTGATCCTCACCCCTCAGCCCCTCCCATTTAGATCCTCATCCCTCAGCCCCTCCCATGTAGATCCTCACCCCTCAGCCCCCCTCACCCCTCATCCCCTCAGCCCCTCCCATGTAGATCCTCATCCCTCAGCCCCTCCCATGTTGATCCTCACCCCTCAGCCCCTCCCATGTTGATCCTCAGCCCTCAGCCCCTCCCATGTTGATCCTCATCCCTCAGCCCCTCCCATGTAGATCCTCACCCCTCAGCCCCTCCCATGTTGATCCTCATCCCTCAGTCCCACACATTTTGACTCTCTTCCCTCAGATGTTTTGGTTTTGATAAGATCAGTAAATCTCTCTCTTTAAAAACTGTGACTAGGCTAAAACATTTGTACAATCAGCATTTTTTATTATATGTGACATTTATATTCTAATAATCTGGGTTTGAAAAAACAAGTCTTAGATTAGTGAAGTCAAGCTTTGGCTCATGTAAATAAATAAATCCTGTCAAGTAGATAAAGCAACCAAATTAATGTACAGTATAGCTGATTAAATACAGATTATTCTGTCATACTATGTTTGGACTAGAGAGAAAGTGTGTTCGTCTGGGAAGTTGAGAGAGAGCGTAGTCAACCCCATGTTGGCTAATGTCAAAATACTGTACAATTTCACACATGACAACAGTGATTACAAATATAACTCTCTTATTGGATTCTAATACCTCTATGAAGTCATTCTGATTAACATGGAATGTGTGTGAGTAGGGAAATGTAGATTATTATGAGCCAGTTGTTGCAGCTGGCTCAATAAACACTTTGGTTGTGACACATCAGCCTGCTGTTTGGGCCTTGTGTACAGCATAGGGAATATTGTATTATCTTTGGAATACTGTACTATATGCAAAAGGGGAATTGCACAGTAGGACTAGGATGTAAGTAACTGGATAAGGACATATGGACTAGGATGTAGGTAATTGGATATAGGACATGTGGACTAGGATGTAGGTAATTGGATATAGGACATGTGGACTAGGATGTAGGTAATTGGATATAGGACATGTGGACTAGGATGTAGGTAATTGGAGATAGGACATATGTACTAGGATGTAGGTAATTGGAGATAGGACATATGTACTAGGATGTAGGTAATTGGAGATAGGACATGTGGACTAGGATGTAGGTAATTGGATATAGGACATGTGGACTAGGATGTAGGTAATTGGATATAGGACATATGGACTAGGATGTAGGTAATTGGATATAGGACATGTGGACTAGGATGTAGGTAATTGGATATAGGAAATGTGGACTAGGATGTAGGTAATTGGATATAGGACATATGGACTAGGATGTAGGTAATTGGAGATAGGACAAGTGGACTAGGATGTAGGTAATTGGAGATAGGACATGTGGACTAGGATGTAGGTAATTGGATATAGGACATGTGGACTAGGATGTAGGTAATTGGATATAGGACATGTGGACTAGGATACCTGAGGTGCCAGTTCTCCGTTGGTGATTATCTTTGCAATGAGGCTCCACTTCCTGTTGCTGGTTGCGTTGTGAATCATCTTCTTCCTGAGTAGCTCTCCTACTGACACGTACTGGAACCCATAACGCTCTGCGATCTTCAGGCTCTGAGTACCTTTACCACTGCCAGGACCCCCTAGAGGACAGAGAGGATAGTCTCATAGTCTTTATTAAAGTATTATCTGACATAAATGAAAACATACCTGGATCATCCTTTATTCAGGTATCACCTGACCTTACTGCATATGCTTACTTCTGTCTTTAGAGATGTCACTAAAGGTAGTCAGTGGAGTGTGTCTTAACCTTGATCAGATGTCTGTAGCATGAACAACCCCCTAACTAATTATTTGACATGAATTGCCCCCTAATTAATTATTAGTCATCAACAGCCCCCTCACAGATGATCAGAGATGGACCGCCCCCTCACAGATGATCAGAGAAGGACCGCCCCCTCACAGATGATCAGAGATGGACCGCCCCCTCACAGATGATCAGAGAAGGACCGCCCCCTCACAGATGATCAGAGAAGGACCGTCCCCTCACAGATGATCAGAGAAGGACCGCCCCCTCACAGATGATCAGAGAAAGACCGCCCCCTCACAGATGATCAGAGATGTACCGCCCCCTCACAGATAATCAGAGATGGACCGCCCCCTCACAGATGATCAGAGATGGACCGCCCCCTCACAGATGATCCCCCCCCTCAGATGATCAGATGATCAGATGATGGATTGACTGCCCCCTCACAGATGATCAGAGATGGACCGCCCCCTCACAGATGATCAGAGATGGACCGCCCCCTCCAGAGATTGACTGCCCCCTCACAGATGATCAGAGATGGATGATGATCAGAGATGGATCTCCCCCTTCACAGATGATCCCCTCCCCTCACAGATGATCAGAGATGGACTGATCCTGCCCCCTCACAGATGATCAGAGATGGACCGCCCCTCACAGATAATCAGAGACTCAGATGATGGACCGCCCCCTCACAGATGATCAGAGATGGACAGATAATCAGAGATGGACCGCCCCCTCACAGATGATCAGATGAGATGGACCGCCCCCTCACAGATGATCAGAGATGGACCGCCCCTCACAGATAATCAGAGATGGACCGCCCCCAGATGATCAGAGATGGATCGCCCCCTCACAGATGATCAGAGACTGACCCCCCCACACAGATGATCAGAGATGGACCGCCCCCTCACAGATGATCAGAGATGGACCGCCCCCTCACAGATGATCAGAGATGGGCAGATAATCAGAGATGGACCGCCCCCTCACAGATGATCAGAGATGGATCGCCCCCTCACAGATGATCAGAGACTGACCGCCCCTCACAGATAATCAGAGATGGACCGCCCCCTCACAGATGATCAGAGATGGACCGCCCCCTCACAGATGATCAGAGATGGACCGCCCCCTCACAGATGATCAGAGATGGACCGCCCCCTCACAGATGATCAGAGATGGACTGCCCCCTCACAGATGATCAGAGATGGACCGCCCCTCACAGATAATCAGAGATGGACCGCCCCCTCACAGATGATCAGAGATGGATCGCCCCCTCACAGATGATCAGAGACTGACCGCCCCTCACAGATAATCAGAGATGGACCGCCATCAGAGATGGACCGCCCCCTCACAGATGATCAGAGATGGACCGCCCCCTCACAGAGGATCATAAATGGACTGAATCTGTTTTCATCCTCCTTGATCTATCCTCTGCATTCAACACCGAACCACAGCATCCTAGTGAACCCTCTCTGATTTAAGCATCTCAGGCTTCTACCATTCAGACCACCTCTACCAGGCAGACCACTCCTACCAGGCAGACCACTCCCACCAGGCAAACCACTCCTACCAGGCAGACCGCTTCTACCAGGCAGACCACTCCTACCATTCCGGCCACACCCACCAGGCAAACCACTCCTACCAGGCAGACCGCTTCTACCAGGCAGACCACTCCTACCAGACAGACCACTCCTACCAGACAGACCACTCCTACCAGACAGACCACTCCCACCCGGCAGACCACTCCTACCAGGCAGACAGCTCCTACCAGGCAGGCCACTCCCACCAGGAAGACCACGTCTACCAGGCAGACAGCTCCTACCAGGCAGACCACTCCTACCAGGCAGACCACTCCTACCAGGCAGACAGCTCCTACCAGGGAGACCACTCCTACCAGGGAGACCACTCTTACCAGGCAGACAGATCCTACCAGGCAGACCACTCCTACCAGGGAGACCACTCCTACCAGGGAGACCACTCCTACCAGGCAGACAGCTCCTACCAGGCAGACAGCTCCGACATCCCTACCCGCTACATAAGCTCTACAAACATAATGTAAACAACTCTACAAACATAATGTAAACAGCTCTACAAACATAATGTAAACAGCTCTACAAACATAATGTAAACAGCTCTACAAACATAATGTAAACAGCTCTACAAACATAATGCAAACAGCTCTACAAACATAATTTAAACAGCTCTACAAACATAATGTAAACAGCTCTACAAACATAATGTAAACAGCTCTACAAACATAATGCAAACAGCTCTACAAACATAATGCCAACAGCTCTACAAACATAATTTAAACAGCTCTACAAACATAATGTAAACAGCTCTACAAACATAATGTAAACAGCTCTACATTCATAATGTAAACAGCTCTACAAACATAATGTAAACAGCTTTATGTACATAATGTAAACCGCTCTACATTCATAATGTAAACAGCTCTACAAACATAATGTGGACAGCTCTACATTAATAATGTAAACAGCTCTACAAACATAATGTGGACAGCTATACATTAATAATGTAAACAGCTCTACATACGTAATGTGGACAGCTCTACATTAAGAATGTAAACAGCTCTACATACATAATGTAGACAGCTCTACATTAATAATATAAACAGCTCTACATACATAATGTAGACAGCTCTACATTAATAATCTAAACAGCTCTACATACATAATGTAGGCAACCTGATGTACATAATGTAATCATAATTTAGACAGCTCTACATACACGTACTATTTAGGGATGCACCGAATATTCGGCCACAGAAAATTTTCGGCCGAAAATGGCCCAAAAGGGCATTTTCGGTTTTCGGCCGAAATACTTTTATCACCGAAACAATACGGCCGAAATATGTTGTGATCTATTCGGATCCTCTGCACTTCATCGCGACTGTACTTGATCCGCGTTATAAAGACCATTACTTGGATGCAGAAATAAAGCAGCGCGCACGAGAAATGATCCAGGCGGCTATGGATGCGGAGAACCCGCGTGGAGACGGAGCAATAGCGTACCGAGCAGTAGGGCACGGAGCAGCAGCGCACGGAGCAGCAGCGCACGGAGCAGCAGGGCACCGAGCAGCAGCGCACGGAGATCAGAGCGCAGAAAAAAAGACTCGTCTCTCTGCACTAGATGAGGGGCATGCACCCTCGTTGTCTGATATGTTCAGTGAAATCCTGCAAGAAAGTGCCTCACATGGGCGTAGGTTTAGGGGGGACGCTGGGGACATGTCCCCAACAACATTTTAACATGACTAAATTGTCCCCACTAATATTTTAGCGAACTCCGTTATGAGTTTGTGAAGCGATTTGGGTCAATTCCAACCGCAGAGCCGGTACGGTACTAGAAACGCCGTAATTTGATTGGCTAAAAAACCTAGGGGAGGGGAGTTATCTGACACGCTATAAGTACACAGGAGAGTGACTAAAGACAACGGTAAAGTTACCAGTGCTTTCTGTTAATACATACCCCATATGTTAGAATCTTACAGTCACAATAAACAGTGGAAATGTTTCCTGTATATTTTGCTTATGTAATGTGGCCTATTTGGGATATCCCATTAGTAGGGGCGGAGTAGTGGCACCACCAGGGTCGCTACAATATATTGAATCTGACAAACAGCATTACCATCTAAAAGCAACAGGCTATTGTCTCAACTAAACGCAAAAATAATCACATTATTCTCAGTAAAAGTTCACTTGCCGGAGGGGGGATGTCCCCACCGAAGCTGAGACCAAACCTACGCCCTTGGTGCCTCATATCCATAAATGCAATGGTACTAATAATTGGCATAATTTATTTCGGTGTTTCGGTTTTCGGTCTTGGTTTCCTCTTTTTCGGTTTTCGGTTTCGGCCAAGAATTTTCATTTCGGTGCATCCCTAGTACTATTCATAATGTAGACAGTCATACATACATCATTGAGACTGTTCTAGAATCATAATCTATTCATAATGTAGACAGTAATAATGAAATAATATATCCAGCCCTATTTACATACATGGAGCTTCTCCACATTAGAATGAAAAACCCTGATGGAGTTGGGGTTTGAAGCAGGCCTTGGTCATGAGCATGACTGTGTTTTAGGGTAAGATTTAGGGGATTTACCAATGATAAGTAGGATTTTGGGGCGCGGTCTGGAGGGGTCGAAAACCTCGTACTCCTCGATGAGTTCTGCCGTCTCTGACAAGTCTGAGTCACTTTCGATGGAGAACTGGCTGATGGGAGGGAGGCGGTCATATCGTCTGTACGGGAAGTTTGGACTGTCCGGAAGTACTGGAAAGAGACAGCACACACAGGTCAATACACACTAACACACACAGGTCAATACACACTAACACACACAAGTCAATACACACTAACACACACAGGTTAATACACACTAACACACACAAGTTAATACACGCTAACACAAACAGGTCAATACACACTAACACACACAGGTCAATACACACTAACACACACAGGTCAATACACGCTAAAACACACAGGTTAATACACGCTAACACACACAGGTCAATACACACTAAAACACACAGGTTAATACACGCTAACACACACAGGTCAATACACACTAACACACACAGGTCAATACACACTAACACACACAGGTTAATACACGCTAACACACACAGGTCAATACACACTAACACACACAGGTCAAAACACACTAACACACACAGGTCAATACACACTAACACACACAGGTCAATACACACTAACACACACAGGTCAATACACACTAACACACACAGGTTAATACACATTAACACACAAAGGTCAATACACGCTAACACACACAGGTCAATACACACTAACACACACAGGTCAATACACACTAACACACACAGGTTAATACACACTAACACACACAGGTCAATACACACTAACACACACAGGTTAATACACGCTAACACACACAGGTCAATACAGACTAACACACACAGGTCAATACACACTAACACACACAGGTTAATACACGCTAACACACACAGGTCAATACAGACTAACACACACAGGTCAATACACACTAACACACACAGGTCAATACACACTAACACACACAGGTCAATACCCACTAACACACACAGGTCAAAACACACTAACACACACAGGTGAATACACACTAACACACACAGGTTAATACACGCTAACACACACAGGTCAATACACACTAACACACACAGGTCAATACACACTAACACACACAGGTCAAAACACACTAACACACACAGGTCAATACACACTAACACACACAAGTTAATACACGCTAACACACACAGGTCAATACACACTAACACACACAGGTCAAAACACACTAACACACACAGGTCAATACACACTAACACACACAGGTAATACACGCTAACACACACAGGTCAATACACACTAACACACACAGGTCAAAACACACTAACACACACAGGTTAATACACGCTAACACACACAGGTCAATACACGCTAACACACACAGGTCAATACACACTAACACACACAGGTTAATACACGCTAACACACACAGGTCAATACACGCTAACACACACAGGTTAATACACGCTAACACACACAGGTCAATACACGCTAACACACACAGGTCAATACACGCTAACACACACAGGTTAATACACGCTAACACACACAGGATAATACACGCTAACACACACATGCTCCATGCTCTATATCTGGACCTGATCCATGCTCTATAACTGGGCCTGATCCATGCTCTATATCTGGACCTGATCCATGCTCTATAACTGGGCCTGATCCATGCTCTATATCTGGACCTGATCCATGCTCTATAACTGGGCCTGATCCATGCTCTATATCTGGACCTGATCCATGCTCTATAACTGGATCAGATCTGTGCAGCAAGCTTCACCATATCTTAATATGCAAGAGAAAAAATTGAAAGTGACGGATTATATCAGAGTAGAACAATAATATCCATCTGCTCTGTTAAGGGCTTAGATCTGGCTCTTTTGACAGGGGTCACATCTACTATTCTTTAGCACTTAAAACAAAAGTAGACCGTGTAGAATGCAGATTGGGTCAGTGCGTGTATGAAAAAATATTGACTTTAAAATAAATAATATTTACCCTTTTACACCACCATGACTAAATATCACTGAATGCGTTTCTCAATGTATTTCAGTACATTCTACGTTCCATTATTGGACCTGATCCATGCTCTAAAACTGGACCTGATCGATGCTCTAAATCTGGACCTGATCCATGCTCTATATCTGGACCTGATCCATGCTCTATAACTGGACCTGATCCATGCTCTATATCTGGACCTCATCCATGCTTTATAAATCGACCTGATCCATGCTCTTTAACTGGACCTGATCGATGCCCTATAACTCAACCTGATCGATGCCCTATAACTCAACCTGATCAATGCTCTATTACTGCACCTGAACCCTGCCTCTAGTTAAACATGCTATTATGGTGCCACACGGTTTCTACAGAAATAAGAAACCATTTGCAAATCAAATCAGATGTTTCACTCTACAGAGGGACTTTGCATCTGTTTTCTTATCTAATGATTGGAGTCGTTTATTAGACAATATATATTATAAGTTAAAGCATAAGTTTGCTTTTCTTTTTTCTACTGTTCCCCTGTGGGAATCAAACCTCAAACCCTGGGGTAGAAAGAACAATGTTTTTTATCAGATGAGCTACACAGGAGACATACCTGTCTGTCGTTTAATCAGAAGAAGGGGGAACATCTGGCACACTGAGCCCTGGACCAGTTCATGATCTCAACTGCTATTTATCTGGTTTTTAAGCTGATTAAGCCTTTTTTGAGTATAGACACAATACTTTAGTTTTCCTCATGTTGAGAAACGATATTCTCGGTTTTCTCAGCATGTGATTGTAGTGTGATCAAAACACAAACACCTTACACATGACAAACACTCACCATTTCTGAAAAATGACCTTCTGGACTGTCCTCCGTTAAGAGGGGGTAGGGCCTTCTTCTCCTGGCTGACAAAGGTGTCCCACCGCACCTGGTCTGGTCCACCTAACTCTCGAACCCTTTTCAGACAAACCTCCAGGTAGTCTATAGGGTCTTCAGGTTTATAGTACATCAGCCCTGTCAACAGGCTCTGAAAAAGACAACAACAAATATTGATTATAAGTTCACCCAGCACAGCCAGAAGAGGACTGGCCACCCCACAGAGCCTGGTTCCTATCTAGGTTTCTTGCTAAATTCGACCCATCATTTAGCCACTGTATATCTACTTGAGTTAACTTGTCAGGCGGGGTGTTTGTAAAAGCACTTTGTGACAACTTTGTTGTAAAAAGGGCTTTATAAAATACATTTGATTTGTTGACAGTGGGAAACATTCCACTGCGCCCATGGGACCCCTCAGGATTGGAGTTTAGATGAAGCTGAGTCTATCAAGAGTTCCCAGAGACTGCTAGACAAGTTCAATTTTAAAGCAATAATAAAACCAATCCATAATAAGGCAGTGCTGAAGAAACCTACTGATGAAGACAGCATTGAAAGTGACAAACTGATGAAGACAGCATGAAAAGAGACATACTTATGAAGACAGCATTGAAGAGACATCTTTATTAAGACAGTGTGTTAAAAGAGACTGATAAAGACAGTGCTAAAAGAGACATTCATATAGAGACAATGTTTAAGGTGACATAAATACAATTTTAACAGAGACATACTAATGAAGACAGTGTTGTAAAAGACCAAATGATAAAGACAGTGTTGACAGAAACATCCTTATGAAGACTTTGTGGAGAGAAACATCTTTATGAAGACATCGTTGACATGAATGTATTTATAAAGAATATTTGTATATCTGTGTTTTTCCCTATAAGGATAGTAAAACCAAGAATATGTGAAGTGGTGGGAACATTTGGTTGGTCCCGCAATAAATAAATATTGTTCAGGCTAAGGGTATATAGGGTAAACAATTCTCAGGATTGAAAGAATGTGCACGATGGAGAGTGAGAATAAAACCCTGTGAAACTGTTGATCTTGCACTTTGCCTATAGATGTGATTCAACGCAGACAGTATTTGCGTTGATTGGTTTCCATTAGTTTCCATGAAAGAATTTCCCCAAATGCCCGACACTAAAGAGCTGTAGTCCCCATCGATAAGAGCGTCCACTAAAATACTGAAATGTCTGATATACCTTGACGTAAAGACATGTTAAACAATGCCCTGGTTCCCCTGAGACCTACAACATCCTTCCTATCCGAATACACCCTCTCCGAATGAAACCCAAACACCACCCTACACTCCTAAACTCCTAAGTGCACTAAATGGGAATTGGTTACCATTGAGGACGTGACACTGTGACTTTAGGCTACTATTAATGATCATCATCTACGGCCAGAGAGTCCAGATAAGAATATTGACACAGTTGACAGGGTTTGTGGCCGTAGATGATCGGTTTTTAATTTATAGATGGTTTGATAATAATAGGTCATAATAATCTATAACTGCAAATGAATGTGTTATAATTAAACAATAATGCAAACAATGTAAATGAATGGCATATAGGCTAGCTACTGAGTCTACTTCAATGTAAATGAATGGCATATAGGCTAGCTACTGAGTCTACTTCAATGTAAATGAATGGCATATAGGCTAGCTACTGAGTCTACTTCAATGTAAATGAATGGCATATAGGCTAGCTACTGAGTCTACTTCAATGTAAATTAATGGCATATAGGCTAGCTACTGAGTCTACTTCAATGTTTACATAATGTGTACGATTTGGAATCATATACTTATAACCACAAACAAATAGGAAAAACGGTAAAGAATGTCTTGAATATGCAATACATTATAAAACACCTGTTTCTCCGTTTTCTTTCTCTTTTCTTCTCTCCATCTCTCTGCTTATTCTCAGACAGTTGTAAACATCCATTTGAAAGGCAGTAGATAATAACACGACGCTATATTTGTATTTATGAATAAAAAGTATTTACCTTTATGAACGAGTACGTAACTTCAAATGAAGAAGTGCTATAACAACAAGATTACACTGCAATATATTGCATTGTATTCATCCAAATAACCCCTCCTATGACATCTCTACAAATATTCAACATTTACCTGTATTTGTAGACCGATAAACTTAATGTTACCGGCCCTACCTGTATGAATTGACTAAACTATAGGCGCTAGTATGACAGTTATAATCACACATTTAAGCCCCACATAACCAACCTCATAGCCCAACGTTTACGGTTGAACCGAGTCGATTTCAAAACCCAACTGCCGTTTGTCCGGAATGCAGCGCGAGCTACTAACCGGAGCCCGCGAAACCGGAGCTCACCTCAAACAGTTGAGGTATCTCCCGTCAACCCGACCTCACCTCAATCAGTTGAGGTATCTCCCGTCAACCCGACCTCACCTCAAACAGTTGAGGTATCTCCCGTCAACCCGACCTCATCTCCCGTCAACCCGACCTCACCTCAAACAGTTGAGGTATCTCCCGTCAACCCGACCTCACCTCAATCAGTTGAGGTATCTCCCGTCAACCCGACCTCACCTCAAACAGTTGAGGTATCTCCCGTCAACCCGACCTCACCTCAATCAGTTGAGGTATCTCCCGTCAACCCGACCTCACCTCAAACAGTTAAGGTATCTCCCGTCAACCCGACCTCACCTCAAACAGTTGAGGTATCTCCCGTCAACCCGACCTCACCTCAAACAGTTGAGGTATTTCCCGTTAACCCGACCTCACCTCAAACAGTTGAGGTATCTCCCAACCCGTCACCTCAAACCTCCCGTCAACCCGACCTCACCTCAATCAGTTGAGGTATCTCCCGTCAACCCGACCTCACCTCAATCAGTTGAATCCCGACCTCACCTCAAACAGTTGAGGTATCTCCCGTCAACCCGACCTCACCTCAAACAGTTGAGGTATTTCCAGACCTCACCTCAAACAGTTGAGGTATCTCCCGTAAACCCGACCTCACCTCAAACAGTTGAGGTATCTCCCGTCAACCAGACCTCACATCAAACAGTTGAAGTATCTCCCGCCAACCCGACCTCACCTCAAACAGTTGAGGTATCTCCCGTCAACCCGACCTCACCTCAAACAGTTGAGGTATTTCCCGTTAACCCGACCTCACCTCAAACAGTTGAGGTATCTCCCGCCAACCCGACCTCACCTCAAACAGTTGAGGTATTTCCCGACAACCTGACCTCACCTCAAACAGTTGAGGTATTTCCAGACCTCACCTCAAACAGTTGAGGTATCTCCCGTAAACCCGACCTCACCTCAAACAGTTGAGGTATCTCCCGTCAACCAGACCTCACCTCAAACAGTTGAGGTATCTCCCGCCAACCCGACCTCACCTCAAACAGTTAAGGTATCTCCCGTCAACCCGACCTCACCTCAAACAGTTGAGGTATCTCCCGCCAACCCGACCTCACCTCAAACAGTTGAGGTATCTCCCGCCAACCCGACCTCACCTCAAACAGTTGAGGTATCTCCCGTCAACCCGACCTCACCTCAAACAGTTGAGGTATCTCCCGCCAACCCGACCTCACCTCAAACAGTTGAGGTATCTCCCGCCTTGTCAGATACTCCTTCGCGTCGCTGGTGTTCATCTCGACGCTCGTGGAGGTTCCTGCCACAGTCACCGCGTTCTCAAATTCTCCGGCTTCGCGTTCCGTACAAAAAACAACAGCGGTTACGAGTCGCTTTGTTGACCCGATAGACTGGCTACTGTGAACAGACCGACGGTACTCCGAAAACAGAAGCTCAGCACATGTTAACCGTCACTTTATAACGAGATTCCAGGAGGAGGTGGACGAGGAGGATGAAGGCAATGTCCCAGTGTCAGCCTCTCCAGAGTGGAACTGTGTCGCTCGTCTTTTCCCTTCAGCCTGCCGCCTCCTCTGCCACTGCTACGCTGCTCTGTTGTGCTGCTGTGCTGTGCTGTGCTGCTGCTCTGCTCGATGTACTGTTAACTGAATGAGACTGACACGCACGGGCTGTCGGTCTCTCTCACGCTCTCCGCGCGTTCAGTGCGTTGGCATGGGGCGTCTGTATGCGTGTCAGTGCGCTGCCAAGTGCCGAACTCATCAGAAAAAAGTCAGTGACATGTTATTTACATAAGTGGACTTCTGTTGTTGATTTTCCCATCGGATTATGGCCTAAACAAGTAATATGACTGTTTGGGCCGAAAGACAGGAGTCTCTTATAGGTCCCGATTCGATACAAGGTGCATTTACATGTAGTAGCTATGGTGCCATTTGTAAAAAAACAAAAAAAAACAAAAGGATTATTTGCATGGCCTGCATGTCAGATGGCAACGTTGTTGTTTGTTGATTTGTCCTGTACTCTATTTTGGACGATAATGGAGTTTAGAGGAAAAACATGAATCCTCTTGGGAGGAAATGGCAGGTGTTTTAGAAATGCTTTTTTGTCAGCACTCCAGTCAAGTGTTTCCTGGCATGCAAATGATAGACTAATGATCTACATGAAGAGGACATGTCCATTGGATGTATCCTTTCTGGCCTGGTTCCAAACTGTCTCCCTTTCCCCTTCCCAGAAGACTCTGGTGGGAAGAGCCGCCAATCTGAGACCCAGCACTAAACTCTCCAGAGGCCAATCCAGTTCTGCCACTTCCTCCATTTCTCCAGGCATGCTAAGGGAACACAGGCTAACACTAACACGCTAACTGATTGGATTACAGGCTTTAGCTAACAAGCTAACTGGTCGAATAACAAGAAAGAGGTAATTATCCTACCCGTACTGACTAGTTGGTTAAATTACCTCAGATTGTTGGTTCGGGCGTTGGCAAGCTGCCAATGGGATTGAGGATAGATGGTTTTTCAGAGTGGTCTATACTGGTTCTAAAGATACCTACCCACTACGTGAGCAGGTGTTTGTCTTAGCTGACTGCAGGTCTTTGATCAGATGCACCAGGTCTGTTAGAGGCAGAGTTAAAAAGGTGTTAACATCACACACACACAAACACACACACACACACACACACACACACACACACACAAACACACACACACACACACATTGTTTCCAATCCAGCATTAGAACCATTGTCCTGCAACACAGCTGTTTACACTGTTAAAAAAAGCTGACTGACTGGCTGGCTGGCTGACAGGCTGAATCTATTATTTGCTTACTGACAAAGAGGTTAAGGGAATGTTGCTAAATGACTGGTTGGCTGGCTAACTGACTAGCTAACTCATTGACTGTATGAATTACTGACTGTATGCATTACTGACTGAATGTTATGAGTGAGTGACTGGCTGATAAGAGCTGTGACAATGTTGAATCAACAGAAAAAATAATAATATTCAATTAAAACACATTGTGTTATATTGCCTTTTCACTTAACTCAACTGGTAGAGTATATTTTGTTGGTATCATGTTAGTTATCAACTCAACATAATGCATATCAAAACTGAATGTTAAAAGTGTTATTTGGCCATTTAGTGGGATGGTTGTTTTTTCTGTAAGATGGCATCTGTGGTGTGACATATCGTGCAGCTGCCTGGAAAATGAATCAGACAGAGAAGATAAGTGTGAATACCAGTATAATTTAAAATGCCAGGAATATTTTAGAACATTATAGCTTACTGAATAGAAGATGAGAGGGAGAGAGTGATAGAGAGAGATGCCTCAGGTTGAAGAACACAGAGAAAAGACGAGGAGGAGACGACCAGTGGAAGAGAAGAGAACGAGGAGAAGAGCCAGAACATAAAAGAGGTGAGAGGCAAAGAGTGCAATGCTTCAAGTTGGAGCACAAGACAGGAGGCGAGAAAATAAAAGCTAGAAAGAAGGTAGAAAGAGAAAGGATGGAGTGTTAAGAGTATTGAAGGAGGAGTAAAGACAGAAAAGATGAGAGTATAAGTAGAAGAGGGAAGAAAGAGAGAGGAGGACAGTTGGAGGGTTGTCTATTTTCAACCCCCAACATCATGACCAAGTTGATTTGGAGGCCGAATTCTACAGACCAGACTGATGAAATATAGTAAGGCTGTAAGATTGGAACCACAGGATAAGCGAGATGGAGAGACAAAGAGAAGGACAGACAAAGAGATAGCGACAAAAAGATGAAAAGACAAAAGGGAAACAGAAAGAACTGTAAATAAAGAGATGGGGAGACAAATACAGATGGGGAAGGCAGGAACATAGAAAGAAATGGAGAGAAAATTTTGAGACAATGAGTCGGGAAAAGCAGAGAGCAAAGAGAGACAATGAGATGGATAAAGGAGAGAGCAGAGAGAGACAATGAGATGGAGAAAGGAGAGAGCAGAGAGAGACAATGAGATGGAGAAAGGAGAGAGCAGAGAGAGACAATGAGATGGATAAAGGAGAGAGCAGAGAGAGACAATGAGATGGAGAAAGGAGAGAGCAGAGAGAGACAATGAGATGGATAAAGGAGAGAGCAGAGAGAGACAATGAGATGGAGAAAGGAGAGAGCAGAGAGAGACAATGAGATGGATAAAGGAGAGAGCAGAGAGAGACAATGAGATGGAGAAAAGAGAGAGCAGAGAGACAATGAGATGGAGAAAGGAGAGAGCAGAGAGAGACAATGAGATGGAGAAAAGAGAGAGCAAAGGGAGACAAAAAACACAAGGAGATGGACGCAAGATAATTTGGAAAAGATGACAAGTGAGGATGACAACAGAAGACAGCAGCCTTTGGCAAGCATGCTGAGTAATATCAGGATTATGTAGAACTAAAGGTCACATGTCGTAGTAGTCATCAAAACAAGCTAATTGTGCTGTATGTCCAAAAAGACGAATATTGCTATTATGGTAACACCAAATGAAACGACCAGTATGTTAAATATTTCCTTAATGATTTTTTCTGCTTTTCTATTGCTTTGGTTCGGAGACAGCTTCTTAATCTTTTTTGTAGACACATCAAAATGAGTAATCCAAGATCTAAACTAAATTACCAGTGATTGGCCGACACTAACCAATCAGAATGCCCATGTGGCCACTGGCGCTCCATGTCGAGGAACAATCAGTCGGCCTATAAATGTGTTCTGTAAATCATTGGAGATGTACTCTGATCAGGTTTCTCCCAGCGGTTAGAAAACTGAAGTTAAATGGTGTTCGGTAGCATTAGGCCAGACTCAGGAGTTAGGGAATCCAGGAATGTGAACCAAGAGCTCAATTGGTAGGTGGTTCAACAAGATCATTTAGTAGACACCTCTAGCCATAAGGACTCATGTAGGAAGCCTTTAAAAAACATTTTAGATTTTGTTTGTAGCGCTCTACAGCATATTTAGGATAAGACCGTAGAGACACGTCCCCACCAATAATTATGACGAGTCTGAAAATGGTTTTTCAAGTGTTGACATTCTCAAGATACCTGTTGCTCCTCCTGATTGGACATGTGGAAGAGCGATGAACTCAGTTTGTACCAGGCTGTGTGTGAGTGATCTAGAAGGGGTCACGGGGCAGCAGCTCTAGCAGGGGAACCCAAACTTCCCTTTCCCTGGCCATATTAAAAAGCTCTGACTGGGGGATCCAGAGGCATTCTCAGGCCAGTCTGGAGATATCATCTCCCCACCTTGTCCTGGGTCTTCCACAAAGCCTCCTCCCAGCTGGACGTGCCAGGAACATCTCCCTACGGAGGCGCCCAGGGGCCATCCTTACCAGATGCCCGAACCACCTCAACTGGCTCCTTTCTACACGAAGGAGAAGCGGCTCTACTCTGAGATCCTCACAGCTGACACTCACCCTAGAAGAGCCACATAAGGTAAGTGAAGTGTGTTGGCCGGCACTTAAGCATACCATGGCTAGATTGTTGACTGTAGTTGGCATTACAACTAGGCAGGATAATAGAATGAATCAAATACAATGTAAACGTTGAATGGGGGGGAGGGGTTGTCTTGTGGGCACCACTGTGGGGCTTCCTGTCCAACATACACCCATCCATATTCAGATGTTGGCCATTTACTTATACATGTCTATTGCACATCCTTACATTGTACTCCATCTCATTTCACTCAATCATCAGCTCATTGACACACTGCTCTGTATATGCATATAATTTTTTGCAATGCTCTTTTGCACTTCTGGCTGTACTGTACTTGTACTGTTACAGTACAATGACAATTACGTTGAATCTAATGTTATCTAAATACACCCGGCACAGCACTGACACAAATTATAAATAAATATGCTGAACCCCAGTGTTTTCACGCCAAGCATGCCATCACCAGGATTATAACATATTGCCACATTGTACTGTGAATGAAACCACTGTGCCACAGTCGCCCACCATGTCATGTTGCTTTCAGGTACACTTTATCTGGCTTCTACTGACTTTTATTTTGATTCACCCGAGCGTGTCGGCCCTTACGTCATCGGTGGGTGGGGCCTGCCGGCGTTTGTGCTTCCTGTATCAACATGGCTAGTTGCAGCGCTTTGAAATTCTTGACGCTTTTAAGCGTACTTCTTTCCCTTACCACAGTGGAAACTAATAATATCGAGGTAAATACACATTTAGAATACATATTTCCACCAATTATTCGCATAGTATCCTCGTAGAGGTAATATTGCATTGTTAAACTGCTAATTGCTAATGTTAGCTTCCCTGTATGAAATGCTTGTAATGCTAACTGTAATGCTAACTGTAATGCTAACTGTCCATCTGAGTATCGGTGCCCACTAGTTGTACTTCAGTGTGATACGGTTGTTCTGTCCTATCCGACTAATCAAAAAGCACAGGAAACGTTGCCTACTACTACGTGTGTCAAAAATGATCAAACGTTTCGAGCTTCACGTCCTGAGTCTTTACAAAAATGTTTTAGAGGATTTAGTGTCGTGAGTGTCTGTGTCGCCCCTCCATTCACAGGGACAAGAGCTAATATATTATGTAGTATATTATGTTTGTATGTAAATGATGGCTGCCCAATCTTACACGAGCTCTATGTTTATATGGGATTGAATGTAGGCTAAAGCCGGACAGTTCTTCAGCAGTGGACACACCAACAACTGGGCAGTTTTGGTAAGTAATTGATAAATTATATTTCCATCTGCCCCTTTAACGGCAACTGTGTCTACCATAGACTGTCGTCTCTGTACAGTCTCTCTACGACTCGACTGTGCGCCCGGCCTGTGGACGCCACTTACCGTGTATGTTTGATTCTTGGTTAATCACTAAGGGTGCTGTGACGGGGAGCCACGCCCCTCGAATTCAAACTCCACCCCCTGTTTGTGTGGCAACGCACATTTAGCAGTGTTGGGCGTGGCTTTGCTTCTTCCTCTGAATGGTCGACGCTGATAATGGCTTACAGTGTCTTGTGAAAGTATTTAACTCCTTGACCTTCAATTCTTTCATATTACTTAAATACAAATGGTGCATGTAGGTGCGTGTGCTTATTCGAATAATAACAAGGTGTCCATAGTGTTGAATATTAACAAGGTGTCCATGATCGTTAATACGGTTTACAATATGTTTAATTTGAACAAAATGTCCATGGTGATATTATCGTCTCCCCTAGGTATGCACGTCCAGATTCTGGTTCAACTATCGCCATGTGGCTAACACCCTGTCTGTGTATCGCAGTGTGAAGAGACTGGGCATTCCAGACAGGTAAGACACACACACACAAACTGTTATGTTGACCCTGGTAAACTGTCATCTGGAGAACCAGATGTTTCCCAAACTCAGTCCTTGAGACCCAGCCTTTAGCTCCTAGCTCTTACACTGACATAAAACAGCAGCTGCACAATGCAATCTTGGTAGGAGCTGTAATGTCTGACCAAAAACAGGGTTAGGGTTAGTCCCAACTTCTGACTCTCAGTTGGACTGAGTGGTGTTCCTGTCAGGTGAAGTCAAATCAACCCATCACACTATTTTCTGAAGGCCTTTTTAGGTCAGCTGTTGTCATAAAGCACTTATAAGATGACCAATAATATATTTTCCACAGTGTCTGGAGGAGTGGTGCTTGGCATCAGGCCACGCCCCTCTATTCAGGCTGTGCCTCACACATGAGCAGATCCGGAATATCTTTGTATTATAAATGTATACAATTATAACAGATATATAACTGTCCCCCCTCTCCTTTCCCCACACTTTCTCCTCCACCCACTCCCTCTCTCCCCACCCCCTTTTCCTGCTTCATTCCCCACCTCCTACCCTCACCCCACACCCCACCTCCTACCCTCAACCCCCACCCCCATTTCCTGCTTCATTCCCCACCTCCTACCCTCACCCCACACCCCCTTTTCCTGCTTCATTCCCCACCTCCTACCCTCACCCCACCTCCTACCCTCACCCCCCACCCCCTTTTCCTGCTTCATTCCCCACCTCCTACCCTCACCCCACACGCCCTTTTCCTGCTTCATTCCCCACCTCCTACCCTGACCCCACACCCCCTTTTCCTGCTTCATTCCCCACCTCCTACCCTCACCCCACACCCCCTTTTCCTGCTTCATTCCCCACCTCCTACCCTCACCCCCCACCCACTCCCTGCCATCTCCAGTCACATAGTTCTGATGATTGCGGACGACATGGCTTGTAACCATAGAAACCCAAAGCCAGCGACGGTGTTCAGTCACAAGAACATGGAGCTCAACGTTTACGGCGATGACGTGGAGGTGGATTACCGTGGTTACGAGGTTGGTTTAACGATTCTGTCAGAAAGCCTTGGCAGTCACATTCAGACTGAACAGAGCTGGAGATTTTAACAAACAATTTAGATTCACCCAAACAATATCTTCTGTAGTTAAAGATGAAACTGGATTGATTGCACACACTCAGTTCAGTTGAGGTCATTGTAGGGCCGTGGTGGTTAGTTAGGGCCGTCGTGGTTAGTTAGGGCCGTGGTGGTTAGTTAGGGCCGTGGTGGTTAGTTAGGGCCGTCGTGGTTAGTTAGGGCCGTGGTGGTTAGTTAGGGCCGTCGTGGTTAGTTAGGGCCGTGGTGGTTAGTTAGGGCCGTGGTGGTTAGTTAGGGCCGTGGTGGTTAGTTAGGGCCGTGGTGGTTAGTTAGGGCCGTGGTGGTTAGTTAGGGCCGTCGTGGTTAGTTAGGGCCGGGGTGGTTAGTTAGGGCTGTGGTGGTTAGTTAGGGCCGTGGTGGTTAGTTAGGGCCGTGGTGGTTAGTTAGGGCTGTGGTGGTTAGTTAGGGCCGGGGTGGTTAGTTAGGGCCGTGGTGGTTAGTTAGGGCCGTGGTGGTTAGTTAGGGCCGGGGTGGTTAGTTAGGGCCGTGGTGGTTAGTTAGGGCCGTGGTGGTTAGTTAGGGCCGTGGTGGTTAGTTAGGGCCGTGGTGGTTAGTTAGGGCCGTGGTGGTTAGTTAGGGCCGTGGTGGTTAGTTAGGGCCGTGGTGGTTAGTTAGGGCCGTGGTGGTTAGTTAGGGCCGGGGTGGTTAGTTAGGGCCGTGGTGGTTAGTTAGAATGAAGTAACCATATGTTAACATAATGTGGTGGAAAATTAACAGAACCGCTTTTGATCGAAGCGCTAAAATCAAACCAAAATGTAATTATTTAGCTATTCATCTGCATTGGAAAACCAACACTGTCTTATCTGTTGCTTATTTACATAGCTAGGACTATACAAGTGGTTATTCAACTTATCTGTTGCTTATCATAGTTGGGTCCTGGTTATTTACATAGCTAGGACTTACTATACAAGTGGTTATTCAACTGTCTATTGTACAGCAGACTGATCAAAATGGGTGAGGTGATTAATCTCTAAAGATTTAAGGATTCCACAAAAATGTGAATTATATTATTTACCCGTTTAACGCTAGGTGTTCCTGTGGAAACTAAGATAACAGCTGTATATCTGTCCCATGTGTTTAATTAGACAGTTATAGTATAGGGTTCAGTCTATATCTCTGTCCCATGTGTTTAATTAGACAGTTATAGTATAGGGTTTAGACTATATCTCTGTCCCATGTGTTTAATTAGACAGTTATAGTATAGGGTTTAGTCTATATCTCTGTCCCATGTGTTTAATTAGACAGTTATAGTATAGGGTTTAGACTATATCTCTGTCCCATGTGTTTAATTAGACAGTTATAGTATAGGGTTCAGTCTATATCTCTGTCCCATGTGTTTAATTAGACAGTTATAGTATAGGGTTTAGACTATATCTCTGTCCCATGTGTTTAATTAGACAGTTATAGTATAGGGTTTAGACTATATCTCTGTCCCATGTGTTTAATTAGACAGTTATAGTATAGGGTTTAGACTATATCTCTGTTCCATGTGTTTAATTAGACAGTTATAGTATAGGGTTTAGTCTATATCTCTGTCCCATGTGTTTAATTAGACAGTTATAGTATAGGGTTTAGACTATATCTCTGTCCCATGTGTTTAATTAGACAGTTATAGTATAGGGTTTAGTCTATATCTCTGTCCCATGTGTTTAATTAGACAGTTATAGTATAGGGTTTAGACTATATCTCTGTCCCATGTGTTTAATTAGACAGTTATAGTATAGGGTTTAGTCTATATCTCTGTCCCATGTGTTTAATTAGACAGTTATAGTATAGGGTTCAGTCTATATCTCTGTCCCATGTGTTTAATTAGACAGTTATAGTATAGGGTTCAGACTGTCCCCATTTGTTTGATCTGTTTGTGTCTTTTTCGCAGTATGGTTTTACTTCCTGTATGGTTTTACTTCCTGTATGTTCTGACCTATGGATTGAGTGTCTGGATGAACTCCTTGCTGTTTCAGGTGACTGTTGAGAACTTCCTGCGTGTTCTGACTGGACGACTTCCACCCAGCACTCCGAGGTCCAAACGCCTGCTCTCTGATGACCGCAGTAACATCCTCATATACCTCACAGGTAACACCAGACCAGACACACTCATGGTACTGACCGGGGAAATGACTGACACATCTTTTGGTGAACCCCAGGTCATGGCGGGAATGGATTCCTAAAGTTTCAGGACTCAGAAGAGATCAGTAATGTGGAGCTGGCTGATGCTTTTGAACAGATGTGGACCAAGAGGAGGTAGCTGTCAGCCCACTGACTTAAATACACGCACACACACATACTCAGGCATGCACACACACGCACGCACACACACTCTCTTTGTCTCTCTCTCAAGAAGGCACGGATGTAACTTACTCTCAGGAAAATGTGTTGCATTAAAATCTCCTTGATGGGGAGAATAGATGAGGGTTGGAGGTGTGTTTAGAACCTGTTCTGGTTTCCAAGGCAACCATCTTGGGAAGTACAGGATGTGGTTGTACTGCTGAAAGAATGAAATTGACCAGTGAACCAGCTGGAGTGTTGAGAATACTGCTTACAATACAACTGGAGGTGTGGAGGTCGCATCCTCTGTGCGTGTGTGTCACTTCCTCTCTGTTTGCGTGTGTGTCACTTCCTCTCTGTTTGCTTTTGTGTGTCACTTCCTCTCTGTTTGCTTTTGTGTGTCCAGGTACAACGAGCTGCTGTTCATCATCGATACCTGTCAGGGAGCCTCCATGTATGAGAAGTTCTACTCCCCAAACATCATGGCTCTGGCCTCCAGTCAGGTTGGAGAGGACTCTCTGTCTGTAAGTATCCGCTGCTCTAATCCACTTGTCATGACATCTCTTGTTGTTTTGACTCCAGCACCAGCCAGACCAGTCGTTACCATGACATCTCTTGTTGTTTTGACTCCAGCACCAGCCAGACCAGTCGTTACCATGACATCTCTTGTTGTTTTGACTCCAGCACCAGCCAGACCAGTCGTTACCATGACATCTCTTGTTGTTTTGACTCCAGCACCAGCCAGACCAGTCGTTACCATGACATCTCTTGTTGTTTTGACTCCAGCACCAGCCAGACCAGTCGTTATCATGACATCTCTTGTTGTTTTGACTCCAGCACCAGCCAGACCAGTCGTTATCATGACATCTCTTGTTGTTTTGACTCCAGCACCAGCCAGACCAGTCGTTATCATGACATCTCTTGTTGTTTTGACTCCAGCACCAGCCAGACCAGTCGTTATCATGACATCTCTTGTTGTTTTGACTCCAGCACCAGCCAGACCAGTCGTTATCATGACATCTCTTGTTGTTTTGACTTCAGCACCAGCCAGACCTAGCTATAGGGGTTCACCTGATGGACAGGTACACCTTCTACCTGTTGGAGTTCCTGGAGGACATCCACCCTTCCAGCAATACCAACATGAAAGATCTGGTAAGCACCACATATAGCTGTGTTTCCATCTGCCTCTCTCCTAACATCTCTCTGTCTCTCTCTTTGTCTGTTTCTTTCTGTCTTTCTGTCTACAGATATCTTTCTTCTGGTCCTCCGTTACTCCGTTGACAGTTACTCCGGTTGACAGTTACTCCGGTTGACAGTTACTCCGGTTGACAGTTACTCCGGTTGACAGTTACTCCGGTTGACAGTTACTCCGGTTGACAGTTACTCCGGTTGACCGTTACTCCGGTTGACCGTTACTCCGGTTGACCGTTACTCCGGTTGACCGTTACTCCGGTTGACAGCTCATTCAGTCATAGTAGTGGAGCTACCAGGATTTCATTGTCTGCAGGTTCCTTGGGTTCTCTAAAACCACCAATATATTGTTATAATGAAGACAGTCTCCTGATTGGATGTGTCTCTGTGTCTCCAGTTTAAGGTGTGTCCTAAGAGCCAGTGTGTGTCCACTCCAGGCCACCGTACCGACCTGTTCCTCAGAGACCCCGGTAGTGTCCTCATCACAGACTTCTTTGGAAGCGTTCGTAAAGTAGAGATCACCACGGATACCATCAATCTGACAGCTCCCATGGTGCACCTGGAGGAGACGAGGTAAGACGTTGTTGTTGTGGAGAAAGATAATATTAAGGATGATGTCGTTGAGGACGATGAGATCTGACCGCGGTATCCAGGCCAGTATGTGTGCCGTGTGGCGTGGTGCTGGTGCCGTGTGGCTGGTGGCTTGGTACTGTGTGGCTGGTGCCGTGTGGCTGGTGCCGTGGTGCCGTGTGGCGAGGTGGCGTGTGCCGTGGTTCCGGTGCCGTGTGGCTGGTGGCTTGGTGCCGTGTGGCGTGGTGCCGTGTGGCTGGTGCCGTGTGGCTGGTGCCGTGTGGCTGGTGGCTGGAGGCTTGGTGCCGTGTGGCTGGAGGCTTGGTGCCGTGTGCCGTGGTGGCGTGTGCCGTGGTGGCGTGTGCCGTGGTGGCGTGTACCAAAGGATGTAACAGAGGGTTTGTGTTTGGTGTATTAATGGATGTCCTGTTGGGACACTTTCAACTGTGACTGAGGACATTATTATTGAACAGAACATGTTAGTTTGTTCATTGTTTTAATTGGTCCTAATGTATGCTGGAGGGTAAAGCTATTAAATGGGTCAAAAGGCTCTGACTTGGTAGGTGAAAGCCATCAGGTTATTGATGGACCTTACTGATTTACTGTCCTACTTTAAGCGATTTTGGTTATTTTTACACATGCCCGCCACTCTATGGGCTTTCAGTTGAATCCCAAAACCTTTTTGTTTTGTCGGTTAGGTAATTGTCCCATTGTGCTGAGTTGTGCCCTAAAGTTGACCAGTAGGTGGCGTTAAAGACCTGCGACATCCTCTACTTGTTCTCTCAGTTGGCTCTCTCACTGTGTGTGTGTGTATGTGTAGTTTATCAAGGAGTTTATTAAATGTGTGTGTGTGTACTGTTGCTGAATTGAATGTGTTTTTTCATCCTATCAGGCCAGTAAAACAGCTGAAGACAGACGTCCACACATACATGGACCAGTTACCTGTGTCTGAGATTATACATCAGGTAACTCACACACACACACAGACACACACACACACACGTAACCTTTGTTGAATCACTTGTTAATTAGAACGTTATCTTAATTTACTCGCCTGTTAATTAGAATTTCATCTTAATTGACTTACCTGTTAATTTCAATGTCATTGTAAATGACTCAAAGCTACATAATGAACACCCAGTTCATATGGGCCTATAATTTACCCTTAAGGTTGTGGGCCCTGTCCTTCGTTAGGACTGCGTACCTGCTCATGTGTGTGTGTATTCTTTGCTCGTCCCCTCTGTATACTTTATTGCATGTGAAGACTGGAGCTTGGGACCCAACCTATGCCCTGGTATATCGACCACAGGGGATTCAGTTCCCTACTCTATAGGGTTTGGTTTGGGAGGAGGTCCTCCCGTAGAACTCATCTGTCTTCAGAATATTCTCTGTGTATTACCATATAAATGGGGTTCCCCTGAAACCTGCTTAATACTACTGCACATTAACAAGTATAATCTAGCTAACTGATGAGGTGGTAGAGAATAGGACCATACAGGCAGACAGACTGGCAGACAGACTGGCAGACAGACTGGCAGACAGACTGGCAGACAGACAGACTGGCAGACAGACAGACAGGCAGGCAGACAGACTGGCAGGCAGACAGACTGGCAGGCAGACAGACTGGCAGACAGACAGACTGGCAGGCAGACAGACTGGCAGACAGACAGACTGGCAGGCAGACAGACTGGCAGACAGACAGACTGGCAGGCAGACAGACTGGCAGGCAGACAGACTGGCAGACAGGCTGGCAGGCAGCAGACAGGCTGGCAGGCAGACAGACTGGCAGGCAGACAGACTGGCAGGCAGACAGACTGGCAGGCAGACAGACTGGCAGGCAGACAGACTGGCAGGCAGACAGACTGGCAGGCAGACAGACTGGCAGGCAGACAGACTGGCAGGCAGACAGACTGGCAGGCAGACAGACTGGCAGGCAGACAGACTGGCAGACAGACAGACAGACAGACTGGCAGACAGACAGACAGACTGGCAGGCAGACAGACTGGCAGGCAGACAGACAGACAGGCAGGCAGACAGACAGACTGGCAGGCAGACTGGCAGGCAGACTGGCAGGCTGGCAGGCAGGCTGGCAGGCTGGCAGGCAGACTGGCTGGCAGGCAGGCAGACTGGCAGGCAGGCTGGCTGGCAGGCAGGCAGACTGGCAGGCAGGCAGACTGGCAGGCAGGCAGACTGGCAGGCAGGCAGACTGGCAGGCAGGCAGACTGGCAGGCAGGCAGACTGGCAGGCAGGCAGACTGGCAGGCAGACAGACTGGCAGGCAGACAGACTGGCAGGCAGACAGACAGACTGGCAGGCAGACAGACTGGCAGGCAGACAGACTGGCAGGCAGACAGACTGGCAGGCAGACAGGCAGGCAGACAGGCAGACAGACTGGCAGACAGGCAGGCAGGCAGGCAGACAGACTGGCAGACAGACAGACATACTGGCAGGCAGACAGACTGGCAGACAGACAGACATACTGGCAGGCAGACAGACTGGCAGGCAGACAGACAGACTGGCAGGCAGGCAGACAGACAGACTGGCAGGCAGGCAGGCAGGCAGACAGGCAGGCAGACAGACTGGCAGGCAGACAGACTGGCAGGCAGGCAGACAGACTGGCAGGCAGACAGACATACTGGCAGGCAGACAGACATACTGGCAGGCAGACAGACAGACTGGCAGGCAGACAGACAGACTGGCAGGCAGGCAGACAGACTGGCAGGCAGGCAGACAGGCACTGGCAGGCAGGCAGACAGACAGACAGACTGGCAGGCAGACAGACAGACAGACTGGCAGGCAGGCAGACAGACAGAGCCATGTGGGTTAATGGACTGGAGAGGTGAATTTGCTGATGTTAAAGCACATGGAAGGTTCCTTGTCTAAATGGTTTCTTATCTAAACTGTTCTTTATCTAAACACCTCCTCCTGTTCCCCTCCTGTCTTCCTCCTCACTTTCTCCTCCTTGTCCTCCAACCGTTCTCTTCTGTAGAAACCCAAGCAGAAGGACTGGCATCCTCCAGATGGCTTCATCCTGGGCCTCTGGACTCTCATTCTGCTGGTCTTCTTTAAGACGTATGGCATCAAGCACCTTAAACACATCTTCTGACCCCTGACCTTTCAGATGACCTCTCCTCCTGGTCAGTTATTATTAAGGTACTCTTGCAGCCTTTGTCAAGACCACTGGATTACTTGAAGACTTCCAAACAGCAGACTTCTGTTTGTTTTTTGATTCCCAAAAGACAAAAGTGTTTCCAGCATCCTGTGATCCCAGTCCTAATGCAGGATGTCTCAACTTCATAAGGAATGCTGGGATTGTGGGAATGGGAATATTTCAACTATGTTTTGAAGAGGAGACTATGCTGTTTGAGAGGAAAGTGGAGGCCAGACAGGTGGAGGCCAGACAGGTGGAGGCCAGACAGGTGGAGGCCAGACAGAGTGGAGGCCAGACAGATGCTGTGGAGACCGTGTTGATGGACTGGTGCTCTGATACGACACAGTAGTTCTGTCTGACTGGGAAAGAAGAATCCAGGAAGGAAGAATATAGTACATGTTTATTTGATTAAGAATGGATTGTTGAAATGTTCAGATTTGGGTTTAAAGAGGGAAGTATAAACAAATGAAGAGGGCAGAATAAAGGACTTAAATATTTGTTGACTGTCTTGTGTTACTTTACAATGAGGAAGGTGGATAAGGTTATTTATCTCCTAACAAGGGCACACGCCAGGGTAGATTAGATGGTAAGGGCACACGCCAGGGTAGATTAGATGGTAAGGGCACACGCCAGGGTAGATTAGATGGTAAGGGCACACGCCAGGGTAGATTAGATGGTAAGGGCACACGCCAGGGTAGATTAGATGGTAAGGGCACACGCCAGGGTAGATTAGATGGTAAGGGCACATGTCAGGGTAGATTAGATGGTAAGGGCACATGTCAGGGTAGATTAGATGGTAAGGGCACACGTCAGGGTAGATTAGATGGTAAGGGCACATGTCAGGGTAGATTAGATGGTAAGGGCACATGTCAGGGTAGATTAGATGGTAAGGGCACATGTCAGGGTAGATTAGATGGTAAGGGCACATGTCAGGGTAGATTAGATGGTAAGGGCACATGTCAGGGTAGATTAGATGGTAAGGGCACACGCCAGGGTAGATTAGATGGTAAGGGCACACGCCAGGGTAGATTAGATGGTAAGGGCACACGCCAGGATGGTAAGGATTAGATTAGATGGTAAGCACACGCCAGGGTAGATTAGATGGTAAGGGCACACGCCAGGGTAGATTAGATGGTAAGGGCACACGCCAAGGTAGATTAGATGGTAAGGGCACACGTCAGGGTAGATTAGATGGTAAGGGCACATGTCAGGGTAGATTAGATTAGATGATTAGATGGTAAGGGCACACGTCAGGGTAGATTAGATGGTAAGGGCAGAGATTAGATGGTAAGGGCACATGTCAGGGTAGATTAGATGGTAAGGGCACATGTCAGGGTAGATTAGATGGTAAGGGCACATGTCAGGGTAGATTAGATGGTAAGGGCACATGTCAGGGTAGATTAGATGGTAAGGGCACATGTCAGGGTAGATTAGATGGTAAGGGCACATGTCAGGGTAGATTAGATGGTAAGGGCACATGTCAGGGTAGATTAGATGGTAAGGGCACATGTCAGGGTAGATTAGATGGTAAGGGCACATGTCTGGGTAGATTAGATGGTAAGGGCACATGTCTGGGTAGATTAGATGGTAAGGGCACATGTCAGGGTAGATTAGATGGTAAGGGCACATGTCTGGGTAGATTAGATGGTAAGGGCACACGCCAGGGTAGATTAGATGGTAAGGGCACATGGGTAGGTTAGATGGTAAGGGCACATGTCAGGGTAGATTAGATGGTAAGGGCACATGTCAGGGTAGATTAGATGGTAAGGGCACATGTCAGGGTAGATTAGATGGTAAGGGCACATGTCACTGATATGTTAACCCATTTAATTTCATAGAGCCATCTGTTCACCATCAATAGATTTATGTTGTTCTATTCTTGATTTATTGTCTTAAAGTAAGTCTAAGAATCTGGAAGCACTAGTTGCTGTATCTGACAATATGAAAAATGTAAAGCGTACACACACACACACACACACCACACCCATTCACACACACACACACACATACTCTTTTTAGGAAAGAACAGGATGTGACTGTTTGATTTCTGCCAAATTGCCATGGAAACACAGAGCCATTGATCTCAGACTGGCATCCCAGTTTTCTGTCAGCCAGTAATATAGCTTAATATTGATGGCCATCATCATCTCCATAATTACATCCACACTGACTGAGTCTTACTACATGAACACAATGATTAATATCCAACACAGTCTTCTGGAATATTTCTAATAAGTAATTTCATTATCAACTTCTGCCTGTGTCTGTCTATCTGCGTGTCTGCCTGCCTGTCTGTCTGTCTGTCTCTGTGGCTGTCTGTCTGCCTGTCTGTCTGTCTCTGTGTCTGCCTGTCTGTCTGCGTGTCTGCCTGTCTGTCTGTCTGTCTGTCTGTCTCTGTGGCTGGCTGTCTGCCTGTCTGTCTGCGTGTCTGCCTGTCTGTCTGTCTGTCTGTCTGTCTGTCTGTCTCTGTGGCTGTCTGCCTGTCTGTCTGCGTGTCTGCCTGCCTGTCTGCCTGCCTGTCTGCCTGCCTGTCTGCCTGCCTGTCTGTGTGCCTGTCTGTGTGCCTGTCTGCGTGTCTGTCTGCGTGTCTGTCTGCCTGTCTGTCTCTGTGCGTGTCTGCCTGTCTGTCTCCATGTCTGTCTGCTGTGTGCCTGTCTCCGTGTCTGTCTGTCTGCGTGTCTGTCTGTCTGCGTGTCTGTCTCTTTGTCTGTCTATTTGTTGTAACAATAACATGTGGAAAAGTCCAATAGGGTACTCTATTAAAACCTTCAATCCTCTCTTGCAAAACCTCAAGTTCTCTCTTCTATTTGTCCTCTTCTGTTTGTCTAAGTCTGTGGGTTCTCCTCTGTGTCAGTCAAGTAAGAAAACGCAGGGTCCAACTGTCATCCCATAGCCCTGATCTGAGGGCTCCTAGCACCTACTGTCATGGTAGTAACATGGTGGTTATAGGGTAGTAACAGGGTAGTAACATGGTAGTAACATGTAGTAATGGAATAGTAACATGGTGGTTACAGGGTAGTAACAGGGTAGTAACATGGTGGTTACAGGGTAGTAACATGGTGGTTACAGGGTAGTAACATGGTGGTTACAGGGTAGTAACATGGTGGTTACAGGGTAGTAACAGGGTAGTAACATGGTGGTTACAGGGTAGTAACATGGTGGTTACAGGGTAGTAACATGGTGGTTACAGGGTAGTACACAGCACACCCATACACAGTCATGACTAAATTTCTTTGGATTAAGTGTAAATGGTATAGTATTATTTATTTTTTGTATTAATCTGCCTCTCAGAATTGAATCTTTCATTAGTGGAACATATATTGGTAACATACAGAATAATCTGGAACAGGGCCTGGTAACATACAGAATAATCTGGAACAGGGCCTGGTAACATACAGAATAATCTGGAACAGGGCCTGGTAACATACAGAATAATCTGGAACAGGGCCTGGTAACATACAGAATAATCTGGAACAGGGCCTGGTAACATACAGAATAATCTGGAACAGGGCCTGGTAACATACAGAATAATCTGGAACAGGGCCTGGTAACATACAGAATAATCTGGAACAGGGCCTGGTAACATACAGAATAATCTGGAACAGGGCCTGGTAACATACAGAATAATCTGGAACAGGGCCTGGTAACATACAGAATAATCTGGAACAGGGCCTGGTAACATACAGAATAATCTGGAACAGGGCCTGGTAACATACAGAATAATCTGGAACAGGGCCTGGTAACATACAGAATAATCTGGAACAGGGCCTGGTAACATACAGAATAATCTGGAACAGGGCCTGGTAACATACAGAATAATCTGGAACAGGGCCTGGTAACATACAGAATAATCTGGAACAGGGCCTGGTAACATACAGAATAATCTGGAACAGGGCCTGGTAACATACAGAATAATCTGGAACAGGGCCTGGTAACATACAGAATAATCTGGAACAGGGCCTGGTAACATACAGAATAATCTGGAACAGGGCCTGGTAACATACAGAATAATCTGGAACAGGGCCTGGTAACATACAGAATAATCTGGAACAGGGCCTGGTAACATACAGAATAATCTGGAACAGGGCCTGGTAACATACTTCTCTTCTTGGTGAAACACACATAATGAGGCACTCAGAATTCAGTCTGGATGAAACAGAACATTTACACTCAGGTTAATACTTAGTACAGTTTTAGAAAATGTATCAACAAAACTTTCACTTGGAGAACCAATCAACAATTGAGTCCATTCAGTCATCCACTCCAACTGGACAAAGACTACCAGGACAAAATATCCATAACTAACAGATGTTGTATCCTGAATTAGAGCCAGCGTATTATCACTACAAAAGAATAGTCTTTCAACCTTGAATACAAGTCTTCAATTATTGCTGTGCAGGAAAGTTCCAATTAACATCATACATCTCCAGTCTATCTGAACATCTCACATCCATATGAACATCTCACGTCCAGTTCATCTGAACATCTCCAGTCCATCTGAACATCTCCAGCCCATCTGAAAATCTCAAATCCAGTTTATCTGAACATCTCCAGCCCAGTCCATCTGAACATCTCCAGCCCAGTCCATCTGAACATCTCCAGCCCGGTCAATTTGAACATCTCCAGCCCAGTCCATCTGAACATCTCCAGCCCGGTCCATCTGAACATCTCACGTCCAGTCCATCTGAACATCTCCAGCCCGGTCCATTTGAACATCTCCAGCCCGGTCCATCTGAACATCTCCAGTATGGTCCATCTGAACATCTCCAGCCTGGACCATCTGAACATCTCCAGCCTGGTCCATCTAAACATCTCAGCCTGGTCCATCTGAACATCTTTAACACAGTCCATCTGAACATCTCACGTCGAGTTCATCTGAACATCTCCAGCCCAGTCCATCTGAACATCTCACGTCCAGTCAATCTGAACATCTCCAGCCTGGTCCATCTGAACATCTCCAGCCTGGTCCATGTAAACACTATCTCTCTCATTGATGTCCAGAACTTTTTGTTACTGTGAACTGTCCCCGTATCCAGTCACGTGTTCTGTCTCGGCCCACCAGCTGGTGCCACTAGGACCTTCCCCCCTGTCGCACCCAGCGTCCGGTTGCCCGGTGTCCGGGAAGGTGGCTCCCAGCTGGGCTGGTAGAAGTGAATGTCAAAGGTCTGGGCCCAGCCGGCAAACACGGTCTTCTCGGTGATGAAGCGGTGATGGCTGCCCCGGCGTCCTCTCTCGTGACTGATGTACATGGCACACTCATCTGGCCCACGGGGCTCGTAGTAATGGTACGGCACTGACGGGTGCCGGGGATCCCTGTACCGGGAAGAACCAAGACCACAGGTGGAAGAACCAAGACCACAGGTGGAAGAACCAAAACCACAGGTGGAAGAACCAAAACCACAGGTGGAAGAACCAAAACCACAGGTGGAAGAACCAAGACCACAGGTGGAAGAGACCACAGGTGGAACAAAATGAGACAGACAGTCAGACTGAGACAGATTAAGACATACAGAGACAGACTGAGACTGACAGAGACATACAGACTGAGACAGACTGACAGACTGGTCAAAATCTCACCTGCAGTGGTCCGGGGCAACCATACCATAGACGTTAATCCGATCACATAAATCCAATGCTATAGTCATAGTGAACCAACCAGTACTCAGCCATGAGTTAGAGATACGTCTGTGGAGAGAGATGGAGGGGGAGAGAGAGGGGGAGAGATATAGGGGAGAGAGGGGGAGTGAGCGGAACGATAAAGGGGGAGAGATAGAAGGAGGGGAGGGCAGAATGGAATGGGAAGGAGAAAGAGAGGGGGGCAGATAGAGGGGGGGAGGGCTTTGGGATTAACTGAATCAGGTAATCATTGGGACCTCCCAAGATTTATTCAAATCACAGATTGTTTACAAGTTCTCTGTTAAAATTCGGATCAATATTATACATAGGTAGAAATGAACCCAACCGTCAAATCACACCACACCACGCACGCACCCACGTAGCGTTTTCATTAGCCACGTAGCTTCTCCATTAGCCACGTAGCGTCTCCATTAGCCACGTAGCGTCTCCATTAGCCACGTAGCGTCTCCATTAGCCACGTAGCGTCTCCATTAGCCACGTAGCGTTTCCATTAGCCACGTAGCGTCTCCATTAGCCACGTAGCGTCTCCATTAGCCACGTAGCGTCTCCATTAGCCACGTAGCGTCTCCATTAGCCACGTAGCGTCTCCATTAGCGTCTCCATTAGCCACGTAGCGTCTCCATTAGCCACGTAGCGTCTCCATTAGCCACGTAGCGTCTCCATTAGCCACGTAGCGTCTCCATTAGCCACGTAGCGTCTCCATTAGCCACGTAGCGTCTCCATTAGCCACGTAGCGTCTCCATTAGCCACGTAGCGTCTCCATTAGCCACGTAGCGTCTCCATTAGCCACGTAGCGTGTCCATTAGCCACGTAGCGTCTCCATTAGCCACATAGCGTTTCCATTAGCCACATAGCGTCTCCATTAGCCACGTAGCGTCTCCATTAGCCACATAGATCCAGTTGGGTTGTACTCCTGGAGGGCTGCTCTCTTGTTCCACTCAATAAAGAACCTGATTGATTATCTAATGAGCTAGAATCACATATCTGTTAGGTGAAATACCTCAGTGTGGAATCACATATCTGTTAGGTGAAATACCTCAGTGTGGAATCACATATCTGTTAGGTGAAATACCTCAGTGTGGAATCACATATCTGTTAGAGATTAATAGAGGCAGGAGAGAGAGTTGATAATATATGATATATAATGATTATGGAATATCATAACTACCATATAATAATAATGCAGATATATAATAATGTTATATAATAAAATTCTCATGACCATCCATGGTTTCTCTGTAGCGTTACCAGAGAATGTGTCTCTACCCAAATGCATAAAATAAGGCTTTAATTGACACTTTACATCTGTAGTTTAATTTCACTGTGACATTACCCTCTGTACCTCAGTTTAATTTCACTGTGACATTACCCTCTGTACCTCAGTTTAATTTCACTGTGACATTACCCTCTGTACCTCAGTTCAATTTCACTGTGACATTACCCTCTGTACCTCAGTTTAATTTCACTGTGACATTACCCTCTGTACCTCAGTTAAATTTCACTGTGACATTACCCTCTGTACTTCAGTTAAATTTCACTGTGACATTACCCTCTGTACCTCAGTTTCATTTCACTGTGACATTACCCTCTGTACCTCAGTTTCATTTCACTGTGACATTACCCTCTGTACCTCAGTTTAATTTCACTGTGATATTACCCTCTGTACCTCAGTTTAATTTCACTGTGACATTACCCTCTGTACCTCAGTTTCATTTCACTGTGACATTACCCTCTGTACCTCAGTTTCATTTCACTGTGACATTACCCTCTGTACCTCAGTTTCATTTCACTGTGACATTACCCTCTGTACCTCAGTTTAATTTCACTGTGATATTACCCTCTGTACCTCAGTTTAATTTCACTGTGACATTACCCTCTGTACCTCAGTTTCATTTCACTGTGACATTACCCTCTGTACCTCAGTTTCATTTCACTGTGACATTACCCTCTGTACTCTGTAATGAAGCGTGGATAAGACTGGCACTGTTGTGACAAGGAGGACCAGACAACAGGCCACACAAACACTCACACAAATGCACACACACACACACAAACACACACACTTAATTACCTTCTGAGAAACTACCCAATCAGTAATCTCCAATTACAGCAGCAGTTCCCTGTGACTAATTAATCAGACAGGGTGGTGGTGCCATTAGCTGCTATCACATCACTTAGACATGGGCTGTGGCCCTAAATGCTATTACCCAATTACCCATTCACGTCATAATGGGTGGGCGGGAACATTACTGGAACACTCTGATAGTCATGGTTACGGGACCATGGTTACGGGACCATGGTTACGGGACCTGCTGTACAGATTCTATAATGTTTATTATATTATTATATAAATTATATTAACAGTGGACAGGACAAAGATAATCTGAAACCAGGACAGAGATAATCTGAAACCAGGACAGAGATAATCTGAAACCAGGACAGAGATAATCTGAAACCAGGACAGAGATAATCTGAAACCAGGACAGAGATAATCTGAAACCAGGACAGAGATAATCTGAAAACAGAACAGAGATAATATGAAACCAGGACAGAGATCATCTAATTCTGTGCAATGGTTGAGAAGTGGATTGAAGCGAGGAGCAACTGACACGACACACCAGAAGCCAGGCTTCCTCATCTCCACAACGACAAATGAGACATCAGCAGCGTTAATGATGTTGGCTCCACCCACAATTCACCTGGCTCCACCCACCTGTCTTTCCCTGTCTCTCTCTTGAAGAGTTCGTCAAACTGCAGCATCTTCTGCCAGGAGATGATGTAGACCTTTAGTTTGGGCAGCACCTGGTTCATCAGCCGGAGGTTGTTGTAGACCAGCCCCTTACCGTCCCTTCGCATGTAACTGCTGGGACCCCAGAATATGAACACTGTGTCCTGCGGGAAAGAAAACAGAAATAACAACATCTTAATGGAAACACTCTATTATTATACTGCAGGAGTTTTCCTGATATTAGGCCGTTTTTGAATGTCAATTTCTTGCAGTTGTGGCAACTGAAATCTCAGGTCCTCCGCAAAGACAAATATTTGAATGATCTGTCTGTTTTAGCGGTCAGATTTAGGTGGAAATGGAGATCTGTTACGGACATAATGTATTTACTGAGATCATCACTACCATCATATTGAGAAGCAGACAGATTGGAGGAACATACAGCATATTGCAAAACAAAAGACAGAAATGGATTAAGTGAACATGAACTGGCACACAACCTTCTACACTGTAAGAAGATATACTGTAGCCTCTAACCTGAGAAGGAAACAGAAGATATACTGTAGCCTCTAACCTGAGAAGGAAACAGAAGATATACTGTAGCCTCTAACCTGAGAAGGAAACAGGAGATATACTGTAGCCTCTAACCTGAGAAGGAAACAGGAGATATACTGTAGCCTCTAACCTGAGAAGGAAACAGAAGATATACTGTAGCCTCTAACTTGAGAAGGAAACAGAAGATATACTGTAGCCTCAAACCTGAAAAGGAAACAGGAGATATAATGTAGCCTCTAACCTAAGAAAGAAAAACGGGAGATATACTGTAGCCTCTAACCTAAGAAAGAAAAACAGGAGATATACTGTAGCCTCTAACCTGAGAAGGAAACAGAAGATATACTGTAGCCTCTAACCTGAGAAGGAAACAGAAGATATAATGTAGCCTCTAACCTGAGAAGGAAACAGGAGATATACTGTAGCCTCTAACCTGAGAAGGAAACAGAAGATATACTGTAGCCTCTAACCTGAGAAGGAAACAGAAGATATAATGTAGCCTCTAACCTGAAAAGGAAACAGGAGATATACTGTAGCCTCTAACCTGAGAAGGAAACAGAAGATATACTGTAGCCTCTAACCTGAGAAGGAAACAGGAGGAGAGATATTGTGACCTCTAACCTGGGAAGCGTTCAGCAGTTCGTGGCGACTCCGTAGGACTCTCTGCATGCTGGAGTGAGCGATGACCCGTAGTGAGGTCCGGTGCCCCACATCAGCCCCATAACCGTGTGCCGTGGGGGCGTCGTTCATACGGATGACACACTCTGCTCTGTCGATCTCGTCACCGCGACCGCTGCCTGTCAGATGACCGGAGCTGGTGACTAACGAACAACTACGACAGTGCATCTTCAGAGGCTGGAGAAAAATGGGGACACTGTGTTACATACAGGGGAGAAGATGGGGACACTGTGTTACATACAGGGGAGAAGATGGGGACTCTGTGTTACATACAGGGGAGAATATGGGGACACTGTGTTACATACAGGGGAGAAGATGGGGACTCTGTGTTACATACAGGGGAGAATATAGGGACACTGTGTTACATACAGGGGAGAATATGGGGACACTGTGTTACATACAGGGGAGAATATGGGGACTCTGTGTTACATACAGGGGAGGATATGGGGACACTGTGTTACATACAGGGGAGAAGATGGGGACACTGTGTTACATACAGGGGAGAATATGGGGACACTGTGTTACATACAGGGGAGAATTTGGGGAAACTGTGTTACATACAGGGGAGAAGATGGGGACACTGTGTTACATACAGGGGAGAAGATGGGGACACTGTGTTACATACAGGGGAGAATATGGGGACACTGTGTTACATATAGGGGAGAATGCATCATGTACATACGTTGTACAAATCCCGTGTGTGTGTGTGTGTGTGTGTGTGGTCTCTGTGTGTGTGTGCGCGACCACCCTCAGAGAAGACAGCAGAACTCTTTCAATCAATGATATGTAAACCTGGCATAGAAACATAAATATCTCTAAGGCAACAGAATGCTGACAATGACTCATATGCAAATGAGCATCCCAATGAGGTAGCATGATGGTGTTACCATGTCAGCCTCTGGACCCATGTCTCATTTACATACTGCATAATCTGTTCACATGTGAATTATGTGATTGGCTGCAAAACCACATGCAAACAATCTGCCTGCAGAATGTATACATGGAGCGGATCATAAAAAGAACCTTGTCTGCTGTCAGTTCTGCGTAAAAACAAGGACATGGTTATATTAACACTCCACACACCTGTCTCCCCCTCCACACACCTGTCTCTCCCCCTCCACACACCTGTCTCTCCCCCTCCACACACCTGTCTCTCCCTCCACACACCTGTCTCTCCCTCCACACACCTGTCTCCCCCTCCACACACCTGTCTCTAGATAACATGATGTAGATAACAGGATGTAGATAACACGATGTAGATAACACGATGTAGATAACAGGATGTAGATAACAGGATGTAGATAACAGGATGTAGATAACATGATGTAGATAACAGGATGTAGATAACACGATGTAGATAACACGATGTAGATAACAGGATGTAGATAACAGGATGTAGATAACAGGATGTAGATAACAGGATGTAGATAACAGGATGTAGATAACAGGATGTAGATAACACGATGTAGATAACAGGATGTAGATAACAGGATGTAGATAACAGGATGTAGATAACAGGATGTAGATAACAGGATGTAGATAACACGATGTAGATAACAGGATGTAGATAACAGGATGTAGATAACAGGAAATAGATAACAGAATGTAGAGAAATCAAAACGGGGAGGACTGTATTAAGTCACTTGGCTTGTTCAGAGAAAGAGATATTGTTTGTAAAGCTCTATTGAGATTGAAAATAAATTGGGTTCTATTGTGTATTGGCCTTGCTGTGTGTGTGTTTGTGCATACGTGTGTGTGTGTGTGTGTGTGTGTGTGTGTGTGTGTGTGTGCGTGCGCGTATGTGTGTGAACAGGGAGTTGGGCTGAGACTCGTCAGACCATCTTCGTGTCTGGGTAAGACTAGTGTGACATCTCGGATGTGAAGAGAAGGAGAGGAGGGAAAGAGGAGAGGAGGAGAGGAGGAGGAGGAGGAGAGGAGAAGTGGAGGAGGAGAAGAGGAGGAGGAGAGGAGGAGAAGAGGAGGAGAGAGGAGGAGAAGAGGAGGAGGAGAGGAGGAGAAGAGGAGGAGAAGAGGAGAGAAGAGGAGGAGAAGAGGAGGAGAAGAGGAGGAGAAGAGGAGAGGAGAAGAGGAGGAGAAGAGAAGAGGAGAAGAGAAGAGGAGAGGAGGAGGAGGAGAGAGGAGAGGAGGAGGAGAGGAGAAGAGAAGAGGAGGAGAGGAGAGAGAGGAGAGGAGGAGGAGAGAGAGAGAAGAGGAGGAGAAGAGGAGGAGGAGGAGGAGAAGAGAAGAGGAGGAGGAGGAGAAGAGAAGAGGAGGAGAAGAGGAGGAGGAGGAGGAGGAGGAGGAGGAGAGAGGAGAAGAGGAGGAGAGGGAAGGAGGAGGAGGAGAGAGGAGGAGAAGAGGAGGAGAAGAGGAGGAGAAGAGGAGAGGAGAAGAGAAGAGGAGGAGAGGAGGAGGAGAAGAGGAGAAGAGAAGAGGAGAAGAGGAGAGGAGAGGAGAGGAGGAGGAGAAGAGGAGAAGAGAAGAGGAGAAGAGAAGAGGAGGAGAAGAGGAGGGGAGAAGAGAAGAGGAGGAGGAGGAGAGGAGGAGAAGAAGAGAAGAGGAGGAGAAGAGAAGGAGATAAGGGAATGAGGGGAGGTGTGTCTGGGAGATGATCCGTGGTGGTGCCCACTGAAGCAGAGGCAATTAAAGAGATTCCGGTGGTTGGTGATCATTCTGGGGATGACAGCCGGTAGAGGGCAGATATACGGCAGATACACGGCAGACACGCAGCAGATACGCGGCAGATACGTGGCAGATACATGGCAGATACATGGTTAGAGCTCACGGCAGATACACAGCAGATACACAGTAGATACAAAGCAGATACACGGTTAGAACTCACGGCAGATAAACGGCAGATACATGGCAGATACACGGTTATAGCTCACGGCAGATACATGGCAGATACACGGCAGATACACGGTAGATACACGGTTAGAGCTCACGGCAGATACATGGCAGATACACGGTTAGAGCTCACGGCAGATACACTGCAGATATACGGCAGATACACGGCAGATACACGGTTAGAGTTCACGGCAGATAGACGGTTAGAGCTCACGGCAGATACACGGCAGAGACACGGCAGATACACGGCGGCAGATACACAGCAGATACACGGTTAGAGCTCACGGCAGATACACGGCAGATACAGATACACGGTTAGAGCTCACGGCAGATACACGGTTAGAGCTCACGGCAGATACACGGCAGATCTAAGGTTAGAGCTCACGGCAGATACACGGCAGATACACAGCAGATACACGGTTAGAGCTCACGGCAGATACACGGCAGATACACAGCAGATACACAGTAGATACACAGCAGATACACGGTTAGAGCTCACGGCAGATACACGGCAGATACACGGCAGATACACAGTAGATACACAGCAGATACACGGTTAGAGCTCACGGCAGATACACGGGAGATACACGGCAGATACACGGTTAGAGCTCACGGCAGATACATGGCAGATACACGGCAGATACACAGCAGATACACGGCAGATACACAGCAGATACACAGCAGATACACGGTTAGAGCTCACGGCAGATACACGGCAGGTACACAGCAGATACACAGTATATACACAGCAGATACACGGTTAGAGCTCACGGCAGATACACGGCAGAGACACGGCAGATACACGGCAGATACATGGCAGATACACGGCAGATACACAACAGATACACGGCAGATACACGGTTAGAGCTCACGGCAGATACATGGCAGATACACGGCAGATACACAGTTAGAGCTCACGGCAGATACACGGCAGATACACGGCAGATACACGATTAGAGCTCACAGCAGATACACGGTTAGAGCTCACGGCAGATACACGGCAGATACACGGTTAGAGCTCACGGCAACATCATCCAGGCTCCCAGTGCTGCGCTAGGTTCTTAATTAGGGCACCATTTTCACTGACGCCTCCTGAAATAGTCACCTTCGATGGAGGCCAATTATTTAGTGTAAAACCCTCTGGAGCGGACAGGAGCTGATGGCACTCCACCTGAAAGAGTCTGATTAACTTACCTGAGGCGTAACTGAGGCCCAAACTAACCCCTACGTAAGGGGCATAACATACTGGCTTACAGGGCTTGGGGGAAAGTGGTGTACTATGTGTTGAGGAGGAACATATAGCGTTTGTATATGTCATGGGACCTTAAAATGAGACATATAGCGTTTGTATATGTCATGGGACCTTGTTGTTAAATGAGACATATAGTGTTTGTATATGTCATGGGACCTTGTTGTTAAATGAGACATATAGCGTTTGTATATGTCATGGGACCTTGTTGTTAAATGAGACATATAGTGTTTGTATATGTCATGTGACCTTGTTGTTAAATGAGACATATAGTGTTTGTATATGTCATGGGACCTTGTTGTTAAATGAGACATATAGTGTTTGTATATGTCATGTGACCTTGTTGTTAAATGAGACATATAGCGTTTGTATATGTCATGTGACCTTGTTGTTAAATGAGACATATAGCGTTTGTATATGTCATGTGACCTTGTTGTTAAATGAGACATATAGCGTTTGTATATGTCATGTGACCTTGTTGTTAAATGAGACATATAGCGTTTGTATATGTCATGTGACCTTGTTGTTAAATGAGACATATAGCGTTTGTATATGTCATGTGACATTGTTGTTAAATGAGACATATAGCGTTTGTATATGTCATGTGACCTTGTTGTTAAATGAGACATATAGCGTTTGTATATGTCATGTGACCTTGTTGTTAAATGAGACATATAGCGTTTGTATATGTCATGTGACCTTGTTGTTAAATGAGACATATAGCGTTTGTATATGTCGTTTGTATATGTCATGTGACCTTGTTGTTAAATGAGACATATAGCGTTTGTATATGTCATGTGACCTTGTTGTTAAATGAGACATATAGCGTTTGTATATGTCATGTGACCTTGTTGTTAAATGAGACATATAGCGTTTGTATATGTCATGTGACCTTGTTGTTAAATGAGACATATCGCGTTTGTATATGTCATGTGTCCTTAAAATGAGACACCAAGATTAGCTTCCTAGCACATAACCTCACTTTCTTATATTTACTTTTACAGGAAATAGCATTATATTAAAAACAAACACCAACCTATATGTATTTCAGAATGAACCTGGTTGTGAAGGAATTAACAGGAAAAGCAATCAGGGCTATTTATGCAATTAACAAATCAATCAAATTAGACATAACAATTAGGATCTGTCTTGGAAACTCAAATCAATAAGGGAACCAATTGCAATATACAGCAATAAAGTGTTTTCAGACAAGTGAAACCATGCGTCTGTACTGCCTTAGAGAAAAGAGGAAAAAACATGACTAGAAAGCACAATTAGGCTAATTACTTCTTTAAAATGCAAGAAAATAAATCAATATCGAAACAAATCACATATTGGGAAAAACTAAAGATTACCTTTAATGGAAAAGTGAGAGCAGGTCTCATTCTAAAGAAAATTACCCAATTTAAAAAGAAATACTTGATCTACATAGTAAACGGCAATAAAAATAAAAACCCTAGAGCGCTTGAAGTTTACCTAAATGAATCTAAAGGACATACAGGCCATGAGACCACACATCTGATACAGATCTACCACACATCTACCGCACATCTGATACAGATCTAATTCACATCTACCACACATCTGATACAGATCTAACTCACATCTACCACACATCTGATACAGATCTAACTCACATCTACCACACATCTGATACAGATCTAACACACATCTACCACACATCTGATACAGATCTAACTCACATCTACCACACATCTGATACAGATCTAATTCACATCTACCACACATCTGATACAGATCTAACTCACATCTACCACACATCTGATACAGATCTAACTCACATCTACCACACATCTGATACAGATCTAACACACATCTACCACACATCTGATACAGATCTAACTCACATCTACCACACATCTGATACAGATCTACCACACATCTGATACAGATCTAACACACATCTACCACACTTCTGATACACATCTACCACACATAGAGACACATACAAACCTGAGAGTGTAGACTAAACATTTAGAACATTACACACGTGTTCTTGCTTGTTCGTTGTGGGCTGTTCTGTCTACATGGACATGTAATTCATTTAAAACATGTCTGTATTGTAACAACATGTGGAGAAAGTGAACAGGTCTTAATAGTTTCTGAATGTGCTGTAGAGAGGAAAATGAAAGAGAAATGTATTCAAGGCGTGTATATCTATAGCAAAAGCCCTTTGTAGAAATATCAGGTAGTTCTGTGGCATTCAAAAAGAAATGTCAAGAAAGCCCTCTCCTCCCCATGGTCGCTTTCTCTGAATTCCAGCACATCAGTGGCTTTATTGGCCCGGGAAACATTTGTTTACATGGCAAAAGCAAGTAAAAAAGACAAAATAATGATATAAATAACAACAACAAAGGAGAAGTAAACGCCACACATCCATAACTGGGTTTGGCAACATAACTTAACCAAGGTTTCCTTGGTAACTCATCTAAATGACTGGGGCATGAGTCACTGTGTCTGTGTGTGTGTGTGTGTCTGTGTGTGTGTGTGTCTGTGTGTGTGTGTGTCTGTGTGTGTGTGTGTGTGTGTGTCTGTGTGTCTGTGTGTCTGTGTGTCTGTGTGTCTGTGTGTCTGTGTGTCTGTGTGTCTGTGTGTCTGTGTGTCTGTGTGTCTGTGTCTGTGTCTGTGTCTGTGTGTGTCTGTGTGTGTCTGTGTGTGTCTGTGTGTGTCTGTGTGTGTGTGTCTGTGTCTGTGTCTGTGTCTGTGTCTGTGTCTGTGTCTGTGTCTGTGTCTGTGTCTGTGTCTGTGTCTGTGTCTGTGTCTGTGTCTGTGTCTGTGTCTGTGTCTGTGTGTGTCTGTGTCTGTGTCTGTGTCTGTGTCTGTGTCTGTGTCTGTGTCTGTGTCTGTGTCTGTGTCTGTGTCTGTGTCTGTGTCTGTGTCTGTGTCTGTGTGTGTGTCTGTGTGTGTGTGTGTCTGTGTGTCTGTGTGTGTGTGTCTGTGTCTGTGTCTGTGTCTGTGTCTGTGTCTGTGTCTGTGTCTGTGTCTGTGTCTGTGTCTGTGTCTGTGTCTGTGTCTGTGTCTGTGTGTGTGTCTGTGTGTGTGTCTGTGTGTGTGTCTGTGTGTGTGTCTGTGTGTGTGTGTGTGTGTGTGTGTGTGTGTGTGTGTGTGTGTGTGTGTGTGTGTGTGTCTGTGTGTGTGTCTGTGTGTGTGTCTGTGTGTGTGTCTGTGTGTGTGTCTGTGTGTGTGTCTGTGTGTGTGTCTGTGTGTGTGTGTGTGTGTGTGTGTCTGTGTGTGTGTGTGTGTGTGAGATTCTACGTGTGCAATTATCAAACCCATTAAATCAGCATATTGATTGAAAGCTTTGTAAGTGCTTTCTAATTTAAGCAAAATACCTTGTGTTGTCTCATGGTTTAACCTACCCCTCTCTATGGCAAAATACCTTGTGTTGTCTCATGGTTTAACCTACCCCTCTCTATGGCAAAATACCTTGTGTTGTCTGACTGACTGACTGACTCATTTGCATATTAGTGTGGTCGGTAGACTGATCTGAATTATAATAAATATGTAAATGAAAATATTACACACTTATTATATTATACACCATATTAACAGATTACACAGATGACTTTATGAAACTCATAGATTACTAGCTAAAAAATATAGAGATTCCTTTAATCCTAATTCATCCTGATCTGTCAAAACAAATCAGGAAGTAATTCCGTGACTGGACGTCACTACATGACAGGAAGTTAATACATGACAGGAAGTCATTCCATAACAGGAAGTCACTACATGACAGGAAGTCACACCATGACAGAAAGTCACTACATGACAGGAAGTCACACCATGACAGGAAGTTAATACATGACAGGAAGTCACACCATGACAGGAAGTCACACCATGACAGGAAGTCACACCATGACAGGAAGTCACACCATGACAGAAAGTCACTACATGACAAAAGTCACTACATGACAAAAGTAATGACGTGACAGGAGTACAATGTGTACTCTACTATTCAGAAAGTGTGGGGGAAGAAGAAAAAGGTTAAAGTAGTAGTAGTAACATAGAAAGAAAGAATAAAAGAGAGGGAAAGGGAGAGACAGGAAATATAAAGGGGAAAGAAGAAATGAAATAGGAGTGGGTTGGAAAGACTAACATAGAGAGAGAGTGACATGAAAAAACACTTGAGTTATTTCTGCTGACTCTCATATCCAGAAATGATACTGTACATAAATCACTGATTGCATACACCTAGTACCTAAAGCATGTATTGTTCTGGAGGTATTTCCAGTTTAACTGGTTGGTATTTTACATGGCTTTAGGTATTTCCAGTTTAACTGGTTGGTATTTTACATGGCTTTAGGTATTTCCAGTTTAACTGGTTGGTATTTTACATGGCTTTAGGTATTTCCAGTTTAACTGGTTGGTATTTTACCTGGCTTTAGGTATTTACAGTTAGACTGGTTGGTCTTTTACGTGGCTTTAGGTATTTCCAGTCAGACTGGTTGGTATTTTATGTGGCTTTAGGTATTTCCAGTCAGACTGGTTGGTATTTTACGTGGGGTTAGGTAGGGTACAGTAAAGGGAAAAGATTTAATTTAGTGATGCAGCCCACAACCACTTTACAATTCTACACTACACTTCCCGCTCTCCAGGATGGTGAGTGACTCAGAGAATTACGTGGAGACTGTCAAATGTGTGTGAGATCAAAACCACAGTCTTCTACATCAGAGAGATGTCAGAGCAAGGCGTCCATCAAGCTCTCCCCAGGAGATTTATCCCGATGCATTTACCTCGACGTGCCGGAGAACAGAGAATGGGTCTTTCAGTCACATCAGCAATATGAACACCACTGCTCTATTTCATACACCATACTAAAACTGCAGTCCATTTCATACACCATACTAAAACTGCAGTCCATTTCATACACCATACTAAAACTGCAGTCCATTTCATACACCATAATAAAACTGCAGTCCATTTCATACACCATACTAAAACTGCAGTCCATTTCATACACCATACTAAAACTGCAGTCCATTTCATACACCATACTGAAACTTCAGTCCATTTCATACACCATACTAAAACTTCAGTCCATTTCATACACCATACTAAAACTGCAGTCCATTTCATACACCAAACTCAAACTACCAAAGGTCAAGGCGACTTTAATAACTTTGAATTCTGCAACTTCAATTCTGTGTGTTTTATTCAAGGGTAAAAGAGGGTGATTAAAAAAGTAAACTTAATTAATAACTTGTAAATGAATGAATCCAATCTGTTTCTAATCTGTGGGGAGATGCTTCAGGCTGGCATTCAGAACCATACGAAGCAAATAATAGCTGGTCCATTCTTCACTCGGCATGAAGGACAAGACCATTAGTCAAATCTTAATGGCTGAGTAATGCAGAGAGAAATGAAGAGAGAAAGAGAGTGAGAGAGGGAGAGAGAGTGGGAGGGAGGGAGGGAGAGAGAGTGGGAGGGAGGGAGGGAGGGAGGGAGAGAGAGAGGGGTGGGTGGGTGGGTGAAAGGGGGGGAGATAGAGAGAGTGGGGAAGGCAAAGAGTGGGAGGAAAAGAAGGGGGTAGGGAAAGAGAGTGATGGAGAGCGAGGGAGAGAGAGATAGGGGGAGGTAGAGAGGGAGAAAGAGAGAGAGGAGTGAGAGAGAAGCAGATAAAGATAGAAGAGAAAGCAAAGAGGATGGGGAAAGAATAGAGAAACAGAGAGATGAGCCTTGTTTTGTTTCAAAGGTGCTCTGACCCAGTCACCTGGCCATAAGATAGAGGGAGAAAGATGAGGGAGGGAGAGAGGAGGGAGGGAGGGGAGGGAGGGAGGAGGAGGGAGGGAGAGAGGAGGGAGGGAGAGAGATGAGGGAGGGAGAGAGATGAGGGAGGGAGAGAGATGAGGGAGGGAGAGAGATGAGGGAGGGAGAGGGGGTGAGGGATGAGGGAGGGAGAGAGATGAGGGAGGGAGGAGAGATGAGGGAGGGAGAGGATGAGGGAGGGAGAGAGATGAGGGAGGGAGAGAGATGAGGGAGGGAGAGAGATGAGGGAGGGAGAGAGATGAGGGAGGGAGAGAGATGAGGGAGGGAGAGAGATGAGGGAGGGAGGGAGAGAGATGAGGGAGGGAGAGAGAGGAGGGAGGGAGAGAGATGAGGGAGGGAGAGGGAGGGAGGGAGAGAGGAGGGAGGGAGAGAGGAGGGAGGGAGAGAGGAGGGAGGGAGGAGGAGAGAGGGAGGAGGAGGGAGGGAGAGGAGGGAGGGAGGGAGGGAGGGAGAGAGATGAGGGAGGGAGAGAGATGAGGGAGGGAGAGAGATGAGGGAGGGAGAGGGAGAGATGAGGGAGGGAGAGAGAGAGGGAGGGAGAGAGATGAGGGAGGGAGATGAGGGAGGGAGAGAGATGAGGGAGGGAGAGAGATGAGGGAGGGAGAGAGATGAGGGAGGGAGAGAGATGAGGGAGGGAGAGATGAGGGAGGGAGATGAGGGAGGGAGGGAGAGAGATGAGGGAGGGAGAGAGATGAGGGAGGGAGAGAGATGAGGGAGGGAGGAGGAGGGAGGGAGAGAGGAGGGAGGGAGAGAGGAGGGAGGGAGGAGGAGGGAGGGAGAGGAGGGAGGGAGAGAGGAGGGAGGGATGAGGGAGGGAGGAGAGAGATGAGGGAGGGAGAGAGATGGGAGAGAGATGGGGGAGAGATGAGGGAGGGAGAGAGATGAGGGAGGGAGAGATGAGGGTGAGGGAGAGAGGGTGAGGGAGAGGAGAGATGAGGGTGAGGGAGGGAGAGATGAGGGTGAGGGAGGGAGAGATGAGGGTGAGGGAGGGAGAGAGAGGGAGGGAGAGAGGAGGGAGGGAGAGAGATGAGGGAGGGAGAGAGATGAGGGAGGGAGAGAGATGAGGGAGGGAGAGAGAGGGGGGAGGGAGGGAGAGGGTGAGGGAGGGAGAGGGTGAGGGAGGGAGAGAGATGAGGGAGGGAGAAAGATGAGGGAGGGAGAGAGAGATGAGGGAGGGAGAGAGGTGGAGGGGAGGAACAGTGTTACCATCTAACCCAGAGTATCTTATCAGTGTTACCATCTAACCCAGAGTATCTTATCAGTGTTACCATCTAACCCAGAGTATCTTATCAGTGTTACCATCTAACCCAGAGTATCTTATCAGTGTTACCATCTAACCCAGAGTATCTTATCAGTGTTACCATCTAACCCAGAGTATCTTATCAGTGTTACCATCTAACCCAGAGTATCTTATCAGTGTTACCATCTAACCCAGAGTATCTTATCAGTGTTACCATCTAACCCAGAGTATCTTATCAGTGTTACCATCTAACCCAGAGTATCTTATCAGTGTTACCATCTAACCCAGAGTATCTTATCAGTGTTACCATCTAACCCAGAGTATCTTATCAGTGTTACCATCTAACCCAGAGTATCTTATCAGTGTTACCATCTAGCCCAGAGTATCTTATCAGTGTTACCATCTAACCCAGAGTATTTAATAGCCTCATTTTCTCTCCATATCTTTCTTGCTTTTTCTCAGATTAGTTACAACTGGGTTTTGCCAGCACAAGATAATTATCAAATAAACTGTGTGATAAAGTGATAAAGAACAACAGTATCAACAGGGCAATAGCTTTTACCCCACAATCATCTTTTTCTCTCTCACACTGGCTAGTTAGAACAATCCCTCCTCTAGGTTTACAGACAAAAAGATTATAAGCATATGAAGTGTGATTTGCCATTCTGCTCACGACACACATCATATGGAACCCACCTCATCACTCTTCCTATTTGGTTCAACAACGATTTCCAAACCAGAGAAACGCCAAAAGGCACGGAGCAGGAGCTTACGCCAACCTGAGAATGCTTATCGAGAAAACGAGGAAAAGAAAGATCTCCCCTCTCACATATAATTGCTTTTCAAGCCCGCACTGCGAGAGAGACAGGGGAGTGTGTCGTGTGTGTGAGTGTGTGGAGTGTGTGGTGTGTGTGAGTGTGGGGTGTGTGTGAGTGTGGGGTGTGTGTGAGTGTGGGGTGTGTGTTAGTGTGAGTGTGCGAGTGTGCGAGTGTGCGAGTGTGCGAGTGTGCGAGTGTGCGAGTGTGCGAGTGTGTGTGAGTGTGTGGTGTGTGTGAGTGTGTGGTGTGTGTGAGTGTGTGGTGTGTGAGTGTGCGAGTGTGCGAGTGTGTGTGAGTGTGGGGTGTGTGTGAGTGTGGGGTGTGTGTTAGTGTGTGTGTGTGTGTGCGAGTGTGCGAGTGTGCGAGTGTGCGAGTGTGCGAGTGTGCGAGTGTGCGTGAGTGTGTGGTGTGTGTGAGTGTGTGGTGTGTGTGAGTGTGCGAGTGTGCGAGTGTGCGAGTGTGCGAGTGTGCGAGTGTGCGAGTGTGCGAGTGTGCGAGTGTGCGGTGTGTGTGAGTGTGTGGTGTGTGTGCGAGTGTGCGAGTGTGTGGTGTGTGTGGTGTGTGAGTGTGGGGTGTGTGTTAGTGTTAGTGTGTGTGTGTGTGCGAGTGTGCGAGTGTGCGAGTGTGCGAGTGTGCGAGTGTGCGAGTGTGTGTGGTGTGTGTGGTGTGTGTGTGTGTGTGGTGTGTGAGTGTGCGAGTGTGCGAGTGTGCGAGTGTGCGAGTGTGCGAGTGTGCGAGTGTGCGAGTGTGCGGTGTGTGTGAGTGTGTGGTGTGTGGAGTGTGTGTGAGTGTGTGGTGTGTGTGGTGTGTGAGTGTGGGGTGTGTGTTAGTGTGTGCGTGTGAGTGTGTGGTGCGTGTGAGTGTGTGGTGTGTGTTAGTGTGTGGTGTGTGTGGTGCGTGTGGTGTGTGTGGTGTGTGTGGTGTGGGGGGGCAGTGCCTGCTTTACACATAGTAAGTAAAAGTACATTGTAGATAGACACAAAAAAGTATTATTGTTTAGAAAAAGGTAACTCTGTCTGTCTGCCTAAATGCCTGGTTGCCTCCTCCCTCCACCCAACCATCACCACACATCCACACCATATGTTAATAGATTGATCCAGGAGAAGAAACCGTATAATCTATAAGATGTTTATTTTTAATATTCCGTTGCTTTGCACCAACTGGACAGATCGATAGTATTTTCTCTCTCTGTCTGTGTGTGAATCCTTATTCAATCTGACAGCCTCAGTCATACAACAACAAGTGTGCGGCAGGAAACAGAGTTATTAAAGGTTGTAGAGATGACCAAGTGTGCGGCAGGAAACAGAGTTATTAAAGGTTGTAGAGATGACCAAGTGTGCGGCAGGAAACAGAGTTATTAAAGGTTGTAGAGATGACCAAGTGTGCGGCAGGAAACAGAGTTATTAAAGGTTGTAGAGATGACCAAGTGTGCGGCAGGAAACAGAGTTATTAAAGGTTGTAGAGATGACCAAGTGTGCGGCAGGAAACAGAGTTATTAAAGGTTGTAGAGATGACCAAGTGTGCGGCAGGAAACAGAGTTATTAAAGGTTGTAGAGATGACCAAGTGTGCGGCAGGAAACAGAGTTATTAAAGGTTGTAGAGATGACCAAGTGTGCGGCAGGAAACAGAGTTATTAAAGGTTGTAGAGATGACCAAGTGTGCGGCAGGAAACAGAGTTATTAAAGGTCGTCCATTAAAATTCTGAGCTGACAGAATGAAGAATCTGTTGAATTGTAGGCTTTGAGAAAAGCATTTTCATCCCAAATTACTACTGATGTATGCATGACTGTTTTTCAATGTTGTGTCTCTTTTTTGAGTCTAATGAAGATATTGAACATTTATTATGAGTATTATCATATGGGTGTGGTATATTACACATAGTCCAAGACCACACCCCAGTTCCAGCCATAGAATGAGCACTAATTACAGACCACACCCCCAGTTCCAGCCATAGAATGAGCACTAATTACAGACCACACCCCCAGTTCCAGCCATAGAATGAGCACTAATTACAGACCACACCCCCGGTTCCAGCCAGCACTAATTACAGACCACACCCCTGGTTCCAGCCAACGAATAATATCACTGAGACAGGCGATTATTGACTGAGGAGATATCAGTGATGACAGGTGGGTATTGACTGAGGAGATATCAGTGATGACAGGTGGGTATTAACAGAGGAGATATCAGTGAGAACTGGCAGGTATTGACTGAGGAGATATCAGTGATGACAGATGGGTATTAACAGAGGAGATATCAGTGATGACTGGCAGGTATTGAGAGAGATATCAGTGATGACAGGTGGGTATTGACAGAGGAGATATCAGTGATGACAGGTGGGTATTAACAGAGGAGATATCAGTGATGACAGGTGGGTATTGACAGAGGAGATATCAGTGATGACAGGAGATATCAGTGATGACAGGTGGGTATTAACAGAGGAGATATTGAACAGGAGATATCAGTGAGAACTGGCAGGTATTGACTGAGGAGATATCAGTGATGACAGGTGGGTGATTGATGACAGGTGATCAGTGATGACTGAGATATCAGTGATGACAGGTGGGTATTAACAGAGGAGATGTGACAACTGGCAGGTATTGACTGAGGAGATATCAGTGATGACAGGTGGGTATTGACTGAGGAGATATCAGTGATGACAGGTATCAGGAATTGACTGAGGAGATATCAGTGATGACAGGTGGGTATTAACAGAGGAGATATCAGTGACAACAGGTGATTATTGACTGAGGAGATATCAGTGATGACAGGTGGGTATTGACTGAGGAGATATCAGTGATGACAGGTGGGTATTAACAGAGGAGATATCAGTGATGACAGGTGGGTATTGACAGAGGAGATATCAGTGATGACAGGTGGGTATTGACAGAGGAGATATCAGTGATGACAGGTGGGTATTAACAGAGGAGATATCAGTGACAACTGGCAGGTATTGACTGAGGAGATATCAGGTATCAGTGATGACTGGCACTGAGGAGATATCAGTGATGACAGGTGGGTATTAACAGAGGAGATATCAGTGATGACAGGTGGGTATTAACAGAGGAGATATCATGACAGGTGATGACAGAGGAGATATCAGTGACAACAGGTGGGTTATTGACTGAGGAGATATCAGTGAGGAGATATCAGTGATGACAGGTGGGTATTAACAGAGGAGATATCAGTGACAACAGGTGATTATTGACTGAGGAGATATCAGTGATGACAGGTGGGTATTGACAGAGGAGATATCAGTGATGACAGGTGGGTATTGACAGGAGATATCAGTGATGACAGGTGGGTTGAGGAGATATCAGTGATGACAGGTGGGTATTGACAGAGGAGATATCAGTGACAACTGGCAGGTATTGACTGAGGAGATATCAGTGATGACAGGTGGGTATTAACAGAGGAGATATCAGTGATGACTGGCAGGTATTGACTGAGGAGATATCAGTGATGACAGGTGGGTATTAACAGAGGAGATATCAGTGACAACAGGCGATTATTGACTGAGGAGATATCAGTGATGACAGGTGGGTATTGACAGAGGAGATATCAGTGATGACAGGTGGGTATTGACTGAGGAGATATCAGTGATGACTGGCAGGTATTGACTGAGGAGATATCAGTGACGACAGGTGTGTATTAACAGAGGAGATATCAGTGACAACAGGCGATGACTGAGGAGATTTCAGTGATGACAGGTGGGTATTAACAGAGGAGATATCAGTGATGACAGGTGGGTATTAACAGAGGAGATATCAGTGATGACAGGTGGGTATTAACAGAGGAGATATCAGTGATGACAGGTGGGTATTAACAGAGGAGATATCAGTGATGACAGGTGGGTATTGACTGAGGAGATATCAGTGATGACAGGTGGGTATTGACTGAGGAGATATCAGTGATGACTGGCAGGTATTGACTGAGGAGATATCAGTGACGACAGGTGTGTATTAACAGAGGAGATATCAGTGACAACAGGCGATTATTGACTGAGGAGATTTCAGTGATGACAGGTGGGTATTAACAGAGGAGATATCAGTGATGACAGGTGGGTATTTACAGAGGATAGAGGAGATATCAGTGATGACAGGTGGGTATTAACAGAGGAGATATCAGTGATGACAGGTGGGTATTGACAGAGGAGATTTAAGTGATGACAGGTGGGTATTAACAGAGGAGATATCAGTGATGACAGGTGGGTATTGACAGAGGAGATATCAGTGATGCTGAACCCGATAGGTGGAGAATGAAAGAGACTGGGGAGAGGAAGTAGAAACAGAGGGAGTAGAACGGAGAAAGGATTAGAGAGAGAGGGAGATATGATGCACATTGAGCTAAATTGATGAGTGAACAATCTAGTGGTACTGTTACCATGGACGTCAAGGGGGGAGACGAAAAATAGGAGGAAAAAGAAGAGGTGAGATAACGAGAAAGAAAAGTAGAGAAAAGAAAGGTATGAAATGAGAGAGAGAAGTGGAGAGAGAAGAGGGAAATGACTACCTTATGGTCGATGATGCCGACGTAGCCCTGTAGGACTGGAGGTGGACTCTGCCTGTTCACCGGGGCCTTGGTGCTCTGCCTGCTACTGTCTGCTGCATCTGTCCTGCCCCTGGAGCCCCCTGCTGGGCCGCCCGCCGCCCTGGAGCTACCGTGGAAACCGGCGTTGTAGACGAGGAGCAGGCTGGCACACAGAGTAATGACGAGAAATACAGCTAACCCATGACGCTGCAAAAACAACACGGACAGTGTTAGAAAGCAGCCCAGAGGCCATTCTGTTAACTACACAGTATCAGTCTATCCTGTTAACTACACAGTATCAGTCTATCCTGTTAACTACACAGTATCAGTCTATCCTGTTAACTACACAGTATCAGTCTATCCTGTTAACTACACAGTATCAGTCTATCCTGTTAACTACACAGTATCAGTCTATCCTGTTAACTACACATTATCAGTCTATCCTGTTAGCTACACAGTATCAGTCTATCCTGTTAACTACACAGTATCAGTCTATCCTGTTAACTACACAATATCAGTCTATCCTGTTAACTACACAGTAGTTGGCCACACACTGGCTGGGGTTCCCCTCATATAGAACCACAGTGTCACTAGACCTCCCTGTCTCACTGGCTGGGGTTCCCCTCATATAGAACCACAGTGTTGCTGGACCTCCCTGTCTCACTGGCTGTTATATCTGTTGTGTCAGTGGAATAGCGTCAGTTCTCCTCTTAATTTTTTTTGGTAAATCTAAAGAATGCGTTCTCTAAATGTTCCTTGGGTTCTTCAATAATAGATAAATATTAAATAAATCTTTACATGTTTTGTTGGAATAATTACATACAGAAACAGAGCTTGAACCAGCAATGTGATTGTTTTTACAGGAACCCCAAGACTAAAAAAGATAATTTATATATATATATTATAATTACTGTATGGGCTAATTAATTTAATAACAATGTATGAGTCAATAATTTCACAAAACCATCAAGTATGCTACAGGTGTAATTCATATTTTTTTTTGTTTCCACAAATAAAAACCTTTCCACAAATAAACACAGACCTATAAATGGCCAAACGCTGTTTCATGTTTCCCTTAAGCATTACTCAAATAGCAATCATTTAATGTAATATAATTAAAAAGGCTAAACGCTGTTTCATGTTTCCCCTAAGCATTACTCAAATAGCAATCATTTCCATATTGACTCAACTGTCCTACACTCATGCTAGCATGCCAGTTCTTTGCTAACAAAAAAGACATTTAAACACAACATTATATTCCCCTTATAAAAACATATTTCTTAATACATGGCAAATCAGTTCGCACGGCGGGGTCTCTATTGTTCAAAGTGTTCTGTATTCTCCTCCTCATCCGAGAACAGCAGGTCAGCATCAGTCCACAGACTGAACACAGCCGGTTACAGGTGACTACACAACCGGTTACAGGTGACTACACAACCGGTAACAGGTGACTACACAACCGGTTACAGGTGACTACACAACCGGTAACAGGTGACTACACAACCGGTTACAGGTGACTACACAGCCGGTTACAGGTGACTACACAACCGGTTACAGGTGACTACACTGTCAGAAAAAAGGGTACGGTTGGGGTACATTTGTGAACACTTAGGGTACAAATGGTGAAGTTGTACCCTCAATGGGTCATAGTTACACCTTAGGGTACTAATATGTACCATTTAGTGGGGAAAAAGGTACAAATATGTTTCCAGCTGTCAGAGGGTCCATGTTTGGACCATTTAATTCCGAAACAAAGGTACAATCTGTGACATGGAAAGTGCACAACATTGTAAAAGCTTTTTAAGCTCTGCATCCACAGTGATCTCAACAATTCATTAAACACATAATTGTCAATCACCCAAAAAAGATTAAACATAGTGCAAGATATAATAAAGTTAAACTGGGTAACATAATAGCTGTTTAAACTTGTTAGATACGTTTTCAGTTTTAATTTAAAGTTAAAATAAATACATATTTACTAATCTTTTTTAGCAAAAGCATTTTTTAAAAGCAATGTAGACGAAAACTGTTCAACGTTTATTGAAAATTATATGGGGAACTTTTAATTTGCCTCAAAGTACAAGTACACGCATTTGACCAGCCAATGGGATTGTAACCCGCGCAGTGCCCTTTATGGGCGCGAAGAAGTGGATTGTGTGTGTTATTCCATGATGGCTGTCTCACTCTCGCGCTATCGACGGAGGATCTTCTTGAGAAATTGAAAGAATCCGGAATAAACATCACCGAAGACGAAGCAAAGAAATTCAGAGGTATGTTTTTAGTTTTAAGTATTGTGAAAATGAAGTTATTGTTTCTATCTTAACGCTTCTCCTAACGTTAATGTGTGTAAGTTACTGCGATACGCGCGTCAAATTCAAAGGCTGTCTCAAACAGTTGGCAGCCATCATTTTAGAAGTTTATCTAGCATTAGCATTAATCGAGAGAGTCACTAATCGTATTTGCTCTGGAGAGCAGAAACAGCTGCATAGGGAACATCGTCGGCGTACTCGGGTCCACTAGACCCTCCGGAGGGTTTCAGGAGTTTCACCATTTGCTCCTGGAGTTGCGCCTGGATAACGGCCGTGTTCAGCGGTAGGCCGTATAGAAGGCCTCGGCCTCGAGTTGTCGCTGCCTGGCAAGCCCGCGCTCTTAGTCAGTCTGGAATTTAAAAAATATTACGGATGTCAATATGATTTATATCAGTTTTATTTGGTAACGTAAGATGTTTAATTAACGTTCAAAATATTAGTTTAGAGAGTCCATGAGAGTAATCATTAGTCCTTTCCGTCATCACGAGCGAACTATGTAAGCAGCATTTAGGCTCGGAGATCGAGTGCGTCAGCATCAAAGATTGTTTACCATTTATCAAAATCTCGTGAAATAAGTCTCTCTCCAGTCTTTGAGAGGTAATTTAAATAGGTTTGCTTCTAATCATACATACACTCAGAAAAAAAGGTAACGGTTACTCTCTATATATTAGGCCCAGTACTTAAAGTGTACAATTAGTACCTTTTAGATTTTGTACCTTGGGGTACAGTGCCAGTGACAGCTTTGTACCTTCTTCTGAGAGTGTATTAGGGGTGGAGGAAAAAATCGATACAGCATAAAATCGCGATATTTCCTGTGGCAATACTTTATCGATACACATTTAACTTTTTGGTAATAAAATAAATTGCGTATTCAGTCCACCGGGTGACGTGACGGTCAGCATGCATGAGGATGCAGATACAGGAATCCACTGACAATACGGCTGTATCCGTGAAAAAATGGCTTTGTCAAAAAATATATTCGCCAGCTTTTCTAATACTCTTTCGCTCGTATCAGTGTATATTTGCGGTAGGGCTTTTGATATTTACAGCTGATATTTATGGTCAACTGCACCTTTTTAAAGCCGGTATTTTTCTACTTAAGACTGGTAGCATATCCTTCACAATGTAATATGTCAATGCATCGCGTTATCTCCTTCAACTCAAACTTTTCTTGTCATAAGGGATGACGTTTGTAAAGGATGTTTGGATTCGGGACACTATCAGTGTTTAGTGTCTTTTTACAGACCCATTACTGAGATTAGTGTATCGCTACAGCCCTAGAGTGTATATGTACCATTATAGTGTATTTTTGATTCTTCTATTTAAAGTTTAAAATTATTTTTAAAAATACATTGATTTTATTGTTGCTGTAAAAACCTAAGCTCACATTGATCATTCTTTTTTCTTTTTTTTTTAGAAAATGAGGTGGATGGGGAAACAATAGAGTGTGGCCTCACAGAGAACATGATCTCATATTTATTTCAAGGTTCTTTTAAAAAGCAGTCCAAGTTCAACAATTTTTTACATAAGATGAAGGAAGTGATAACACTAACACTGGAACCAGTGCCAGCAGAATCCCAGCAACAGACTTCGACTACAGAAATGCAAGTATACCATTGACTATTGTGTATTATATTTTGCCTATGTTTAGTGGTCGATTGATATAGATTGATTATTTTATGCCTGATGCCGATATCTTAGAATGCAGAGTGGCCTATGCAGGGCTCAACATTAACACTTGCCTGGGACAAGTGTACTTTTTTAAAAGGGCAAGTGAAAGATATTTTTTACTTGCCTGACCAGAAAAGTAGTCTGATTAAACCATCAATAACAAAATAAAAAAATAGCTTGTGAATCACCAAAACAGTATAATGACTCTAATACAATAAGTCCAATAAGGCCTTTATAGTACTGACGGTAAAGGCTTATTAGATATACTACACAACACAAGGCTCGATAATTGTGTCAGAAATTTAATCTGTGCAATCTTAAAATATATTTGGGAGCATCAGTGCCAGCGCAAATTGTTGAAATGCGACTTTTCATTTCTCTACAAATTTTCGCTGATTACTAATTGCTGTGACCTGATACAGTGACATGTCCACTGTTCTATCATTTAACCAATTAAACTTAATCTTAACGCTCTTAATTTAAAGCAGGCTTTAGGTTGGTTAGTATTAGCTGTCAATCACTCCCTTTCACTGCGCTCTGATCTAACTAGTGTGAAATGTCAATAACACAAAATAATTAGTTAATCAGTTATTACCATTAATTATCAGTAATACTACTAATGCAAGTTCTCAACTACTACCCCATCCTCACTGCAGAAATACAACAAGTGGTAGACTGCCTCCTGGATTCGCCATTCCACCCTTTCCTAGAGATCTTCAGGCCAAGCTTGATGACAAAGAACCATGCCAGAAGTCCTCTAAGGATAGACACAGAATCATTAGAGTTCTTCATGAAGCCATGATAGAACACACAATGTAAGTCAGAAACTTGTAAAGCAACATAAATACTTTTATACATGTCAATGAAGCAATGCTTAAAAGTAATACAAATAAAAGAAAAAAAATGTATCACCAGTTTCTAAGGCGCCAATTGGTTTTAATTTAATCTGTCAGGTATCCAACCAATGCAGAATATGTGCAGGTGGCAAAAGAACTTATTGTGAAATACCCTTTCCTAAAGGATCTTGAGGGAATGGCTATGTAAGTTAAGGACTTTGCTAGTGTAAATGGGAGTTACATAAGGATATTGTTTCATCAATGATATGTTCTCGATTTGACAGAAGTTTGTAAATTCTATTTATATGCGATAAAAAAAAAAAAAAAAATTATCTGCTGTATTCCCTGATCGACCACTATTTTTTCCCCCTTATATGTCAGCACACTTGGCACCAGTCCCTCAAACGCAAATTTAAATCTGAGCGTGCACCTCTCATCCATGAAGATGAGGTAAGAAAGAGTAAGGAGAAGTTTGGCCACACAAGAGTGAGACTCACTGAACAATCTCCAACAGCCTGTTGCAGATCTGAGTCAAGGGTAAGTATATTCCTGTAGTTCAACAGGTTTATTCAAGAGCCCAGTACAATTTTACAACTGTAGAATAATTCAATTAGGGCTGCACAATTAACAAATCGTAATTCCTATTACTAAACCGTTAAACACTAAATGGGTTAAACTGTAGGATCCTTTTTCTTGTTCACTGCCAAAAGACTGCAAAATGTTGCTTTGGTCCTCAAGTCACTTGCAATTTCATCAGTGTCTCTTAGGTCTACACCAGGGTCTCCAACCCTGTTCCTGTCCTGTCCTGGAGAGCTACTGTCCTGGGTGTTTTCATTCCAACTTCATGTATATGTAGCCTCATTCAGTAATGATCTATCTAATTATTCCAGTCAGCTGTGCTGAATTAGGGTTGGAGTGAAAACCACCGGGACAGTAGCTCTCCAGGAGCAGGGTTGGAGACCCCTGGTCTACATGACAAACAAAAAAAACTAACATTACAATATCTTGTTTTTCGAATGGCTATATGAATTATAGGAATAATTCTAAAATTATTTTGTTCAGGAATGCATCTGTCATTTCTCAACCAGAGGTCCCTGGTTAAAATTTTAGATTTATTTAATAAATATTATTATTAATTTAACTATTATTATTCTGTACTTATACATTTGATCCAATAGGAGATTGCTGTCATTGGTGAGGATGTATCCTCTATTGAGGGTCACGTGAATGTCCTGCATATCCAGTACAGCAAGATGCGACCAGACACCTTGGTGGTCAAAGACCGAATGCAGCGAACTTTTGCTTGGCGAAGAAGGGAGATAAGAAATGGCATGACTGTGGAGGATATACTTAAGAAATACCCTTTCTTAAAAACACCCTCAGGGGTCAGTGATATCATCGATATTATATCAGTTTTCAGCTTAAAATAAATGTTGATGTAAGCAAAATGTATGCTAAAATGATCGTTTACAGTTACAACTCTTACATTATTTTCTTAACACTCAGGTGAACAAATATATGTGCATTCGAGCTTAGAAATATTTGTACAATGATATTACTAAAGGAAATGACAGAGACAACATAGAATTTTAATGTCTGATTTCTTTTTTCATGTGAATGTTTAACTTTGTATTTCTGCCTAATTTCAGTTGTGTGATGAAGTTGACCAAATGCATTCATCAACTGTCAGCTTAAGCCGGCGCTTCAAGGACGGCTTTACTACTATTGTGCCAAAGGTGCTTCAGCTTGTTCAAAGAAATGCTCCATTAGCCAAAATCTACAAAGAAGCAAGAGAAGAGATGCTTGCAGAAGATCTACCAGGTGAATATGGAGGAAATAAATTAATACGAAAACAGGCAGTTTATAATATTAAATTATTGAATAGTTATTTATTTATATATTTCTTTACAATAGATTCTGACTTTCGTGCAGCGCTGATTCTGCTGCCCCACATCTTTAAAGAGAAAGTTGAGAGCTTCATCACATTGGGAGAGGTATGTAATTATTTGTTAAACCATAATTTTGTAATACTCTGATACATATCTGGTTATTTAGTTCTGATAGATTTTGCATTGTTTTACTGATAGAGGTTTAAAGGAGTCATATGATGCAATTTCTTGTTTTAATTTCTCTGTTTGTGCATGTATAAGATCTGCAGAGTTACAAAGCTCAAACTCTCAAACCCAAAGAGATATTCTTTGTAAAAGTTACGGCTCAGCCCATCCTTCCTGAAACACTTTGTTCAAACACACCCCCACATTCAAACACACCCCCACATCTCTACCTCAGTCTGTGGGGGGCAGAGTTTCAAAACACCACCCAAATGTATAAAGATAGAATATTCGGGCCAATCACAATGCACTGGATCGCTGGCCAATCAGAGCACACTGCACTTTTCTGAACGATGAGCTTTGCAAAAAAAACAATGTGTTTCAGAAAGGTGTAAAATATTATCTGTAAAATAATGACCTTTTTTTTTACATAAAACCGCATAAACGTTGCATTAAACCAAATACACAAAATAATGTTATTTATAACCATCTAATGACCCCTTAAACGTTTTCTTTTCTTCTCACAGTCTGATGCTGATACTCCATACCCAACCATACAATTGGTAGAAACTGACTGGAAAATGGCTTTCTCAAAAGGCTTCAAGTCATTGTCAAAGTTGATGGTGTGGAGGTGTGCAGGGAACAGGAGTTGAAGAAGGAACACTTGCAGCCTTCAGTGCCTACTATGTTTTCAACTTGGCTTATCCACCCTACATGAAGAATACACTGACCTTCCTGCAGCATGCCATAGCAAAAATTATTGAGGTGGGTGGCAAGCCCCTTCCAATAACTGTCACCCGAATAATTAATATCCTGTGCTGAAAATGCCACAACCATATCGATGCACAAGGTGTAGAAGAAAAACCTTCACCTTAATGAAACTCATTCAACATGTTGGTCTGGTTCACAACCATGAACCCAATTTTAGCATCACTTGTGGACTGAATAATTACAAGTCATCTTTTACAGTATTTGAGTCTTTCAGGCGTCATGTCTATCGTAAACATAGGAAGCTTGTTCTACCTCATGACGATAGGGATGCTACTGAATACATGGATGATGATTTTGAGGAAATTGATTCACACTTTCATGCGTACACAGTCAAAGTTGACTTTGAATGGAGTATTATAAAACCAGTGCAAGAGATAGACTTTCAGGCCCTTGACACATACTCTGCTGATGATCAATTGTTTGTGATCCTCAAGAATGTTTAAAAGTTCAAATTAAATGTGTACAGCTGTGTTTGGTGAAAGAAATGTTTCAGGGTATAAAAATTACAGTTAATGAAATGTGTACTGTTGGAAAAAAGATTGCTTTGTGGTTAATTGCTTTTGTTTTAAAAGTAGCACTTAAAATGAGATCTAGCACTGATTTAAAAAAAAAAAAAAAAAAAAGATTTTTTTGTGATTCTTGATGTTTAAAACTGTTTTAAAAGTAGTAAAATGTACTTACAATGAGATATAGTACTGGTTTGAAAATGTTTTAATTTCTTTGTTATTCTTGATGTTAACATGCTTTACTGCATGGTAAAAAAGGTTAATATGAAATGTATTGTACTGATTTTGAAAAAAAGCTTAATATAATATTAAGCTTGATATTCTTACTGTTTATAATTTTTCCTTAGAGTATAAATAGTTGAAGTAAAATTGCTCAATATATGCATCTTTTGACGCATTGTGAAAGTGCTTAAAATATTCATCCTGTAAAAAAATTGAATGTAATAAATTTTAATGTTTAATGAATGATAAAGAGCATTCTGTCATTTTTAATGTGCTGTATGGAGTACAAATTTGCCATCATAAGGTACAAAATGTTCGTCACTGGTGCAGTATCCTTAAAAGGTACACTTCTGTCACCAGAGGTACATATTTGTCTTTGAAAGGTACATACTGCAAGGGTACTTCTATGTACCCATGTGAAAGGGTACAACGGGTGTACCCTTGAGGGTACTGCCCCAGTGACAAGCCGTTGTACCCCTAAAGGTACAAATTTTGCAAATTTTTCTGACAGTGTACACAACCGGTTACAGGTGACTACACAACCGGTAACAGGTGACTACACAACCGGTTACAGGTGACTACACAACCGGTAACAGGTGACTACACAACCGGTTACAGGTGACTACACAGCATTATAGTGGCCAACATACAGACTGAACACAGCCGGTTACAGGTGACTACACAACCGGTAACAGGTGACTACACAACCGGTAACAGGTGACTACACAACCGGTTACAGGTGACTACACAACCGGTTACAGGTGACTACACAACCGGTTACAGGTGACTACACAACCGGTAACAGGTGACTACACAACCGGTTACAGGTGACTACACACAGCATTATAGTGGCCAACATACAGACTGAACACAGCCGGTTACAGGTGACTACACAGACCGATAGACCTGTAATAATACACAGGTAAACTAGTTGACAACATCTTACCATGGGTGTCTTCATGATGCAGTTACACGCAGTCTGCTTACCCCTGGTCTACACGTCCCAGTCCACTTTAACACATGGCACATATGCCTCTTCAGGTAATAGTAGGATAATAGCGCGCCGTTTCCCTGCTTCCCTTCAGCCTCCCGCGGTCAACCCTGGCGTGGTGCTGTGGAGAACTACTCTCTCTCCACTCTCTCTTTCTCTCTCTCTCTGCCTCCTCTCTTTCTCTCCTCTCTGCCTCCTCTCTCTCTCTCTCTCTCTGCCTCCTCTCTCTCTCTCTCTGCCTCCTCTCTCTCTGCCTCCTCTCTCTCTCTCTGCCTCCTCTCTCTCTCTCTCTCTCTCTCTCTCTCTGCCTCCTCTCTCTCTCTCTCTCTCTCTCTCTCTGCCTCCTCTCTCTCTCTCTGCCTCCTCTCTCTCTCTGCCTCCTCTCTCTCTCTCTGCCTCCTCTCTCTCTCTGCCTCCTCTCTCTCTCTCTGCCTCCTCTCTCTCTCTCTGCCTCCTCTCTCTCTCTCTGCCTCCTCTCTCTCTCTCTGCCTCCTCTCTCTCTCTCTGCCTCCTCTCTCTCTCTTTCTCCTCTCTCTCTCTTCTCCTCTCTCTCCAGCAGCGCAGTGTCACATACCCGTCTGGCGCTGCTCGATCCGACTGGAAGCAAAGTGCGTTCCGTTCCGTTCAGTTCTGTTCGGTTCTATTCCGTTCCGTTCCGTGGAGCGGACAGATGTCGCCTACAGTACCAGAGCTGCACACCGCTTGGTCTTAAAGCCCACCGTGTTTGTAGAAACACAGCAATGCTCGGACCAATACTGTATAATAGTGTGTTGGTGGTGGTGGTGGTGTGGTATTGGTGGTGCAGCTGGTGGTGGTTGTGGTGGAGGTGGTATTGGTGGTGGTGTGGTATTGGTGGTGCAGCTGGTGGTGGTGGTGGTATTGGTGGTGGAGGTGGTGGTGGTATTGGTGGTGCAGCTGGTGGTGGTGGTGGTATTGGTGGTGGAGGTGGTGGTGGTATTGGTGGTGCAGCTGGTGGTGGTGGTGGTATTGGTGGTGGAGGTGGTGGTGGTATTGGTGGTGATGTGAATCACAACAAATAAAACTCAATAATGCTCTTTCACCAATGACACAGTGTTGACAACATGTTTCTAAACAAGTCTAACAGGTACAACAGAATGACACAAGACCCAGTTAAGGAGATCTCCTATTGAACTGATATATAAGCTGTTTACTATAGGAAGTTGTCTGTCTCACTCATTGCCTTTAAATGTAAATCACACAGAAATGCTGAATCTACACTATATGGACTGAATGGTCTTCAGATACTCTTTATGGCTCAGACAGGTTCTCAAATCTATCCTCTGGAAACCACAGAGAGGGTTTTCAAACCTGTCCCTTGGCTACCACTGACGCGGTTCTCATACTTCTACGCTTGGAACCAGAAATGGGGTTCTTTAACCTGTCCTTGGTTAATAATCACCTGAATTATTGATCGCAGACCAGGGCCCAAACCACTTGGTTAATAATCACCTTTATATCATTGATCAAAATACACTGCACTTCAAACAGGGTGAAATGACAATGGTCTTTAATTAACTGTAAAGGTGGTATCTGAATGCTATAGGATCTGTCAGGGTGTCACGTCAGAGAAGACAAGCTACACACACACACAAAATCAGCGCACCTTTCAAACGCTCACAGCTGGCACCTGCCCATCTTTCCTCATTACGTTCACATTTGATTTGTGAATAAATGAATAGAAAATACAGCAGCGATTATACCTGCAGCCAATAAAACCACATGGCAGACTGATTCCGAATGAACAGGGCTGCGGGCGTATACCTCTGACCTCTGTAGAACCAAGAGGGTGCTAGTTTCAGTTCAGAGGCTTCTGGGAAAAACTGCCTGAGTGAGGATCTTACCCTAAGCTGAGGGCAACTCTGTATGAAAACAGACACAGACAGGAAGCTCATCAATAAAGGTTTCTCCACACATTAACCCGTTTTTTTCCTGGACAAATACAAATTAGTCATAACCTGGATTCAGTTGAATCTACATTTTGTGTTCTGACAGGAAATATTTTAAGATGCGAGTTAATATTAAGATGGCCTATTTAGTTTAAAAAACATTAAAACAATTCACAATCCCATGTGTGCTGTTCCAAGCCGACTAAATTGTCGCAGTTGAATGAGGTTTCTGCTGCAGCGTTAGAGGATGTAAGGTATTATAAATGAATTACATTAGAGGATGTACAGTATTATAAATGAATTCAGAATTACATTAGAGGATGTACAGTATTATAAATGAATTCAGAATTACATTAGAGGATGTACAGTATTATAAATGAATTCAGAATTACATTAGAGGATGTACAGTATTATAAATGAATTCAGAATTACATTAGAGAATGTACAGTATTATGAATTAATTCTGAATTACATTAGAGGATGTACGGTATTATAAATGAATTCAGAATTACATTAGAGAATGTACAGTATTATGAATTAATTCTGAATTACATTAGAGAATGTACAGTATTATAAATGAATTCAGAAATATATTATTAGACGATGTACAATATTATAAATTAATTCAGAATTACATTAGAGGATGTACAGTATTATAAATGAATTCAGAATTACATTAGAGGATGTACAATATTATACAAGAATTCAGAAATATATTATTAGACGATGTACAATATTATAAATTAATTCAGAAATACATTAGACGATGTACAATATTATAAATGAATTCAGAATTACATAAGAGGAGGTTGTCAGGATCTGCCATGCAGATCACAAGGAGTAGACACAATCGCAGAGAAGCTTTTCCAAAAAAGGGTATTTATTCTAAAGTTTCCCCCAGATCCCACAACATTAATATAAACAAACATAAACCTGCATTAAACACAGAACCAGAAAACCAAAAACCCACATACCTTAAACAATGATCCACACAGACTAACAAACAAGGACTAACTTAAATACCCGCACTAACGAAGACAACACACAACAGGTGAGAGAGAAACACAGGTGGCTCCAATGTCCCTGATTGTTCCCTCTCAGGAAACGGGGGAGGTGTCAGCCCCACCATAGAATGGAGGGACAGGGCTCTGTCCCTTACAGATGTACAATATTATAAATGAATTCAGAATTACATAAGAGGATGTGTAAGGTATTGTCTAAACAGGGTCTCTCTCTAAAGTAGTGTACTATAAATGGAAGGAGTCTCTGGTCTAAAGTAGTGTACTATAAATGGAAGGAGTCTCTGGTCTAAAGTAGTGTACTATAAATGGAAGGAGTCTCTGGTCTAAAGTAGTGTACTATAAATGGAAGAGGTCCCTGAAATTATGCAGTAAACTATAAATAGAAGGGGTCTCTTGAGTTAAGTAGTGCACTATAAATGGAATAGGTCCCTGGAGTTAAGTAGTACACTATAAATGGAATATAATCAATTTGAGACCCAGGGCCCAGTAATGACAACATGCTTATCAATCATTTCCATGCTGGGACTTTACTACGTCTTATCTGACCAAACTATACGAGTATTGATAACCATTATTGATCGGTGTCATCTTTATGGGCTCCAGCAGCTGTGTGATACAGATAAAGCAACTGGAACAAGAATTGGATTTACGCCAGGTACATTTACATATAATTACATAAAAATCCTAAAGCTGTATTTATCCCAGACAAACGTTCACTCAAATCACAGATTACAATTTTTTAAAAAGCAACCTCTATGTTATTATCCAGCGGGACTCATTTATTAGAAATATCTTTTGAAGATGGTTTACAAAAAGAGAATGTGATGTAAATGGGCTTTGTACACTTGGCCTCTTAAAGGGAAAAAAACAAACATCTGTATCCTAAATGCCATTCTAATCCCCAGACACTACACAGTATTCATGGTTAAGGGCAGTACACTAGGATTTAGGGTTTAATTTTGGACATACACAGGAACAAAACACAAGCAGGAAACTATCAAGGATGACGCGACACACATGTTTAATCTCCATGGCAACGCCCAACAGACCAGACAACTGTAAACAGGAAACACAACATTGAAGGAGCAAACAGGAAACACAACGTTGGAGGAGCATACACACAAACAACACTGTAAACAGGAAACACATCGTGGAAGGAACATACACACAAACAACACTGCAATCTTTTGGCAATTCATTTTAATTTTTAACAGCTCAAATTTTAACGCATTGTTTTTTTAAACTTTTCTTTTCATTTTGAAAAAAACGAACGTGGCACCTTCTCCAGGGGCATTATGGGAGCTCAGCTCTAAATGTGGCAAATCCCCTTCAAACTCATAATGTACCCTTGAACTCAGATCTCAGAGGACACAGTGCTTTACAGTCCAGATAGAGACAACAGACACAATAGTAGCACTGCCCCAATCTCAGAGGACACAGTGCTTTACAGATAGAGACAACAGACACAATAGTAGCACTGCCCCAATCTCAGAGGACACAGTGCTTTACAGATAGAGACAACAGACACAATAGTAGCACTGCCCCAATCTCAGAGGACACAGTGCTTTACAGATAGAGACAACAGACACAATAGTAGCACTGCCCCAATCTCAGAGGACACAGTGCTTTACAGATAGAGACAATTCACAGCTGTGGTTCATGAGGGCTCATGTACAGTCTGAGTTCTGGGCAGGTCAGGCAGGCTGAACATTAGTAGTAGTTAATCAGTAGTCTCCATCTGTCAGACCACACCGGACAGTCAGTCACTTAGTTAGTGAACAAATCAGACAATCAGCCCGTCAGCATCTCTCAATAACAGCACTCAGCCACAACACAGAGGAAATGAAGTAGCCATTATCACCACGTCCACCAATCAGAATTAACCCAGAGAGTCTGTATAAAGAAATAACCCTCCAGAGTCTGTATAAAGAAATAACCCTCCATAGAGTCTGTATAAAGAAATAACCCTCCATAGAGTCTGTATAAAGAAATAACCCTCCAGAGTCTGTATAAAGAAATAACCCTCCATAGAGTCTGTATAAAGAAATAACCCTCCAGAGTCTGTATAAAGAAATAACCCTCCACAGAGTCTGTATAAAGAAATAACCCTCCAGAGTCTGTATAAAGAAATAACCCTCCAGAGAGTCTGCATAAAGAAATAACCCTCCAGAGTCTGTATAAAGAAATAACCCTCCATAGAGTCTGTATAAAGAAATAACCCTCCAGAGTCTGTATAAAGAAATAACCCTCCACAGAGTCTGTATAAAGAAATAACCCTCCATAGAGTCTGTATAAAGAAATAACCCTCCATAGAGTCTGTATAAAGAAATAACCCTCCATAGAGTCTGTATAAAGAAATAACCCTCCATAGAGTCTGTATAAAGAAATAACCCTCCAGAGTCTGTATAAAGAAATAACCCTCCAGAGAGTCTGTATAAAGAAATAACCCTCCAGAGTCTGTATAAAGAAATAACCCTCCACAGAGTCTGTATAAAGAAATAACCCTCCATAGAGTCTGTATAAAGAAATAACCCTCCATAGAGTCTGTATAAAGAAATAACCCTCCAGAGAGTCTGTATAAAGAAATAACCACACAGTCAAGACAGTACTATTGAGTTGCTGTAGCCTGGGTACCACTGTGTTTACTGTTGAGTTGCTGTAGCCTGGGTACCAGTGTGTTTAGTGTTGAGTTGCTGTAGCCTGGGTACCACTGTGTTTACTGTTGAGTTGCTGTAGCCTGGGTACCACTGTGTTTACTGTTGAGTTGCTGTAGCCTGGGTACCAGTGTGTTTAGTGTTGAGTTGCTGTAGCCTGGGTACCACTGTGTTTACTGTTGAGTTGCTGTAGCCTGGGTACCAGTGTGTTTAGTGTTGAGTTGCTGTAGCCTGGGTACCACTGTGTTTACTGTTGAGTTGCTGTAGCCTGGGTACCACTGTGTTTACTGTTGAGTTGCTGTAGCCTGGGTACCAGTGTGTTTAGTGTTGAGTTGCTGTAGCCTGGGTACCAGTGTGTTTACTATTGAGTTGCTGTAGCCTGGGTACCAGTGTGTTTACTGAGTGCTTTGGGTACCAGTGTGTTTACTATTGAGTTGCTGTAGCCTGGGTACCAGTGTGTTTACCACTGTAGCCTGGGTACTGTGTTTACTATTGAGTTGCTGTAGCCTGGGTACCAGTGTGTTTACTATTGAGTGCTGTGCCTGGGTACCAGTGTGTTTACTATTGAGTTGCTGTAGCCTGGGTACCAGTGTGTTTACTATTGAGTTGTGGGTACCAGTCTGTTTAGTGTTGAGTTGCCCTGGGTACCAGTGTGTTTACTATTGAGTTGCTGTAGCCTGGGTACCAGTGTGTTTACCTGTAGCCTGGGTACCAGTGTGTTTACTATTGAGTTGCTGTAGCCTGGGTACCAGTGTGTTTACTATTGAGTGGCTGTAGCCTGGGTACCAGTGTGTTTACTATTGAGTTGCTGTAGCCTGGGTACCAGTGTGTTTACTATTGAGTTGCTGTAGCCTGGGTACCAGTGTGTTTACTATTGAGTTGCTGTAGCCTGGGTACCAGTGTGTTTACTATTGAGTTGCTGTAGCCTGGGTACCAGTCTGTTTAGTGTTGAGTGCTGAGTTGTTTACTATTGAGTTGCTGTAGCCTGGGTACCAGTGTGTTTAGTGCTGAGTTGTTGTAGCGTGGGTACCAGTGTGTTTAGTGTTGAGTTGCTGTAGCCTGGGTACCACTGTGTTTACTGTTGAGTGGCTGTAGCCTGGGTACCAGTGTGTTTGTTCTATCACACCACTTCCTGAACTTTACCCATGCTTTAGTTCCATCACAAAAGATTTTGCATTTCAATCAAATACACCAGATGAACAACACAGCAGAATTCAAGCCAGGGGCTTTAGTAAAAAACAGAAACAATTCACAACATGAGAAAACACAGGAATAGGAGCTATAAATGCATTTGAATTGATAGTATTCATATTGAACATACATACATACATACATACAACATACAACTGAGGTCATTACTGGAGCTACATGCTAAAGCTACATGCTAAAGCTACATGCTAAAGCTACATGCTAAAGCTACATGCTAAAGAAAGCAAAGCCTGTGGTGATCAATGCATCATTATTACACATGAATAAGATGCCTCTGAAAGCCTGACCTCATTCACCAAGCCAGCTCTCCAAACCAGATCTACTGTACAGTATATCATATTGAACACTAATAAATGCTAATAATGTATGTATGCATGTTTATATAATGACCAGAACATGACCTTAATCCAACCAACTTAATCCAATATCTCAACCACAACACTGTAAACATATTCTTACCAAGGACACTTGATGTAAAAACAACATGGTTGAAAAAACACATTTTAATAAAAAATAGCACTTGGGTCATTTTAAAAATCAGATCTGTTAAAAACGTAAATCAGGAATAACACAGGAAGTAACACAAAAAAAATGTTAAGAGTTAAAAAAATCTGGGTACCCTATCCCTTCTGTAGTGATCATGAGGAGGACCATGATGAACCACTGATCAGGATGAGGAGGACCGTGATGGACCACTGATCATGAGGAGGACCGTGATGGACCACTGATCATGAGGAGGACCGTGATGGACCACTGATCAGGATGAGGAGGACCGTGATGGACCACTGATCAGGATGAGGAGGACCGTGATGAACCACTGATCAGGATGAGGAGGACCGTGATGAACCACTGATCAGGATGAGGAGGACCGTGATGGACCACTGATCAGGATGCGGAGGACCATGATGGACCACTGATCAGGATGAGGAGGACCGTGATGGACCACTGATCAGGATGAGGAGGACCGTGATGGACCACTGATCAGGATGAGGAGGACCGTGATGAACCACTGATCAGGATGAGGAGGACCGTGATGGACCACTGATCAGGATGAGGAGGACCGTGATGAACCACTGATCAGGATGAGGAGGACCGTGATGGACCACTGATCAGGATGAGGAGGACCGTGATGGACCACTGATCATGAGGAGGACCGTGATGGACCACTGATCAGGATGAGGAGGACCGTGATGGACCACTGATCAGGATGAGGAGGACCGTGATGGACCACTGATCATGAGGAGGACCGTGATGGACCACTGATCAGGATGAGGAGGACTGTGATGGACCACTGATCAGGATGAGGAGGACCGTGATGGACCACTGATCACTGATCTTCTGCTACTTTAGGTCTGAGTTTGTCCAGCTCTACATGGTTCTTCTTCTCTGGTCTCTTCTGCTACTTTAAGTCTGGGGTTCTCCAGCTTTACGTTTAAGTTTTTTTATGCGTAAAGGCATCAACGCAGTATACACAATCACTACTAAATGGTTCTGCTTCTGGGACTATTCCACTGCAGACTATTCCACTGCAGACTATTCCACTGCAGACTATTCCACTGCAGACTATTCCACTGCAGACTATTCCACTGCAGACTATTTTGTCATGGGAATATTTTTGTCATTGGGACTAGGTTTACTAGGACAGGAATTCTGCTATAGCGTCCCAAATGCTAACCTTATACAAGCTTCCACATGATGACATCACATTACAGGCTGATTGAGAACAATATCAAATATCCACATAATACAATTTACATGACACAGATTTAAAAGCATGCTACAATGTAGCGTTACAAATATACAGGGGTCAGGAGTCTCCTCGAACGAGTTGCCGTCCAAAACGGCTCCCAATTCTCTTCAGGCGCTTCACCTGGTCTTTCTACTGAAAGCCAGTTACAGTAATCTGCTGTGGAGCTACACAATCTGATTAATGTGGTATTTTGTTACAGTAATCTGCTGTACAGATACACAATCAGATTAATGTGGTATTTTGTTACAGTAATCTGCTGTACAGATACATAATCTGATTAATGTGGTATTTTGTTACAGTAATCTGCTGTGCAGCTACACAATCTGATTAATGTGGTATTTTGTTACAGTAATCTGCTGTACAGATACACAATCAGATTAATGTGGTATTTTGTTACAGTAATCTGCTGTACAGATACACAATCAGATTAATGTGGTATTTTGTTACAGTAATCTGCTGTACCGATACATAATCTGATTAATGTGGTATTGTTTTACAGTAATCTGCTGTACAGACACATAATCTGATTAATGTGGTATTTTGTTACAGTAATCTGCTGTGGAGCTACATAATCTGATTAATGTGGTATTTTGTTACAGTAATCTGCTGTGGAGCTACATAATCTGATTAATGTGGTATTTTGTTACAGTAATCTGCTGTGGAGCTACATAATCTGATTAATGTGGTATTGTGTTACAGTAATCTGCTGTGCAGATACATAATCAGATGAATGTGGTATTTTGTTACAGTAATCTGCTGTGGAGCTACATAATCTGATTAATGTGGTATTGTGTTACAGTAATCTGCTGTGGAGCTACATAATCTGATTAATGTGGTATTTTGTTACAGTAATCTGCTGTGGAGCTACATAATCTGATTAATGTGGTATTGTGTTACAGTAATCTGCTGTGCAGATACATAATCAGATGAATGTGGTATTTTGTTACAGTAATCTGCTGTGGAGCTACATAATCTGATTAATGTGGTATTTTGTTACAGTAATCTGCTGTGGAGCTACATAATCTGATTAATGTGGTATTTTGTTACAGTAATCTGCTGTGGAGCTACATAATCTGATTAATGTGGTATTGTGTTACAGTAATCTGCTGTGCAGATACATAATCAGATGAATGTGGTATTTTGTTACAGTAATCTGCTGTGGAGCTACATAATCTGATTAATGTGGTATTGTGTTACAGCAATCTGCTGTGGAGCTACATAATCTGATTAATGTGGTATTGTGTTACAGTAATCTGCTGTGGAGCTACACAATCAGATTAATGTGGTATTGTGTTACAGCAATCTGCTGTGGAGCTACACAATCAGATTAATGTGGTATTGTGTTACAGCAATCTGCTGTGGAGCTACATAATCTGATTAATGTGGTATTTCGTTATACAAGCAGACCCAGTTCATCATAATATACAGCACCAGCCGGTACACCTTATTCATTCATGGGTTTTGCCTTATTTTCACAATTGTCCACCTTTGAATAATAGTAAAGACATCAAAACAATGAAACAGCACATATAAATATAAATAATGTAGCAACCAAAAAAGTGGTAAACAAAAAAAAATACATTGCTGACACACTCATTGTACAATTAAAAAAGGCACATTCACCAAAGCAACCAAGTGGTAACAGCAGAATGACCCAAAACAACAACACACTAGCGAGAGCAGTGTGCAGGTTTCACTTAAAACCACATTTACACTAGGAGCAGTGTGCATGTTTCACTTAAAACCACATTTACACTAGGAGCAGTGTGCAGGTTTCACTTAAAACCACATTTACACTAGGAGCAGTGTGCAGGTTTCACTTAAAACCACATTTACACTAGCAGTGTGCAGGTTTCACTTAAAACCACATTTACACTAGGAGCAGTGTGCAGGTTTCACTTAAACCCACATTTACACTAGGAGCAGTGTGCAGGTTTCACTTAAAACCACACTGTCACTAGCAGGAGCAGTGTGCTGGTTATATATATTTACTTATTTTCTTTCTCCAATATATGTTTTAGTTGCAAATGCTTCATGTTTCTTTTACCATTACTTCTTCCTGGATGTAGTTCTCCTTCATGTGTCTTTTACCATTACTTCTTCCTGGATGTAGTTCTCCTTCATGTTTCTTTTACCATTAGTTTTTCCTGGATGTAGTTCTCCTTCATGTTTCTTTTACCATTACTTCTTCCTGGATGTAGTTCTCCTTCATGTGTCTTTTACCATTACTTCTTCCTGGATGTAGTTCTCCTTCATGTTTCTTTTACCATTAGTTTTTCCTGGATGTAGTTCTCCTTCATGTTTCTTTTACCATTACTTCCTGGATGTAGTTCTCCTTCATGTTTCTTTTACCATTACTTCTTCCTGGATGTAGTTCTCCTTCATGTTTCTTTTACCATTACTTCTTTCTGGATGTAGTTCTCCTTCATGTTTCTTTTACCATTACTTCCTGGATGTAGTTCTCCTTCATGTTTCTTTTACCATTACTTCCTGGATGTAGTTCTCCTTCATGTTTCTTTTACCATTACTTCCTGGATGTAGTTCTCCTTCATGTGTCTTTTACCATTACAATTCTACAACAGGTCAAATAAAGACACAGGCTTTGTCTTACAGAAAACAGTTCATGGTTCCGCAAGGGCATTTTAAACAGCTCTCACCCCAGGATAAGTGTGTGATGTCTGGGATACAGTCAGGCGAACCTCATCTCTGGGACTAGATGAAGCAGGACTGGGCTGGGGATTAAGGAGGGTTTCATACCACGCCAACAGAGGACACACGTGACAACCTACAGATTTGGGGCCGTCCTTACAGAGTGTTATCAAGGAATACATGAGGGTAGACAGGTCTGTAGTGTGTCCTAAAAAGCAAACTTTCCCCTCGGTAGTGCACTTACAGAGTGCTACATGTGAGGGTAGACAGGTCTGTAGGGTGTCCTAAAAAGCAAACTGTCCCCTCGGTAGTGCACTTACAGAGTGCTACATGTGAGGGTAGACAGGTCTGTAGTGTGTCCTAAAAAGCAAACTGTCCCCTCGGTAGTGCACTTACAGAGTGTTACATGTGTGTGTAGACAGGTCTGTAGTGTGTCCTAAAAGGCAAACTGTCCCTTATTTAGTGCACTTACAGAGTGTTACATGTTTGTGTAGACAGGTCTGTAGTGTGTCCTAAAACGCAAACTGTCCCTTATTTAGTGCACTTACAGAGTGTTACATGTGTGTGTAGACAGGTCTGTAGTGTGTCCTAAAATGCAAACTGTCCCTTATTTAGTGCACTTACAGAGTGTTACATGTGTGTGTAGACAGGTCTGTAGTGTGTCCTAAAAGGCAAACTGTCCCTTATTTAGTGCACTTACAGAGTGTTACATGTGTGTGTAGACAGGTCTGTAGTGTGTCCTAAAAGGCAAACTTATGCAGTGAACTCCCCTTGACCTCAGAAGTTCCCAATATGAGGATCAAGTTGTCATGTCCTTGGTCAGACTCTGCGTTCCAGTCAGGTTATGTAGTGCTGATATCTGTGTCTCTGTGATGTCATCAACAGTGGCCACGATAATGGTCCGTCCCCGGTCACGACTGTTGCCAGGGTGGGTTGGAGAACTTGATGGCATGTGTTCTGGCCCACTTTGCGAAGACGGCCTTCTCTGTGATGAAGCGGTGGCCGCCGTAAGGAGCGTTCTCATGGAGAAGGTACTCGGAACACTCGTCACGACTCCCGGCCTCGTAGTAGTGGTACGGAACCTTCCGGAAGCCTTCGGACCTGGGGGGATACGGTCAAATCAGAACTATGGTTCTCTCAGTTGGACTGAGCAGATTCATGCTGTATACTAAGAAGTGTGATCTGCATCGAAATACACTTCTTGTTTTCTCTCCGAACGACGGTGAGCAGTGAACACATGAACTAATCTGATAATCTCCTCCCTGTGTGTGTGCTACAGAAGCAATTACTCCTCAACTATGAGAAAAACAAGATATTTGTGTCACAAGCACATCCTTGTCCCAACTCGTCGTGTACATTAGATGAGGCCATGAGAAAGGAGATCTGGCTGGGAAACAAACAGTAAACATGGAAATGTGCTTGATGGACATTCTGGTATTTATGGTCATCATCCAATCACATTTGGGCTTTTAATTGCCCATATATTATACCAAACAAATAAAGATGACACAATATCACCACAATGCTGTTGTCTTGTATAACAGATAGATTATCTACTACTGTAACTATCACTAGTGAAATTACTGTTGGTTTGTTCTGTAATTATTATAAATGACCTTTATTATCCTCGTGCACTGCCCTGTATTTGGTGAAACTACTGCTTTATTTATTATAAAATGTAATGGCAAAACTGTAATCTAAACAAGAATTAGAGTGATAGAGTGCAAAAAGAAGGGAAGATATTAAATAAATAAAGAAGAATAACAGAGGCAAGGAAAGATAAAAATTCTTTGAGACATATTTCACCCAGATCATACAGAACCATAAATAATTTGAAACAACACTAAACACAGATACAAATGCAACATCCAAAAGCTCTGTGTGTGTGTTCTTACAGGCCAATAAGGTATTTAATTAGAAATACTGAGAAATAAATTGAGGACAGATGTAGGGCAGAAAGAGACAGGAGAGAGAGAAAGAGATGTAGAACAGAGAAAGAAAGAGATAGATGACACAGAGATAAAGAGATAGATGACAGAGAGAGAGAGAGAGAAAGAGATAGATGACACAGAGAGAGAGAGATGTAGGGCAGAGTAGAGTTATGTTCCATGAAAACCATGAAGCTACAACAAGAAGTTCCTTCCTCTAGTTCACAGCGGAGGAAAGCACACACACACACAGACACATACACACACACGGACACACACACAGACACACACACACACACACACACACACACACAGACACATACACACACACACACACACACACAGACACATACACACACACACACGGACACACACACAGACACACACACACACACACACAGACACATACACACACACAGACACATACACACATACACACACACATACACACACACACACGGACACACACACAGACACACACACACACACACACACACACACACACACACGGACACACACACGGACACACACACACACACACAGACACATACACATACACACACACACACGGACACACACACGGACACACACAGACACACAGACACACACAGACACACGGACACACACAGACACACACACACACACACACACGGACACACACGGACACACACAGACACACACGCACACACACACAGACACACGGACACACACGGACACACACACACACACGGACACACACACGGACACACACACACACACACACGGACACACACACACGGACACACACACGGACACACAGACACACACAGACACACACACACGGACACACACGGACACACACGGACACACGGACACACACATGGACACACACACGGGGGGACACACGGACACACACACACACACACACACACACACGGACACACACAGAATAATCACCATCCCTATTCCCTGGGGTCTTGGACAAACATAAATAATAGTTTTAGAGGATGCATCATTTGGCTACCTGCTCAGAATAGGAGACAGGTTGGATGCTTGGGGGAAGAGAGAGCAAGATAAAGGAGAGAAATGAGAAAGACAAAAAGATCGAAAAGAACACAGAGAGAAAGAACCTGTCAGTTTGGAGTACAATACAGTACGGCGCAATATGGCACGATACGATAGGGCTCGATATGATACGATATGGCTCGATACGATAACATACGGCACGATACGATAACATATGGCATGATACGGCACGATACGATAACATACGGCACGATACGATAACATACGGCTCGATATGATACGGCACAATACGATACGGCTTGATGCAATAATATACGGCACGATACGATAGGGCTCGATATGATATGATATGGCTTGATACGATAACTTACGGCTCGATAAGATAACATACGGCTCGATACGATAACATACGGCACGATACGATAACATACGGTACGATAACATACGACACGATGAAGTACCATATGGCACGATACGATACTGATAATCAGTCAGTCAGTCTTACCTGCAGTATGTTTCATTAATCATGATAATCAGTCAGTCAGTCTTACCTGCAGTATGTTTCGTTAATCATGATAAAAAGTCAGTCAGTCTTACCTGCAGTATGTTTCATTAATCATGATAAACAGTCAGTCAGTCTTACCTGCAGTATGTTTCATTAATCATGATAATCAGTCAGTCAGTCTTACCTGCAGTATGTTTCATTAATCATGATAATCAGTCAGTCAGTCTTACCTGCAGTACGTGTTATTAATCATGATAATGAAGTCAGTCAGTCTTACCTGCAGTATGTTTCATTAATCATGATAATGAAGTCAGTCAGTCTTACCTGCAGTATGTTTCATTAATCATGATAATCAGTCAGTCAGTCTTACCTGCAGTATGTTTCATTAATCATGATAATCAGTCAGTCAGTCTTACCTGCAGTATGTTTCATTAATCATGATAATCAGTCAGTCAGTCTTACCTGCAGTATGTTTCGTTAATCATGATAAACAGTCAGTCAGTCTTACCTGCAGTATGTTTCATTAATCATGATAATGAAGTCAGTCAGTCTTACCTGCAGTATGTTTCATTAATCATGATAATCAGTCAGTCAGTCTTACCTGCAGTATGTTTCATTAATCATGATAATCAGTCAGTCAGTCTTACCTGCAGTATGTTTCATTAATCATGATAATCAGTCAGTCAGTCTTACCTGCAGTATGTTTCATTAATCATGCCGTAGATGTGGATCTCTTTGCACATGTCCATGGCCAGGACCAGAGTGAACCAACCAGTGCTGAGGTACGACCCTGATTCAATCCTAAACGCACACAGACAGGAAGACAGGAAAACCCAAGGGTTAGATAAATCACAAACAAAAAACATTTAGGTTTTTGATTAGAATGTCTGGAGACCATCTGGCCTACACTTCATACGAAAAATAGAAAGTCTGGCAATGTACTGGTGTAAGTTCAAGTGGGAACCCTGTCCACAAACAAGTGACTCTAACCGCCACTCTCTAGTGACTCTAACCACCAGTCTCTGGTGACTCTAACCACCTGTCTCTAGTGACTCTAACCACCAGTCTCTGGTGACTCTAACCACCAGTCTCTGGTGACTCTAACCACCAGTCTCTAGTGACTCTAACCACCAGTCTCTAGTGACTCTAACCACCAGTCTCTAGTGACTCTAACCACCAGTCTCTAGTGACTCTAACCACCAGTCTCTAGTGACTCGAACCACCAGTCTCTAGTGACTCGAACCACCAGTCTCTAGTGACTCTAACCACCAGTCTCTAGTGACTCTAACCACCAGTCTCTAGTGACTCTAACCACCAGTCTCTAGTGACTCTAACCACCTGTCTCTAGTGACTCTAACCACCTGTCTCTAGTGACTCTAACCACCAGTCTCTAGTGACTCTAACCACCAGTCTCTAGTGACTCTAACCACCAGTCTCTAGTGACTCTAACCACCTGTCTCTAGTGACTCTAACCACCAGTCTCTAGTGACTCGAACCACCAGTCTCTAGTGACTCGAACCACCAGTCTCTAGTGACTCGAACCACCAGTCTCTAGTGACTCTAACCACCTGTCTCTAGTGACTCTAACCACCAGTCTCTGGTGACTCTAACCACCAGTCTCTAGTGACTCTAACCACCAGTCTCTAGTGACTCTAACCACCTGTCTCTAGTGACTCTAACCACCTAGTGACTCTAACCACCAGTCTCTAACCACCTGTCTCTAACCACCTGTCTCTAGTGACTCTAACCACCTGTCTCTAGTGACTCTAACCACCAGTCTCTAGTGACTCTAACCACCTGTCTCTAGTGACTCTAACCACCAGTCTCTAGTGACTCTAACCACCAGTCTCTAGTGACTCTAACCACCTGTCTCTAGTGACTCTAACCACCAGTCTCTAGTGACTCTAACCACCTGTCTCTAGTGACTCTAACCACCAGTCTCTAGTGACTCTAACCACCAGTCTCTAGTGACTCTAACCACCAGTCTCTAGTGACTCTAACCACCAGTCTCTAGTGACTCTAACCACCAGTCTCTAGTGACTCTAACCACCTGTCTCTAGTGACTCTAACCACCAGTCTCTAGTGACTCTAACCACCAGTCTCTAGTGACTCTAACCACCAGTCTCTAGTGACTCTAACCACCAGTCTCTAGTGACTCTAACCACCTGTCTCTAGTGACTCTAACCACCAGTCTCTAGTGACTCTAACCACCTGTCTCTAGTGACTCTAACCATCTGAAAGTAGAGACTCTAAAAAGGTCCCAGTAAATCTGATTAGAGATTTATAGAGTATATTTCGACCAAACAGTAAACCTCTACAGCCAACTGATCTAATAAAGTTGATCATTCTCATCTTGTTAGAAACACAGCAGGTGAATCAGGTGTTAGACACACACACACACACACACACACACACACACACACACACACACATTCTGCTTGTTATCTTGTCGCAGGTGTGTTCCAATGGAAACATTAATCAGAGTGAATAATATATTCAATACCCCACTGTTTTCAGAATCCCACTCTCTCTCTCTCTCCATCCCTCTCTCAGACTCTCTCTCTCTCTCTCTTTCTCTCCATCCCTCTCTCAGACTCTTTCTCTCTCACTCTCTCCTGTTTCCTGTTTGTTCCAACTGGACGTGCCTGCTCCTGTCTACCTAGCTTTAGTTTTCTCGTTCGTACTTATATAATTACTTGCTTAATTTCCCTGATTTTGTTTTACAGTTTACAAACTTATCCGAACATTCACCGGGACCTTCCTGTGTCTCCGTCTGGATAAGTCGTGCTACTCATCTGCGCACTAGAAAGTTAAGTACTCGTTTGTGTTATGCCTTTTCACTGTAGTCGGTGTACTTTTAACCTGAAGGAGAACTACCGCCTTCAAGAGAAGATAGCGAAGTTAGAGTCTCGGTTACAGGTGCATGTGTCAGGGAAGGCTTATGGTAGAGTAGACAGGCAAGCTATTGCGCCTGTGCCACTAGGAACACAGCATAGAGCTAGCCCCTCGGCACAGCCCTGGCAGCCGGGCAACTCCTTCAAGTCTTTCTCGGCTACTGGAAAGAATTGCTACCGACCGGCGAAAATTAGTCTTTCCAACCGATTTTCTCCCTTAGAGTCGGAACCACTGCCCGAGCCGTGCTCTGATGGGAACGAACGGCTTGCAATTTCTGCTGGCAGCCCGGAAAAACTGAAAGCGCTAGTTATTGGCGATTCCATTACTCGCAGTATTAGTTTAGAGGATCAGCCAGCGATCATTCATTGTTTACCGGGGGGCAGGGCCACCGACGTAGCCGCTAATCTGGAGTTGGTGCTAGCGAAGTCTAAAACTGGAAAGCGTAGGGAGTATAGAGATATTGTTATTCACGTTGGCACTAACGATGTTAGGATGAGGCAGTCAGAGGTTACGAAGCAGAACCTAGCGTTAGCGTGTAGTTTAGCTAAAAAGATGTGTCGGCATCGAGTAATTGTCTCTGGCCCCCTGCCAGCTAGGGGCAGTGATGAGATCTACAGCAGACTCTCACAGCTCAATTGCTGGCTGAAGACGGAGTTCTGCCCGTCGCAATCGATAGGTTACGTGGATAATTGGCCAGGTTTTTGGGACTCGCCCAGGAACAGGGTCAAGCCTGATCTGCTGAAGAGCGACGGACTCCATCCTAGCTGGAGAGGTGCTCTTCTTTTGTCTAGGAATATAGCTAGGAGACTCACTCCTATAGTGTTAACATGAGATAGGGTGCAGGTCAGGCAGCAGGCTGTTAGCCAGCCTGCTAGTCTAGTGGGATCTGCTGATAGCATAGCCAGAGCAGTCAGCAAACCCTGCACCATCGACACCGTCATTAAAAATAGGCTCAATAAAATAAAAAGGTTGTGTTAATAAAAGCAACCTTATTAATATAAGCCCCTCAATTAGTCGAGTCATAAATAAAACTGACATTAACATCTCATATCTAAAAATAGGTCTCCTAAATATTAGATCACTTACCTCAAAAGCAATTACAGTAAATGAATTAATTACTGATCATAAATTAGACCTAATTGCCCTGTGTGAAACCTGGCTTAAGCCTGATGAATTTATTCCTTTAAATGAAGCTTCCCCTCCAGGTTACACCAGTGATCAGATTCCCCGTGCTTCCCGTAAAGGGGGGGGTGTTGCTAATATTTATGCTACACAATATAATCTTTCATTAAAACAAATCACTGGGTTTGTGTCTTTTGAAGTATTACTTATGAGAACAAATCAGGGCAATACCTCGTTTTTGATAGCTACTATCTACAGGCCTCCTGGGCCGTACACATTGTTCCTAAGTGAGTTTCCAGAATTCTTGTCCAACATTGTAGTCATGGCAGATTCAATTTTAATCGCTGGTGATTTTAACATCCATATGGAAAATACCAATGACCCTCTTCAAAAGGCATTTAATGCCATAATTGACTCGGTAGGTTTTCTCCAGCACGTCTCAGGACCTACGCACTGTCACAATCATACTTTAGATTTAGTGTTGTCAAAGGGAATAAATGTAATTGATCTAACTATTTTTCCTCAAAATCCTGGTTTATCTGACCATAATCTTATAACATTTAGCATTAAAACAAGTGACACTTTTGCCCCCCAGGTAGGGATCTTTAAAACCCGTTGCATAAATTCTACGACTACTAATACATTTATTGACGCACTTCCAGGCTCGTTCGGCCTGCTAAATGATGGTAGAGCTACATCATCTATACACAATCAAATAGAGGATCTAAACGATATACTGCGTAAGACTTTAGATGCTGTTGCACCCCTAAAAACAAAACCAATACGAAATAAGAAACTTGCTCCCTGGTACACTGACACTACTAGAACACTTAAGCAAGCCTCCAGAAAATTGGAGCGAAAGTGGCGCTCCACGAAGTTAGAAGTATTTAGACTAGCCTGGATTGATAGTACTGTGCTATACCGGAAATCACTTATAAGTGCTCGATCAGCCTACTTATCTAATCTAATCGACACAAACAAAAATAATCCTAAATTTCTTTTTGACACAATTGCAAAACTCACTAAAAAGCAATGTTTAACCAATGAAGTGGGTCTTCACTTTAGTTGTGATGAATTCATGAACTCCTTCGATGAAAAAATAATCAACATTAGAAAAGAAATTGCAAATTGTACCCTTAACTGCCTTAGTTCTCAAAAACTTTGTTGTACTGTGAGCCCGCAGAGCTGCCCTGATTTAGTTTCAATGACGACAATTGAATCTTTTGTACCTGTGTCTCTTGAAACATTTACAAAATTAATAAATAGTTCAAAATCAACCAACTGTCAACTAGACCCAATTCCAACAAAATTACTTAAGGAGTTACTTCCTGTGCTTGGCCCATCAATGTTGAACATAATAAATTGCTCCCTGTCCTCCGGATCAGTGCCAACCTCACAAAAAATTGCAGAAATTAAGCCTCTGCTAAAAAATGTAACTTAGACCCAGACATCCTAAAAACTACCGACCAATATCAAACCTCCCGTTTCTTTCAAAAATCCTAGAAAAATCTGTCTCACTACAACTTACGGCCTTTCTGAAGACAAATAATATATATGAAAAACTTCAGTCCGGTTTTAGACCCCATCATAGCACTGAGACTGCACTTGTTAAGGTGGTAAACGACCTTTTATTGGCTTCTGACAAAGGTTCTGCATCTCTCCTATTGCTTCTTGATCTTAGTGCTGCCTTTGACACTATTGATCACTCCTTCTCTTGGAGAGATTAGAGACCCTTGTTGGGCTAAGAGGACATGTTCTCGATTGGTTTAGATCTTATTTATCAGATAGACTTCAGTTTGTTTGTGTAGATGGCTTATCCTCTAACAAATCAAAGGTATGCTTTGGTGTTCCACAAGGCTCAGTCTTAGGACCACTTCTGTTTTCACTCTATATGTTGCCTTTGGGTGATTTTCACTGCTATGCCGATGACACGCAGCTGTATATTGCTATGAAACATGGAGAAGCCCCTAAATTAGCCACTATGGAAGCTTGTGTTTCAGATATACGAAGGTGGATGACAGAGAATTTTCTGCTCCTAAATTCAGATAAAACTGAAATGCTAGTTTTAGGACCTAAGAAACAGAGAGATTTATTGACAGACCTTACGCTGAACCTAAACGGATGTATAGTCATTTCACAAAAAAACGTCAAAAACCTTGGAGTGACCCTTGACCCGGATCTCTCATTTGACGATCACATAAAATATATTTCAAGGACAGCATTTTTCCATCTTCGAATATTGCAAAAATCAGAAATTATTTATCAAAAATTGATGCAGAAAAACTAATCCATGCTTTTGTTACCTCAAGATTAGATTATTGCAATGTTCTATTCTCTGGTTACCCTGATAAATCAGTAAACAAACTTCAATTAGTACTAAATACGGCTGCTAGAATCTTAACTAGAACTAAGAAATTTGACCACATTAACCCAGTTTTAGCCTCTTTACATTGGCTGCCTGTTAAGGCTAGGGCAGACTTTAAAGTACTACTGTTAACATATAAAGCTTTACATCAACTTGCTCCCACCTACCTCGCTGAATTAGTCCAGCCATACATACCCACGCGTAACCTTAGATCAAAGGATGCCGGTCTCCTAATTGTACCTAAAATTTCGAAACAAACAGCTGGAGGTAGAGCCTTCTCCTATAGAGCTCCTCTATTATGGAATGAGTTGCCAATCTGGGTTAGAAATGTAGATTCTGTTCAAACCTTTAAATCACAATTAAAAACATATCTTTTCAGTAAGGTCTATGGTTGAGTGTAATATGGCCCAGGGTACGAAGGTTGAACGGAAGGCTCGGATCTCATTCTGCCCTGCTGTCTTTGCCTTGCGGGTTCACATCTCCCCTGGGGTGTCCTCTCGATTGCTGCCTGGGGGGTGGAGTCACTGGCTCGCTATGGTTCCCTGTTGTTGCCTCTCGAGTAGCTTTTTGAGCAAAAACGATACCTCCAGGCTGCTGCCTGGGGGGTGGAGTCACTGGCTCGCTATAGCTCTCCTTTGTTCGCTCAATCCGAGTAGCTAGTGAACAAACTCTGATTATTCCAGTTAACTGTGGGGAGGAGTCACTGGTTCGCTTAGCTCTCCTTTGTTCGCTCAATCCGTGTAGCTGGTGACTTAAACTCTGATTATCCCAGTTAACTGTGGGGAGGAGTCACTGGTTCGCTATAGCTCTCCTTTGTTCGCTCAATCCGAGTAGCTGGTGAATTAAACTCTGATTATCCCAGTTATCTGTGGGGAGGAGTCACTGGTTCGCTATAGCTCTCCTTTGTTCGCTCAATCCGAGTAGCTGGTGAATTAAACTCTGATTATCCCAGTTATCTGTGGGGAGGAGTCACTGGTTCGCTATAGTGCTCCGTTGCAGCCTCAATTCGAGTAGCTTTGTGAGCAAAAACTAAACCTCCCATATGCTCCTTGGAGTGTGGATGTCACTGGCTCGCTATAGCTCTTGTTTGTTCCACCAGCTCGAGTAACTTTGTGAGCAAAAACTAAACCTGCCCGAGTGGTCATGGTCGATTGGCGTCCCTGGGTTGATGCTCGGCATAGTGGGTGGGTGTTTTCCGGCCTATTGGGCCCTGTTTCGGGGTTTACCCTGTTCAGGGCCCCAGCTTCACTGGACCCCCCTGTCTCATTCTAAGATCTATGCTGCTATACTATGGTGCCGGGGACGTAGGGAACCAGGGTGCCTAATCTTTCCTGTGTCCTGTCTCTACTAACATCTGTCTGGACTTGTCCTGGGTTTACCCGTTCATGGCCATTGTCTCACTAACCCCCCTGTCTCCTTTTAAAGTATTATGTTCGGTATACTATTGTGCCGGGAACTAGTGTCCAACCCTTCCCTGTGTTTGTGTCCACTTCTGTCAGGGGGACCGCTCCAGCTTGGAGCATATGCTGGATCCTCCCTGGGGCCCCTGACTGTGCGGCTGACAGAACAGCTGGTGCAACCGGAGCTTCTTCCTCCAAGTCCTATCAAATCCATCATCCCTCCTGGACATCCCGGACTATTTTGCTCTCTCAGTTTTTCACACCTCGCTTGTTGTACTGTCATAAACTGACCCAGCCCAGCCAGAAGAGGACTGGTGATCCCTCAGAGCCTGGCTCCTCTCTAGGTTTCTTCCTAAATCTGACTTTCAGGGAGTTTTTCCTAGCCGCCGTGTGTCAACTTGTTCAACTTGTTGATGTTTGCTCTGTCGGATTCAGGCTGGTGATTGTAAAAGCACTTTGTGACAACTTTTGTTGTAAAAAGGGCTTTATAAATAAATTTGATTGATTGATTGATTGATTGACTCTCTCTTTCTCCTTCTCCATCCCTCTCACACTCCCCCCCCTCTCTCTCCATTCTTCTCACTTCTTTTTCATCCTCTCTTTCTCTACTTAATAGCTCTTCTCTAGCATTTATATGTGAAGTTCCTTTTATGTGCCTTGCTCAAGTGCACAGTGATTGATTTTTGTCGACTCAAACTATCAACCTTTGAGTTACAAGCCCGTGTTCCAAATACAAGGCTATGAGTTTAAGTCACTTATCTCTCCTACTCTCTCTCTCTCCGTTTCTCTCTCCTTTTCCTTACTCACCTCAGTCTCCTGCATTCTCTTTCCCCCTCCTATTATTTTCCTATTCAAAGCATTTTTAGAGATCCAGATAATCAACATCAATTAAATGTTTACAGAGTCAAGACCATAATCACTGAGTCAGTACATAGTCAAGACCATAATCACTGAGTCAGTACAGAGTCATGACCATAATCACTGAGTCTGTACAGAGTCAAGACCATAATCACTGAGTCTGTACAGAGTCATGACCATAATCACTGAGTCTGTACAGAGTCAAGACCATAATTACTGAGTATGTACAGAGTCAAGACCATAATTACTGAGTCTGTACAGAGTCAAGACCATAATTACTGAGTCTGTACAGAGTCAAGACCATAATCACTGAGTCTGTACATAGTCAAGACCATAATCACTGAGTCTGTACAGAGTCAAGACCATAATCACTGAGTCAGTACATAGTCAAGACCATAATCACTGAGTCAGTACAGAGTCAAGACCATAATCACTGAGTCTATACAGAGTCAAGACCATAATCACTGAGTCTGTACAGAGTCAAGACCATAATCACTGAGTCTGTACATAGTCAAGACCATAATCACTGAGTCTGTACAGAGTCAAGACCATAATCACTGAGTCCGTACATAGTCAAGACCATAATCACTGAGTCTGTACAGAGTCAAGACCATAATCACTGAGTCTGTACAGAGTCAAGACCATAATCACTGAGTCTGTACAGAGTCAAGACCATAATCACTGAGTCTGTACAGAGTCAAGACCATAATCACTGAGTCTGTACAGAGTCAAGACCATAATCACTGAGTCTGTACAGAGTCAAGACCATAATTACTGAGTATGTACAGAGTCAAGACCATAATTACTGAGTCTGTACAGAGTCAAGACCATAATTACTGAGTCTGTACAGAGTCAAGACCATAATTACTGAGTCTGTACAGAGTCAAGACCATAATCACTGAGTCAGTACAGAGTCAAGACCATAATTACTGAGTCTGTACAGAGTCAAGACCATAATTACTGAGTCTGTACAGAGTCAAGACCATATATTGGATTTATATTGGATGCAAAGTATGTTTGGTGAATCTCTCTGTATAAAAGAACATTGGAGCTGTAAGATTAGAGAAATATAAATTAAGGTGTGAATAATGAATACAATTACAGCATTAGAATTGTAAAGTACTAGAGGACAGTGAGGGGAAATAAACATCATGAATATCCTGTTACCATGTTACCAAAACAACAGCAATGCATGAAACAAAGGTGAATTTGAAAAAAGATTGTCTACAACACGTTTTCTGTATATTCAGTCAGTCACAAAGCAAACATACTGGTATTCTTATGTTATGCCTGTTTATTATCCTGGTTTTATTATGTTATGCCTGTTTATTATCCTGGTTTTATTATGTTATGCCTGTTTATTATCCTGGTTTTATTATGTTATGCCTGTTTATTATCCTGGTTTTATTATGTTATGCCTGTTTATTATCCTGGTTTTATTATGTTATGCCTGTTTATTATCCTGGTTTTATTATGTTATGCCTGTTTATTATCCTGGTTTTATTATGTTATGCCTGTTTATTATCCTGGTTTTATTATGTTATGCCTGTTTATTATCCTGGTTTTATTATGTTATGCCTGTTTATTATCCTGGTTTTATTATGTTATGCCTGTTTATTATCCTGGTTTTATTATGTTATGCCTGTTTATTATCCTGGTTTTATTATGTTATGCCTGTTTATTATCCTGGTTTTATTATGTTATGCCTGTTTATTATCCTGGTTTTATTATGTTATGCCTGTTTATTATCCTGGTTTTATTATGGTATGCCTGTTTATTATCCTGGTTTTATTATGGTATGCCTGTTTATTATCCTGGTTTTATTATGGTATGCCTGTTTCTTATCCTGGTTTTATTATGTTATGCCTGTTTATTATCCTGGTTTTATTATGGTATGCTTGTTTATTATCCTGGTTTTATTGTGGTATGCCTGTTTATTATCCTGGTTTTATTATGGTATGCCTGTTTCTTATCCTGGTTTTATTATGTTATGCCTGTTTATTATCCTGGTTTTATTATGGTATGCTTGTTTATTATCCTGGTTTTATTGTGGTATGCCTGTTTATTATCCTGGTTTTATTATGGTATGCCTGTTTATTATCCTGGTTTTATTATGTTATGCCTGTTTATTTACCTGTTTTTTTATGTTATGCCTGTTTATTGACTGTCACACTGTACAATGCTTTCCCTAACCCTAACCCAATAAAGGATGATTTGCCGTGACTGTAAGATCAGGATTTAACATTCAGATGTTTTCTTTGTTTGTTTTGTGAGTATAGATGTATGACCTTGATTCAACACTCGGGGTTTTAACACAATATTTTGTGTTCTGCTGAGATTAGCGGCCAGAGACACGGCAGAGGGAACATGTGCTTAAGATCTATGTGCTGCAGATCTAGAAGCTCTAGATCTATGTGCTGCAGATCTAGAAGCTCTAGATCTATGTGCTGCAGATCTAGAAGCTCTAGATCTATGTGCTGCAGATCTAGGAGCTACAGATCTGGGTGCTGCAGATCTAAGTGCAGATCTAGGAGCTCTAGATCTATGTGCTGCATATCTATGTGCAGCAGATCTAGGTGGAGATGTTGGAACTGCTCTTGGCCATTTCTGATAGGGGACTCTCTCCTCCCAAAAGTGGCCAAATTATTATTGTTAATATTTGCAGACTTTAGAAGGACGAAGCCGCTAAAGAGACAGAAGTATTGTTTACTTCCAAACACTGTACAAATAAATGATGAATGAGGTTACTAATATCACCGGGTTCTGTAATAGTGTATCAGTTACATCTGCATTATAAACCAGGACTGTTCAGTAGATAATGATAATGGAAGTGTTTAGTAGATAATGATAATGGAAGTGTTCAGTAGATAATGTTAATGGAAGTGTTCAGTAGATAATGTTAATGGAAGTGTTCAGTAGATAATGATAATGGAAGTGTCCATTAGATAATGTTAATTAAAGTGTTCAGTAGATAATGATAATGGAAGTGTTCAGTAGATAATGTTAATGGAAGTGTTCAGTAGATAATGATAATGGAAGTGTTAAGTAGATAATGATAATGGAAGTGTCCATTAGATAATGTTAATTAAAGTGTTCAGTAGATAATGATAATGGAAGTGTCCATTAGATAATGTTAATTAAAGTGTCCATTAGATAATGTTAATTAAAGTGTTCAGTAGATAATTTTAATGGAAGTGTTCACTAGATAATGTTAATGGAAGTGTTCAGTAGATAATGTTAATGGAAGTGTTGTGTCATCCTGTGTGTTATCTTATCTCACACACACACACACACAGAATAGTTCCTGATGGAGTCATAAAGATGCTGATTTAGTGGAGATAAACGCAACAGCCTGTAGTTCTCATTAACCTTTGACCTGAACGCAGCACAGAAAAGCAGAAATCACTAGAACAGCATCTTATCACAGCTGTATAATCAGACAACCTTCATTTCTCTTCCTTTTCTATCTCTTCCCCCTTTTCTCCACCTCTTCTTAGCATTTCTCTCCATCTTGCAGCAAGTCTTACTTTATTGAGGAATGCTTTTTGAAAAGACCTTATCAAGAATCCACACAAGGTACACACCCTAATATGCTTAGTGAATTTGCTTTAAAAATATACCTTAAACACAAACCTGTCAGGTTGATATCACTTAAATATGTAGTTAAATGGTGTCTACTATTGGGAGATACAGGTGCTCTACAGATTTGACCCCCAGCTGGGAATGGAACCACTGAAATGGCATTATAAACCTGAGGTTTTAGTACATGTTAAACATCATTAGGTGTTAATTATGACTGGGAGACAGGGGTTTTCAGACTGTCTAAAGCTGTCAATAGTCTTATACAGTCTAATAGTAGTGTATATTCCTCCCCTATTCTAATAGTAGTGCACTATATTTGTCCCCTATTCTAATATTAGTGTACTATATTCGTCCCATATTCTAATAGTAGTGTACTATATTTGTCCCCGATTCTACTAGTAGTGTACTATATTCGTCCCCTATTCTAATATTAATGTACTATATTCGTTCCCTATTCTACTAGTAGTGTACTATATTCGTCCCCTATTCTACTATTAGTGTACTATATTCATCCCCTATTCTACTAGTAGTGTACTATATTCGTCCCCTATTCTAATATTAGTGTACTATATTCGTTCCCTATTCTACTAGTAGACAACCAGAGACAACAGGGACAACAGGGACCTAGTGTCTACTATATAGACTTCTGTAGACATTGAAGGCCCCTCATGTGTCTAATGTCTTCTATGAAGTGTAGGGGACTCTACAGGGGTGTGATTTAGGAAGCCGTTTACATCTCCTCTCTCACCTGTCTTTGCCAGTCTCCTTCTTGAAAACCAAGTCACAATAGTTCATGCGTTCCTCTGTGGTCAGGTAGATCCGGGCGTGTGGGAAGTTGATGACAGCCTGACGCAGCATGTTGTACACCAAACCCTTCCCATCCTGCCTCATGTTCCTCAGAGGACCCCAGACCACATAAACCGTGTCGTTGGCCTGTCCAAAGAAGTACTGTGGTCTCTAGGAGAAACGAAAGAAAGGAAATACAGTATATTCAGCTATTTAGACGACTTTCTGTCTGTTCAGTTAGTGTGTATTCACTAGGATCTATGAGGAGCAGGTAGTTAGTGTGTATTCACTAGGAGCTATGAGGAGCAGGTAGTTAGTGTGTATTCACTAGGATCTATGAGGAGCAGGTAGTTAGTGTGTATTCACTAGGAGCTATGAGGAGCAGGTAGTTAGTGTGTATTCACTAGGAGCTATGAGGAGCAGGTAGTTAGTGTGTATTCACTAGGAGCTATGAGGAGCAGGTAGTTAGTGTGTATTCACTAGGAGCTATGAGGAGCAGGTAGTTAGTGTGTATTCACTAGGAGCTATGAGGAGCAGGTAGTTAGTGTGTATTCACTAGGAGCTATGAGGAGCAGGTAGTTAGTGTGTATTCACTAGGAGCTATTAGTGTGTATTCACTAGGAGCAGGTAGTTAGTGTGTATTCACTAGGATCTATGAGGAGCAGGTAGTTAGTGTGTATTCACTAGGAGCTATTAGGAGCAGGTAGTTAGTGTGTATTCACTAGGAGCTATTAGGAGCAGGTAGTTAGTGTGTATTCACTAGGAGCTATTAGGAGCAGGTAGTTAGTGTGTATTCACTAGGAGCTATGAGGAGCAGGTAGTTAGTGTGTATTCACTAGGAGCTATTAGGAGCAGGTAGTTAGTGTGTATTCACTAGTTTAGGAGCAGGTAGTTAGTGTATTCACTAGGAGCTATTAGGAGCAGGTAGTTAGTGTGTATTCACTAGGAGCTATTAGGAGCAGGTAGTTAGTGTGTATTCACTAGGAGCTATTAGGAGCAGGTAGTTAGTGTGTATTCACTAGGAGCTATTAGGAGCAGGTAGTTAGTGTGTATTCACTAGTAGTTAGTGTGTATTCACTAGGAGCTATTAGGAGCAGGTAGTTAGTGTGTATTCACTAGGATCTATTAGGAGCAGGTAGTTAGTGTGTATTCACTAGGATCTATTAGGAGCAGGTAGTTAGTGTGTATTCACTAGGATCTATTAGGAGCAGGTAGTTAGTGTGTATTCACTAGGATCTATTAGGAGCAGGTAGTTAGTGTGTATTCACTAGGATCTATTAGGAGCAGGTAGTTAGTGTGTATTCACTAGGATCTATGAGGAGCAGGTAGTTAGTGTGTATTCACTAGGAGCTATGAGGAGCAGGTAGTTAGTGTGTATTCACTAGGATCTATTAGGAGCAGGTAGTTAGTGTGTATTCACTAGGATCTATGAGGAGCAGGTAGTTAGTGTGTATTCACTAGGAGCTATTAGGAGCAGGTAGTTAGTGTGTATTCACTAGGATCTATTAGGAGCAGGTAGTTAGTGTGTATTCACTAGGATCTATGAGGAGCAGGTAGTTAGTGTGTATTCACTAGGAGCTTTGAGCTATTAGATTCACTAGGATCTATTAGGAGCAGGTAGTTAGTGTGTATTCACTAGGATCTATGAGGAGCAGGTAGTTAGTGTGTATTCACTAGGAGCTATGAGGAGCAGGTAGTTAGTGTGTATTCACTAGGATCTATTAGGAGCAGGTAGTTAGTGTGTATTCACTAGGATCTATGAGGAGCAGGTAGTTAGTGTGTATTCACTAGGAGCTATTAGGAGCAGGTAAACATCAGAATCAATATTTATAAGAACAAACCAGAAGCAGAACAGAGAGGAAATGGAAGGACCAATCAGATGGTTTAGTACAGACCAGAGAGGAAATGGAAGGACCAATCAGATGGTTTAGTACAGACCAGAGAGGAAATGGAAGGACCAATCAAATGGTTTAGTACAGACCAGAGAGGAAATGGAAGGACCAATCAGATGGTTTAGTACAGACCATAGAGGTAATGGAAGGACCAATCAAATGGTTTAGTACAGACCAGAGAGGAAATGGAAGGACCAATCAGATGGTTTAGTACAGACCAGAGAGGAAATGGAAGGACCAATCAGATGGTTTAGTACAGACCAGAGAGGAAATGGAAGGACCAATCAAATGGTTTAGTACAGACCAGAGAGGAAATGGAAGGACCAATCAGATGGTTTATATAGACCAGTCGAGGAAATGGAAGGACCAATCAGATGGTTTAGTACAGGTGGTTTAGTACAGGCGGTTTAGTACAGGCGGTTTAGTACAGGCGGTTTAGTACAGGCGGTTTAGTACAGGCGGTTTAGTACAGGCGGTTTAGTACAGATGGTTTAGAACAGGTGGTTTAGTACAGGTGGTTTAGTACAGGTGGTTTAGTACAGATGGTTTAGTACAGATGGTTTAGTACAGATGGTTTAGTACAGGTGGTTTAGTACAGGTGGTTTAATACAGATGGTTTAGTACAGGTGGTTTAGTACAGATGGTTTAGTACAGATGGTTTAGTACAGATGGTTTAGTACAGGTGGTTTAGTACAGGTGGTTTAGTACAGATGGTTTAGTACAGGTGGTTTAGTACAGATGGTTTAGTACAGGTGGTTTAGTACAGATGGTTTAGTACAGGTGGTTTAGTACAGATGGTTTAGTACAGATGGTTTAGTACAGATGGTTTAGTACAGATGGTTTAGTACAGGTGGTTTAGTACAGGTGGTTTAGTACAGATGGTTTAGTACAGATGGTTTAGTACAGATGGTTTAGTACAGATGGTTTAGTACAGATGGTTTAGTACAGGTGGTTTAGTACAGGTGGTTTAGTACAGGTTCCTAGCCCACCTGTAGCAGCAGAGGGACAGATGTGTGTGAGACGACTCTCAGCGTGGTGCGGTGCCCCACATCGTGCTCAAACCCACGCGTTGGGGCGTTGTTCATTCGCCAGATACAGGAGGAGCGGTCAATCTCTGGCCCCACCCCCTGGCCCAACATCTGGCCAGAGCTGGACACCACACTGCATATCTCACAGTTCAGTTTCAGGGGCTGGAGGAAGATGCGGAAGATTAATGAGACCTGCACATCACACACCTCACACTGCACACGCCTCACACTGCACACGCCTCACACTGCACACGCCTCACACTGCACACGCCTCACACTGCACACGCCTCACACTGCACACGCCTCACACTGCACACGCCTCACACTGCACACGCCTCACACTGCACACGCCTCACACTGCACACGCCTCACACTGCACACGCCTCACACTGCACACGCCTCACACTGCACACGCCTCACACTGCACACGCCTCACACTGCACACGCCTCACACTGCACACGCCTCACACTGCACACGCCTCACACTGCACACGCCTCACACTGCACACGCCTCACACTGCACACGCCTCACACTGCACACGCCTCACACTGCACACGCCTCACACTGCACACGCCTCACACTGCACACAGCTCACACTGCACACGCCTCACACTGCAAAACCAATAGTCATGCAGAAGGAGGGTCTTTCCATTAGATTGATGGACGTATCAGACCAATGGTTTAGGTTTTTAGAGTAGAAGACCCACCCTTCTCACTTGTGGAACGAATCTGGAAAAACATAACTTCACATGGTACACGTGTCTGATTGGACAGAGAGTCTGAAGTGGTGCTCCCTAATGAGCGAGTAGTCATAGAAGTGATGGTGGCTTGAATCACATCCAGCAGCTGTTACAAGAAAGGGATTAATACTCAGTCCAACACACACACACAGAACACACACAGAACACACACAGAACACACATAGAACACACACAGAACACACACCCAGAACACACCCAGAACACACACACAGAACACACACCCAGAACACACACACACAGAACACACACCCAGAACACACACACACAGAACACACACACAGAACACACACACAGAACACACACACACCAGAACACACACACCCAGAACACACACACAGAACACACACCCAGAACACACACACAGAACACACACACAGAACACACACACAGAACACACACACACAGAACACACACCCAGAACACACACACACAGAACACACACCCAGAACACACACACAGAACACACACCCAGAACACACACACACAGAACACACACCCAGAACACACACACAGAACACACACCCAGAACACACACACACAGAACACACACAAAGAACACACACACAGAACACACACCCAGAACACACACACAGAACACACACCCAGAACACACACCCAGAACACACACACAGAACACACACACAGCTCTACCACTTTTGATCTCTTCCAGAACTACATTTCACAGACCTTTCACCACAGACACATTGGTGCCCGAAGACAAAGAACGAGGAGCCTCGAACAATATAGATTGACTCTGTATCTGTAATATTCTATCACAACGTTCTCCATGTGAACATGTCAGAAACACTAACCTATAAAGTAATAATATTCTATCACAACGTTCTCTATATAAACACAAACACACACCCAGAACAGTTTTATAAGTCCCATTAAATTAGGCCGCATTAATCTCCACATGGGCCCTCGTTTATGATTTTAGGGCTGTTAAAACCAAAGCAGGTTATGAAATCCTCTAAACACCATCCAATGGCGTTCATTAATGAAGCTTTTACCCATGATGCTCAGGGAGTTTGGTTTAACCATCCAATGGCGTTCATTAATGAAGCTTTTACATCACTATAAAACCAGGAAAAGTTTACAGCCCACTGCTTCAGGGCACATCACTATAAAACCAGGACAAGTTTACAGCCCACTGCTTCAGGGCACATCACTATAAAACCAGGACAAGTTTACAGCCCACTGCTTCAGGGCACATCACTATAAAACCAGGACAAGTTTACAGCCCACTTAACAGATCTCCAATGTGCCTGTTTATTTTCATCGCTCTGTGGTGGGGTGAAATTAAATCTTTACAGAACATACAACTTCCTGTCTGAAAGACCACGGCCCCTTTTGGAACGTCTAGTCAATTAGGAGTGAAATGCAGGTTTTTATTACAATAGTATGCAATTCATTATTATGATGAGTCTATTTAACATGTATTAAACACATTAGGATAGACCGTAGCAAATGAAATGTGTTTTTTAACCTTGACTTCTACGTACCTCCAGGCCAAGCAGTCTCTCATAACAGAAACCTAAACAATCTAAACCCTGACATTTGTCTGATAGTAAATCCAATCCACTTTTTTCATTCTGTCGGGGCTGCATTTCCACATTTTAATTCACAGAAATAGGAATATTGAATTTTGTGTCTGAGTGATGGACATACAATTTAGCTGGCTTGATTAGCATAGTCAGTCTCCCAAATGGAGTTTTATCCATTCAAACAATACATTTATTTATACATTCATACAAGACATTTATAGAGCATTCATACAAGACATTTGTAGAGCATTCATACAAGACATGTATAGAGCATTCATACAAGACATTTGTAGAGCATTCATACAAGACATGTATAGAGCATTCATACAAGACATTTGTAGAGCATTCATACAAGACATGTATAGAGCATAATGCACTAGAAGACAGAGTCTAGTGGAATGATAGTGGCATGATAGTGGAATGATAGTGGCATGATAGTGGCATGATAGTGGAATTATAGTGGAATGATAGTGGAATGATAGTGGAATGATAGTGGCCTGATAGTGGCATGATAGTGGCATGATAGTGGCATGATAGTGGCATGATAGTGGCATGATAGTGGCATGATAGTGGCATGATAGTGGCATGATAGTGGCATGATAGTGGCATGATAGTGGCATGATAGTGGCATGATAGTGGAATTATAGTGGCATGATAGTGGCATGATAGTGGCATGATAGTGGCATGATAGTGGAATGATAGTGGCATGATAGTGGCATGATAGTGGCATGATAGTGGCATGATAGTGGCATGATAGTGGCATGATAGTGGCATGATAGTGGCATGATAGTGGAATGATAGTGGCATGATAGTGGCATGATAGTGGCATGATAGTGGCATGATAGTGGCATGATAGTGGAATGATAGTGGAATGATAGTGGAATGATAGTGGAATGATAGTGGCTCTCATATGGCGTCCAACTAACTAGGGTACTGGCAGACAGCTTGAGACCAGGAGCGGTGAAGGGGAAAGGGGCCATTTTGAACAGGCTGGTGCCATCTTGTGAGCCAGCCTCATAAATAGCGTCCTTCAGCCATAACGGCCTGTTCAGAACTAGTGCACTACATAGTGAATAGGGAGCAATCTCAGTGTCCTCCCTGCAGAACAGAATAAAAAATAGAGGGCGTTTGGAATTTCAAAGGAATAGAACAGAGTGGAGAGAAATTAGACACAGAACCCACAGCATGAATAACGGAGGGTTCCGCTGCTGGGTTCCGCTGCTGGGTTCAGCTGCAGTCTAAGGAGGTCTTCATGCTAAATCTGTCCAAGTCACTAACACAGCAAGGGGGCCACTAGTTGGAGGTCACAGATCCAATATTATCATGGGGTCTGCATTGTGTCAGAGATTCCCTCAAACCCTTCACATCTTCAACCTGTTACCTTCTGCTGAAGATCTCACCAGATCTGGGACGGATCTCAATGTATTCATTCAAATGCATGTGATTGTTTGTGTCTTCTCACCTCCAGGTTGGGTATGCTGATGTAGCCGGGGTGAGGTTTGGACGATTTGTGCATCTGCCTGGAAAACATCCAGTGGCTGTTGAAGACGGGAGACACGAGGAAGGACGGCTTCTCTGAGTAATTGACCAACACAAGAAATAGAGACACCACCAAGACCAGACTGGTGGCTATCAACGACTTCTTCTGGAGAGGAGGGAGAGAGAGGAGGGAGAGAGAGGAGGGAGAGAGAGGAGGGAGAGAGAGGAGGGAGGGAGAGGAGGGAGGGAGAGGAGGGAGAGAGAGGAGGGAGGGAGGGAGGGAGGGAGAGGAGGGAGGGAGAGGAGGGAGGGAGAGAGGGGAGGGAGAGAGGGGAGGGAGGGGGAGAGAGAGGAGGGGGAGATAGAGAGGAGGGGGAGATAGAGAGGGGAGAGAGATAGAGAGGAGGGGAGAGGGATAGAGAGGAGGGGGAGATAGAGAGGAGGGGGAGATAGAGAGGAGGGGGAGATAGAGAGGGAGAGAGATAGAGAGGAGGGGAGAGGGATAGAGAGGAGGGGGAGATAGAGAAGGGGGAGATAGAGAGGGGGAGAGGGGGAGAGAGAGGGGGGGAGATAGAGAGGGGGAGATAGAGAGGGGGAGATAGAGAGGGGGAGAGAGATAGAGAGGGAGAGAGATAGAGAGGGAGAGAGATAGAGAGGGGAGAGAGATAGAGAGGGAGAGAGATAGAGAGGGAGAGAGATAGAGAGGGGAGAGAGAGAGAGAGAGGGGAGAGAGAGAGAGAGAGGGGAGGGAGAGAGAGAGAGGGGAGGGAGAGAGAGAGAGGGGGGGAGAGAGAGAGAGGGGAGGGAGAGAGAGAGAGGGGAGGGAGAGAGAGAGAGGGAGGGGGAGAGAGAGAGAGGGAGGGAGAGAGAGAGAGGGAGGGAGAGAGAGAGGGGAGGGAGGGAGAGAGAGGGAGGGGGAGAGAGAGAGGGAGGGGGAGAGAGAGAGAGGGGAGGGAGAGAGAGAGAGGGAGGGAGAGAGAGAGGGGGAGGGAGAGAGAGGGGAGGGGAGGGGGGAGAGGGAGGGAGAGAGGGGGGAGAGAGAGAGAGGAGGGAGAGAGAGTTAAGCTTGATCAGATGTGATATAATTAACATGATACTTTCCCTCAAACACCAGTTTGAATCTGAAGTCCTTCAGTGTCGGAAACTTTGGTTCAATTAACCTTTTAAATACCTGATCTCCCTGAACAGTTAAGCCAGACATCACTGAAGACATATTGAGAGATGTCTCTACTGCTTTCAGCCCATTACAGTAACACACACACACACACATGCAGTATATATGCACCAGACACACACACACACACACACACACACACACATGCAGTATATATGCACCAGACACACACACACACACTATTATACACAAACACATCCCACCGCCTTGCAGAAGGAACAGACAAAATAAAATCCATTCACAGCGTTGTTGAATATTGAATCGTTCATTCCTGTTTACTGGACTTTTCATTAGTGGTTACACAGTATGGGAAACACACACACTCTAACACACACACACTAACACACACGCTCTAACAACACACGCTCTAACAACACACACTCTAACACACTAACAACACACGCTCTAACAACACACGCTCTAACAACACACGCTCTAACAACACACGCTCTAACAACACACGCTCTAACAACACACACGCTCTAACAACACACACGCTCTAACACACACGCTCTAACACACACACTCTAACACACACACTCTAACACACACACTCTAACACACACACACACCATGAAGAGCTGACGAGGCATAATCATAAAGCTGTCATGAGACTGGGGGGTTAGGAGTCTGACTGGGTCTCCAGGTGGGCGTGGCCATGAAAGGGAACACTCATCCATTATTCATGAGGTTCAAGGCAATAAAGTAACATGTGAGGGATGAGAGGAGGGTGGAGGAGAGGAGGGGTAGAGGAGAGGAGGGTGGAGGAGAGGTGGGTGGAGGAGAGGTGGGGTGGAGGAGAGGAGGGTGGAGGAGAGGTGGAGGAGGGGTGGGTGGAGGAGAGGAGGAGTCTCCTCTTCCTTTATACTTTCTCCTATTGAAAGAGGAGGAAGTGGATAAACTCTGAGCACCAGTCTGAACCTGGATTAGTGGTGCACAGTAAGACAGGTGTTGTGTGGAATATAAAACAGGCAATAAATGTGCTTTTATTATGAAGTAATCAGCACCTAATTCTCCTCAGCTAGACTACGCCACAGAGTAAATTCAAGTTATATTACAATGGTTAGGTTTGTGTGTGTCACAAACAGTTCACTATTCCATCTGTAGTGCACATCAGGCCCTGTTGAATAATAGTTTAGAAAATAGAGAATAGGGTGGCATTTGGGATACAGGCGATATATCACACAGAACAGATTTCAGCTCTACTGAGCACCAACTGAGCACTAAGCAAATGCATTGTTTGGCAGAAACACCTTCAAAAGGACTCTCAGGGTTAACAAGAAGTCTGTCATTCAGAAAGGAAGAAATTAGTCTGGTGAAACTGGGGAAAACTCCTGGCATACTGTTCAGACACTAGTCTATACTGGGGAAAACTCCTGGCATACTGTTCAGACACTAGTCTATACTGGGGAAAACTCCTGGCATACTGTTTCAGACACTAGTCTATACAGGGGAAAACTCCTGGCATACTGTTTCAGACACTAGTCTATACAGGGGAAAACTCCTGGCATACTGTTTCAAACACTAGCCTATATTGGGGAAAACTCCTGGCATACTGTTTCAGACACTAGTCTATACAGGGGAAAACTCCTGGCATACTGTTTCAGACACTAGCCTATACTGGGGAAAACTCCTGGCATACTGTTTCAGACACTAGTCTATACAGGGAAAACTCCTGGCATACTGTTTCAGACACTAGCCTATACAGGGGAAAACTCCTGGCATACTGTTTCAGACACTAGTCTATACAGGGGAAAACTCCTGGCATACTGTTTCAGACACTAGTCTATACAGGGGAAAACTCCTGGCATACTGTTTCAGACACTAGCCTATACTGGGGAAAACTCCTGGCATACTGTTTCAGACACTAGTCTATACTGGGGAAAACTCCTGGCATACTGTTTCAGACACTAGTCTATACTGGGGAAAACTCCTACTGTTTCATACTGTTATACAGAAAACTCCTGGCATACTGTTTCAGACACTCTATACTGGGGAAAACTCCTGGCATACTGTTTCAGACACTAGTCTATACTGGGGAAAACTCCTGGCATACTGTTTCAGACACTAGTCTATACTGGGGAAAACTCCTGGCATACTGTTTCAGACACTAGTCTATACTGGGGAAAACTCCTGGCATACTGTTCAGACACTAGTCTATACTGGGGAAAACTCCTGGCATACTGTTCAGACACTAGTCTATACTGGGGAAAACTCCATACTGTTCAGACATACTGTTCAGACACTAGTCTATACTGGGGAAAACTCCTGGCATACTGTTCAGACACTAGTCTATACTGGGGAAAACTCCTGGCATACTGTTCAGACACTAGTCTATACTGGGGAAAACTCCTGGCATACTGTTCAGACACTAGTCTATACTGGGGAAAACTCCTGGCATACTGTTCAGACACTAGTCTATACTGGGGAAAACTCCTGGCATACTGTTTCAGACACTAGTCTGGCATACTGTTCAGACACTAGTCTATACTGGGGAAAACTCCTGGCATACTGTTCAGACACTAGTCAGACACTAGTCTATACTGGGAAAACTCCTGGCATACTGTTTCAGACACTAGTCTATACAGGGGAAAACTCCTGGCATACTGTTCAGAAAGTCTAAAACTCCTGGCATACTGTTTCAGACACTAGTCTATACTCTCCTGCATACTGTTTCAGACACTAGTCTATACTGGGAAAACTCCTGGCATACTGTTTCAGACACTAGTCTATACTGGGGAAAACTCCTGGCATACTGTTTCAGACACTAGTCTATACAGGGGAAAACTCCTGGCATACTGTTCAGACACTAGTCTATACTGGGGAAAACTCCTGGCATACTGTTTCAGACACTAGTCTATACTGGGGAAAACTCCTGGCATACTGTTTCAGACACTAGTCTATACAGGGGAAAACTCCTGGCATACTGTTCAGACACTAGTCTATACTGGGGAAAACTCCTGGCATACTGTTTCAGACACTAGTCTATACTGGGGAAAACTCCTGGCATACTGTTTCAGGGGAAAACTCCTGGCATACTGTTTCAGACACTAGTCTATACTGGGGAAAACTCCTGGCATACTGTTTCAGACACTAGTCTATACTGGGGAAAACTCCTGGCATACTGTTTCAGACACTAGTCTATACTGGGGAAAACTCCTGGCATACTGTTCAGACACTAGTCTATACTGGGGAAAACTCCTGGCATACTGTTCAGACACTAGTCTATACTGGGGAAAACTCCTGGCATACTGTTCAGACACTAGTCTATACTGGGGAAAACTCCTGGCATACTGTTCAGACACTAGTCTATACTGGGGAAAACTCCTGGCATACTGTTTCAGACACTAGTCTATACTGGGGAAAACTCCTGGCATACTGTTTCAGACACTAGTCTATACAGGGGAAAACTCCTGGCATACTGTTCAGACACTAGTCTATACTGGGGAAAACTCCTGGCATACTGTTTCAGACACTAGTCTATACAGGGGAAAACTCCTGGCATACTGTTTCAGACACTAGTCTATACTGGGGAAAACTCCTGGCATACTGTTTCAGACACTAGTCTATACAGGGGAAAACTCCTGGCATACTGTTCAGACACTAGTCTATACTGGGGAAAACTCCTGGCATACTGTTTCAGACACTAGTCTATACTGGGGAAAACTCCTGGCATACTGTTTCAGACACTAGTCTATACTGGGGAAAACTCCTGGCATACTGTTTCAGACACTAGTCTATACAGGGGAAAACTCCTGGCATACTGTTTCAGACACTAGTCTATACAGGGGAAACCTTGATAAGCCCTTGGTATAACGTTGGATCTTGTTGGCTAGTTTGCTAAGAATCTGAGCTGTGGACGATAGCTATAGCGTGGATACCAAACCCTAAAAATTGAGATATTTCTGCCACTCAGAAGAAAGAAAAGCAATAAATAATAAAAATGTAATATAATAATAATAAAAACAAGTGCCCTTAAGTAACGTCTTTAGAGACAGCTGCAGTTTGTACCCATGAGAGAGAAAGCTACTCTCCAGTCTCCACCACAGGAGAGTTGTCCTGAGAGGAAACTCACGCCGTTAAATCTCATGGTTAAGATGGAAGTCTAACTCATCCACAAATTAGTTTATATCAGTTGAAGCATGACGATGTCTAACAAAATATGCCATCATTTTATTTCAAACTGTTTTTCACAGCACGAAATTAATCAAACAGCAATAGGAGCTCGTTATGCAAATTTTAATATGGGGAAATTGAAAACATTAAATCCTTTTGTAAACTCAAACATCAGGTCTTGGTTTCACAGTTCCAGACTAAAGAATGATGATGAATGCTAGTTCTCCACTGAGCTTGGCATTCTAGCCCAGGACTAGGCTTTATCAGTGTCTGCAAAACCCAACCTAGAAGTTTAGATGTCCTACTGTCATGTGTGATTCAGGTAACAAATGAAGATTTCATGTCAAACTAAGAAGACACAGCATCTGTACAGGTTCATGCCTAGACGAGACCTTCATCCTAAATGCTTCCTGACAACATACTCAGACCAGCAACAAACAAACATTAATTCCAGAATACTCCAAACAGGTGTTCAACATTCTGGGAATAGTGCAACAGTAAGTAGAACTCTGTTGTAATTTCGGTCATGTCCAGAAGAGGGAGCACTAGCCAATTGCTTACACACCATGATTTGCCAGTCCCTAACACACACAGACCACACACAGCTGGGCATCTGCTAACTGACACAAACACAAATCAAACACAAATACATTTGCATAACTTCCCTAACCCCTAATCTCACTATCACAAAGCGCTTAACCCCTAAACTAAATCCTATTGAAGATCAACAACATGTCCTATACCAATAGACACACCAGTAGACACACCAGTAGACACACCAGTAGATACACCAGTAGACACACCAGTAGATACACCAGTAGATACACCAGTAGACACACCAGTAGATACACCAGTAGACACACCAGTAGACACACCAGTAGACACACCAGTAGACACACCAGTAGATACACCAGTAGACACACCAGTAGACACACCAGTAGACACACCAGTAGACACACCAGTAGACACACCAGTAGACACACCAGTAGATACACCAGTAGACACACCAGTAGATACACCAGTAGACACACCAGTAGACACTACAGTAGATACACCAGTAGATACACCAGTAGACACACCAGTAGACACACCAGTAGACACACCAGTAGACACACCAGTAGATACACCAGTAGATACACCAGTAGACACACCAGTAGACACACCAGTAGACACACCAGTAGATACACCAGTAGACACACCAGTAGATACACCAGTAGACACACCAGTAGACACTACAGTAGATACACCAGTAGATACACCAGTAGACACACCAGTAGACACACCAGTAGATACACCAGTAGACACACCAGTAGACACACCAGTAGACACACCAGTAGACACACCAGTAGAAACCTTTTACAACAGCGGGCCATATAGAACGTGATGGATAGAACCTTTTACACCAGATCACAAGATAGACCATGATAAATATAATCTTTTACACTGGTTTTTTATCAGAGACGTTGAAAATGTGCCTGACGAAAGCAGAATACTGATACATGGATTTGGAAACACAACATATATATACACATAACACACACACACGTATAACACATACACACACATAACACACACAACACACACACACATATAACACATACACACACATAACACACACAACACACACACACATATAACACATACACACACATAACACACACAACACACACACACATATAACACATACACACACATAACACACACAACACATAACACACACAACACACATAACACACACACACACACACATATAACACATAACACATAACACACACACAGACCCTCTACATCTCATGGCACACACACACACACATACACACACACACACACACACACACACACACACAAAAAGACCCTCTACATCTCATGGCACACACACAACAATCCTTATTAGAAATGTGAAAAGCAAGTGTTAGGGTAATGGTTAGGGTTATAGTTAAGGTTAGGGTAATGGTTAAGGTTAGGGTAATGGTTAGGGTTAAGGTTAGGGTAATGGTTAGGGTTATGGTTAAGGTTAGGGTGACTAGATACAGCAAACACACACACAAAACTATCCTAATTAGAAATGTGAAAAGCAAGCAGTGGGTGATTCAGGAGTTCTGAGTGTCAGAAGCTGTTAGGGTGACTAGATACCCCAAACACACACACACACACACACACACACACACACACGACTGTAGAGTGTGTTAAAGCATACCTAGTGTTGCTTCTCAGTCTAAACATCAATGACCTCATTGTTCAGCCTGCTGTACACTAAAGATCTGACATTGCTGTCACATGATGGCTGCAGTTTGTCATTATTAAAACCATTAGTGTGTGTGTGTGTGTGTGTGTGTGTGTGTGTGTGTGTGTGTGTGTGTGTGTGTGTGTGTGTGTGTGTGTGTGTGTGTGTGTGTGTGTGTGTGTGTGTGTGTGTGTGTGTGTTTGTGTGTGTGTGTGTGTGCGCGCGTGCGTGCGTGCGTGCGTGTGCGTGTGCGTGTGCGTGTGTGTGTGTGGTCTACCACTGGCAGGAAGTACAGTTTATAATTAACAAGAACAATACTTTGATTATTGGAAACAGCAGAGGTGTGCTGAAATGTCTGTTTGGAACTTGTTCAACTTGAGGTTACCTTACTAATACTAAAGGTGTCTGTAGTAATACTAAAGGTGTCTGTAGTAATACTAAATGTGTCTGTAGTAATACTAAAGGTGTCTGTAATAATACTAAAGGTGTCTGTAGTAATACTAAAGGTGTCTGTAGTAATACTAAAGGTGTCTGTAGTAATACTAAAGGTGTTTTGTAGTAATACTAAAGGTGTCTGTAGTAATACTAAATGTGTCTGTAGTAATACTAAATGTGTCTGTAGTAATACTAAAGGTGTCTGTAGTAACACTAAATGCGTCTGTAGTAATACTAAATGCGTCTGTAGTAATACTAAATGCGTCTGTAGTAATACTAAAGGCGTCTGTCCCAGTTCATTCTAGTACACTCACAGTATTAGATAGACCCCCCATGGACTGGCCTACAGACAGGATACACGTCACTGTTTCATAATACCAGTGGTTCTCAGCATCAAATACAAGGATACATTGTGATCGATTGGATGTTTACCAGTCGGAAAAAACACATTCGGGGCAAAAAAACACACCTAAACCAGACCTAAACCAGACCTAAACCAGACCTAAACCAGACCTAAACCAGACCTAAACCAGAGCAGATCCCAATAGAGCTTCTAACTGAACAACGATTCGGCGCACATTGCTGTAATGCTGCTCTGGATACACACATAGTGGATACGGTAATCGGTTTAGGTTTGCTTTAATGAAGTATCCCAGACGTACCTTCCATATCCAGGCCATCCTAAACGACTGATCACACACTGGATTGTCTGGTTCGGTGGGGTTCCACGGTGAGGAACCGTTTGTTTGTGTTTATATGTGGGTCATCTGGGTTGTTTACGGCACTGGGGCCCGTTCTCCTCCACATTAATACTGCAGCGTACCGTTATTCCAGTAGTTCACATTCACCATGGACCCAGGATGGACGGATGGAACCCGTGCCCCGCCTCCTCACGGTCACATGGTCGACTGGAACCAGTGCCCCGCCTCCTCACGGTCACATGGTCCACTGGAACCAGAGCCCCGCCTCCTCACGGTCACATGGTCCACTGGAACCCGAGATGTTTAAGAGAAGGGAGGTCTTGTGTTTTGTAAAAAATTAAATAATTATTTAATTCGTATTTATTAATTATTTTATTAGAGATATCACCCTATGTGATTAATACAGTATGTGTAGCTACTAACAGGCATATCTTGCCAAGTCAATATCAATTTTTTTTTCTTTTCCATGTTCAGGGACAGTAATGAGTACAGTCAGGTACCCAGGTAGTACTTGCCTTAGTACAAACACACAACACTCTCTATACCTGTAGTACAACACACAACACACTCTATACCTGTAGTACAACACAAAACATCTCTATACCTGTAGTACAACACACAACACTCTCTATACCTGTAGTATAACACACAACACTCTCTATACCTGTAGTATAACACACAACACTCTCTATACCTGTAGTACAACACACAACAATCTCTATACCTGTAGTACAACACACAACACTCTCTATACCTGTAGTACAACACACAACACTCTCTATACCTAGTACAACACACAACACTCTCTATACCTGTAGTACAACACACAACACACTCTATACCTGTAGTACAACACACAACACTCTCTATACCTGTAGTACAACACACAACACTCTCTATACCTGTAGTATAACACACAACACTCTCTATACCTGTAGTACAACACACAACACTCTCTATACCTGTAGTACAACACACAACAATCTCTATACCTGTAGTACAACACACAACACACTCTATACCTGTAGTACAACACACAACACACTCTATACCTGTAGTACAACACACAACACTCTCTATACCTGTAGTATAACACACAACACTCTCTATACCTGTAGTATAACACACAACACTCTCTATACCTGTAGTACAACACACAACACACTCTATGCCTGTAGTACAACACACAACACTCTCTATACCTGTAGTACAACACACAACAATCTCTATACCTGTAGTACAACACACAACACTCTCTATACCTGTAGTATAACACACAACACTCTCTATACCTGTAGTACAACACACAACACTCTCTATACCTGTAGTATAACACACAACACTCTCTATACCTGTAGTACAACACACAACACTCTCTATACCTGTAGTACAACACACAACAATCTCTATACCTGTAGTACAACACACAACACACTCTATACCTGTAGTACAACACACAACACACTCTATACATGTAGTACAACACACAACACTCTCTATACCTGTAGTATAACACACAACACTCTCTATACCTGTAGTATAACACACAACACTCTCTATACCTGTAGTATAACACACAACACACTCTATGCCTGTAGTACAACACACAACACTCTCTATACCTGTAGTACAACACACAACACACTCTATGCCTGTAGTACAACACACAACACACTCTATGCCTGTAGTACAACACACAACACTCTCTATACCTAGTACAACACACAACACTCTCTATACCTGTAGTACAACACACAACACTCTCTATACATGTAGTACAACACACAACACTATCTATACCTGTAGTACAACACACAACACTCTCTATACCTGTAGTACAACACTCTATATACCTGTAGTACAACACACAGCACACTCTATACCTGTAGTACAACACACAACAATCTCTATACCTGTAGTACAACACACAACACTCTCTATACCTGTAGTACAACACACAACACTCTCTATACATGTAGTATAACACACAACACTCTCTATAACTGTAGTATAACACACAACACACTCTATACCTGTAGTACAACACACAACACTCTCTATACCTGTAGTATAACACACAACACTCTCTATACCTGTAGTACAACACACAACACACTCTATACCTGTAGTACAACACACAACACTCTCTATACCTGTAGTACAACACTCTCTATACCTAGTACAACACACAACACACTCTATACCTGTAGTACAACACACAACACTCTCTATACCGGTAGTACAACACACAACACACTCTATACCTGTAGTATAACACACAACACTCTATACTTGTAGTACAACACACAACACTCTCTATACCTGTAGTACAACACACTAATTAATTATCATTAATTATATATCTGTTTAACTGTAATGCCAAACCCAGTGTAGTTAATAGACTGTGGTAAACTAGGCAACAATTTCCATAAACTGTTTATGGCCACCAAGGATAAACAAAGGTCTGTTCTGAGCTGTGATGGTGGCCACACAGAGAGGTTTGGAACTCTGTGTTTGTTCTGAGGTGTGATGGTGGCCACACAGAGAGGTTTGGAACTCTGTGTTTGTCCTGAGCTGTGATGGTGGCCACACAGAGAGGTTTGGAACTCTGTGTTTGTTCTGAGGATGGTGACCACACAGAGAGGTTTGGAACTCTGTGTTTGTTCTGAGCTGTGATGATGGCCGCACAGAGAGGTTTGGAACTCTGTGTTTGTTCTGAGGTGTGATGGTGGCCGCACAGAGAGGTTTGGAACTCTGTGTTTGTTCTGAGGTGTGATGGTGGCCGCACAGAGAGGTTTGGAACTCTGTGTTTGTTCTGAGGTGTGATGGTGGCCGCACAGAGAGGTTTGGAACTCTGTGTTTGTTCTGAGGTGTGATGGTGGCCGCACAGAGAGGTTTGGAACTCTGTGTTTGTTCTGAGGTGTGATGGTGGCCGCACAGAGAGGTTTGGAACTCTGTGTTTGTCATGATTGCTGCCATATATAGAAACAACCCTAAAATAATCATCTGTTACGCTAACAACTAAAGAGGTGTCACTTGATAAAATCCACAGTTTGAATTTAAAACTGAATAGAATATTTATCATAAACATACAACAGCTATGAACAATCAGTGGGTCAGTCAGTAGGTCAGTCAGTAGGTCAGTCAGTAGGTCAGTCAGTGGGTCAGTCAGTGGGTCAGTCAGTGGGTCAGTCAGTGGGTCAGTCAGTGGGTCAGTCAATGGGTCAGTCAGTGGGTCAGTCAGTGGGTCAGTCAGTGGTCAGTCAGTGTGTCAGTCAGTAGGTCAGTCAGTAGGTCAGTCAGTGGGTCAGTCAGTGGGTCAGTCAGTGGGTCAGTCAGTGGGTCAGTCAGTGGGTCAGTCAGTGGGTCAGTCAGTGTGTCAGTCAGTAGGTCAGTCAGTAGGTCAGTCAGTAGGTCAGTCAGTAGGTCAGTCAGTGGGTCAGTCAGTAGATCAGTCAGTGGGTCAGTCAGTGGGTCGGTCAGTGGGTCGGTCAGTAGGTCGGTCAGTAGGTCAGTCAGAAGGTCAGTCAGTGGGTCAGTCAGAGGGTCAGTCAGTAGGTCAGTCAGTGGGTCGGTCAGTGGGTCGGTCAGTAGGTCGGTCAGTGGGTCAGTCAGTGGGTCAGTCAGTGGGTCAGTCAGTGGGTCAGTGGGTCAGTCAGTAGGTCAGTCAGTGGGTCAGTCAGTGGGTCAGTCAGTAGGTCAGTCAGTGGGTCAGTCAGTAGGTCAGTCAGTGGGTCAGTCAGTAGGTCGGTCAGTAGGTCAGTCAGAAGGTCGGTCAGTGGGTCAGTCAGTGGGTCAGTCAGTGGGTCAGTCAGAGGGTCAGTCAGTAGGTCAGTCAGTGGGTCAGTCAGTAGATCAGTCAGTAGGTCGGTCAGTGGGTCAGTCAGTGGGTCAGTCAGAGGGTCAGTCAGTAGGTCAGTCAGTGGGTCAGTCAGTAGATCAGTCAGTAGGTCGGTCAGTGGGTCAGTCAGTGGGTCAGTCAGAAGGTCAGTCAGTAGGTCAGTCAGTAGGTCAGTCAGTAGGTCAGTCAGTGGGTCAGTCAGTGGGTCAGTCAGTAGGTCAGTCAGAAGGTCAGTCAGTAGGTCAGTCAGTAGGTCAGTCAGTAGGTCAGTCAGTGGGTCAGTCAGTGGGTCAGTCAGTAGGTCAGTCAGTGGGTCAGTCAGTGGGTCAGTCAGTGGGTCAGTCAGTAGGTCAGTCAGTAGGTCAGTCAGTGGGTCAGACAGTAGGTCAGTCAGTAGGTCAGTCAGTGGGTCAGTCAGTGGGTCAGTCAGTAGGTCAGTCAGTGGGTCAGTCAGAAGGTCAGTCAGTGGGTCAGTCAGTAGGTCAGTCAGTGGGTCAGCGAAAGGACTCCACTGCGTTGAAGAGGGAGCCCTCCAGGACAATGGGACGAAGGTCTGCTGGACTTCTCCTAAAGACCACTCTCATCTCCACTGTTGACTGCACCAGGACAACAGCTGGTCAATTTCCCCCTGTAAGCGTTCTCGTCCACATCACAGATTCAACCAATGAGGTTGGTGTCATCTGCAAACTTCAGAAGATAAACAGAGTGGTGACTGGAGGTGCAGCTGTTGGTTTACAGAGAGTAGAGGGGACAGGACACAACCTTGAGGGGAGCCAGTGCTGATGGTCAGAGGGTCTGACAGGTGTTTCCCCAAACTCACCTGCTGCCTCCTGTTGGACAGGAAGTCTGTGATCTATTTACATGTTGACACGGGCACTCCCATAGTGGAGAGGTTATCCTGGAGAAGGGCTGGGATTATGGTGTTGAAAGCTGAGCTGAAGTCCACAAACAGGATGCTGTTGTAGGTTCCCAGGGAGTCAAGATGCTGGAGAATAAAGTGGAGAGCCAGATCCTCTACAAGAAGACAGATCCTCTACAGGAAGAGAGGTCCTCTACAGGAAGACAGATCCTCTACAGGAAGACAGATCCTCTACAGGAAGACAGATCCTCAACAAGAAGACATAACCTCTACAGGAAGAGAGGTCCTCAACAAGAAGACAGAACCTCTACAGGAAAAGAGGTCCTCTACAGGAAGACAGAACCTCTACATGAAGACAGAACCTCTACAGGAAGACAGATCCTCTACAGGAAGACAGATTCTCAACAAGAAGACAGATCCTCTACAGGAAGACAGATCCTCTACAGGAAGACAGATCCTCTACAGGAAGACAGATCCTCTACAGGAAGACAGATCCTCTACAGGAAGACAGATGTGCTGGTTAGGAAGAGCGATGCTGCCAGTATATGTTGATGGGATACGATAAGCTGCAGGTCTAATGATCCTGTAGTGCTACACCATCATGACAACCCAGAATGACCCTTACATGACCCCTGATCAGTTCTGTGGCAGAATAACAGGGAGTTTCAGACGGTCTAGGGCTTTGCCAAAAGTCAAGGAGTTTGTAATTTCACGAATTATAACAACAATTATGATTGTCAAATGTTCAACTGTAATTAAAATGATTTTAATCACTTCAGTGGTTCCTTACAATCACTGAGTTCCTTCTGAGAGGCACAATGCATGTTTTTGTTTGATTGTGTCGGTGTAAAAAGATGTCACCTCCGCACCGCCTCACTGACTGGTCTGTCAGCGAGAAAAAGACACTCTATTTCAGTCTAGTTTTACGTCAACCTTGTTCCAAATAAGTGAACTTTGCTGCCCTCATGTAGTAATATGCAGTACTACATGGCTTCATACAGTAATATGCAGTACTACATGCAGTAATATGCAGTACTACATGGCTTCATACAGTAATATGCAGTACTACATACAGTAATATGCAGTACTACATGGCTTCATACAGTAATATGCAGTACTACATACAGAAATATGCAGTACTACATGCAGTAATATGCAGTACTACATGGCTTCATACAGTAATATGCAGTACTACATACAGAAATATGCAGTACTACATGCAGTAATATGCAGTACTACATGGCTTCATACAGTAATATGCAGTACTACATGCAGTAATATGCAGTACTACATGCAGTAATATGCAGTACTACATGCAGTAATATGCAGTACTACATGGCTTCATACAGTAATATGCAGTACTACATGGCTTGCTTCATACAGTAATATGCAGTACTACATACAGTAATATGCAGTACTACATGCAGTAATATGCAGTACTACATGCAGTAATATGCAGTACTACATGGCTTCATACAGTAATATGCAGTACTACATGGCTTCATACAGTAATATGCAGTACTACATACAGTAATATGCAGTACTACATGCAGTAATATGCAGTACTACATGCAGTAATATGCAGTACTACATGGCTTCATACAGTAATATGCAGTACTACATGGCTTCATACAGTAATATGCAGTACTACATACAGTAATATGCAGTACTACATGGCTTCATTGGGATTAGCTCTGCACAACTCAACTAGACAATACGTGAGGGACTTGAACAAATTAAAACATTCACTTTACAAATATTACACATGTTTCTATAAAGAAAATCTGCATTTACAATGTATTCTATACTGTATTGAAGTACATATGTCTGTCATTTTTCGAAAGGATTTTAAAAAGATAGCAAATCCAGCAACCGTTGACACAGCATGGCATCAGCCAAACTCCTCCCATAAGACCGCCTGATATTAGATCCAACTGCTGGCACCAGGGAACACTGGCAGGAGACTGAAGGGAAGGTCACAGCCCTTCATATCAACCCCACGGGCCTGAGGCTTACATGTAGTGATCTGGGCCGTGATCAGCTGAGGAAATGCAACGTAGGACCAAGGACAGCGATTCAAGGATACATAGTTTGATGAAGTTTCATGCCCAAAACCTCCACGAATTAAAACAACACTCCCTGCAGAAGCAGGTGCTGGAGCGAGATTACTACCACTCTAAGTTCCTCATCAACCAGGGGATAAGGACCGTTCAGACCGCGTTACGAGATGTAAAAACAATTAGTGGATACTTTCATAAAACGGAAAGACTAAACCAGAAAACAAAAGGATTTTATCCAAATCTTACGCACACAAATCGTTTGAGTGATATAAAAAAAGTGGATTATGGAGATATGCAATCGACGTTGAACTTGACTGGATCGTTTACCCTCCCGAACCTAAGGCCGGACCACACCAAAGGAAAAAGAAATGCTCATCAGATAAATATTTACCATACAACAGCATTTAGCGCGGTGGGAAGAGTTGGCGGCGATATGTCAATTTCCCGTTGGATGATTTGCAAGAAGCCAAGTTCCAAAACCGTTAGGCAAAATAGCTGTGAAACTACAGATGTCGACCAAACCGAACCGTTAACCGACTCTGAACTGTCCCCTGGATCAGAGGTCCGCGGGTCATCGGTCAGAACCAGGGACTGCACTCACACCCTCCACATGTCCAAGACTGCTATTCAGAAGGGCCTGAGAGAGCTGGTTCTGGACTACAATAGACCCAGAAGTGTCCACTATCTAGAAGCTGAAAATCACAAGGTCCTACGAGCAAGAATCACTGCATTTATGAAACGAGTCAAGGAAACTGGAAGTTAGCCTGCTGGAGAGGTGATTATGTATATTTTAGGTTTCCCTTTATATCACCATTGAAGTTTAAAAGTTAAGTTCTGCATTTTGCCGTCAATCTATGGAATTAAAAGCATGTCATAGGCTATATATATCAAAAAGAGCAAAACTCATATTATTCAAGCAAGCACTGAGAGGTCGTGGACCATAAACACAGTATTTTGGAGACTATTTAAGGTATGGAGCATTTCCAGATGAACACCACACCAAACACCACGATGATATGTTTCTCCATCTGGTTGGACTCATCATCTACAAACCCCTATTCATCCTTCACAACTCTGGGAACCTGAACGTGACCTGGATGATGTAAGGCTTTTCCACCAATACATTTATACCTTCTGGAGCAGACGGACACGATGGCCATACAGCCCATTGGAGGCCCTATAAAACAACGTTTGGAGAAGACCAAATCATTTCAAATCTGTCTGTTTAATCAAAGACCAGAAGTCTGCTTGAATACTTTAGTACACTCATCTTGCCCTGAGCACACTAATGACTTAATAGAACCACACTGGGGTTTTAAACTGGACTTGTCAGCATTATGTGATCAGTAGAAACCCGTGGCTCGGCTGTGGAACTGACCCGAAGGCAGAGGTTTGTCTACAGCCCAAACTGCACCCTACTTTCAGGCCATAACTTTGAGGTTGGTGTGCTGGGAGAGTGAATTCCAGAGATTGTAAAATGCCTTAAGCAAGGTCCTTACTCATAACGGCTCCACGGTCACCATAAAAAGGCTGATCTCAGTGTTAAAAATAAAATGTTTTGGGAAATGAGGAACATATGGGTAAGAATAGCCTAGATACAGCCTACATTATATGTATATGTACATTATATTATATTACATCATAGCCTAGATACAGCCTACATTATATGTATATGTACATTATGTTATATTACATCATAGCCTAGATACAGCCTACATTATATGTATATGTACATTATATTATATTACATCATAGCCTAGATACAGCCTACATTATATGTATATGTACATTATATTATATTACATCATAGCCTAGATACAGCTTACATTATATGTATATGTACATTATATTATATTACATCATAGCCTAGATACAGCCTACATTATATGTATATGTACATTATATTATATTACATCATAGCCTAGATACAGCCTACATTATATGTATATGTACATTATATTATATTACATCATAGCCTAGATACAGCCTACATTAGGCGTAAGAGCTGTCTTAAAAGTACAAACAAACGAAGGCAGCTACACTTACCCTCCTACTTCATCTTTCGTTTCTCCCTCCATACCTCCTCGCCCATGGATACAGAGCATGGATACAGAGCATGGATACAGAACATGGATACAGAGCGTGGATACAGAGCATGGATACAGAGGTTGGATACAGAGCATGGATACAGAACATGGATACAGAGGTTGGATACAGAGCATGGATACAGAGCATGGATACAGAGCATGGATACAGAACATGGATACACAGCATGGATACAGAACATGGATACAGAGCATGGATACAGAGCATGGATACAGAACATGGATACACAGCATGGATACAGAGCGTGGATACAGAGCATGGATACAGAACATGGATACACAGCATGGATACAGAGCGTGGATACAGAGCATGGATACAGAACATGGATACACAGCATGGATACAGAACATGGATACAGAGCATGGATACAGAGCGTGGATACAGAACATGGATACACAGCATGGATACAGAGCATGGATACAGAACATGGATACAGAGCATGGATACAGAGCATGGATACAGAGCGTGGATACAGAGCATGGATACAGAGGTTGGATACAGAGCATGGATACAGAACATGGATACAGAGCGTGGATACAGAGCGTGGATACAGAGCATGGATACAGAACATGGATACAGAGCATGGATACAGAACATGGATACAGAGCGTGGATACAGAGCGTGGATACAGAGCATAGATACAGAGCGTGGATACAGAGCGTGGATACAGAGCGTGGATACAGAGCACTGCTTGTCAGTTGGCAAATACAGAGGTGCACAAACATCGTGTCTCTGTGGGTGTCTCTGTAATTTACAGCTGTAGATTGGCCGCATGGTTTCCGTTTATTCCAAACATCTCTGACAGGATGTGGGCTTGCAGAACCAGCAGGTCATATAATTTACAGTTGTGAATTGAAGGGCTGGTTCAGAATGCAGTAGAAGGTCAGAACCGTGCGTCATCTGTCAAACAGAGATACGGATAGGCTCTCTCCTCCAGCCTGTAATTTACTGTGTCCTTGGTAACTACAAATGCCATTGGAAGGACAATAACCCCAGGATACCAATTGACAAAAACAGCCAGGACATTTCAAAAATCGTTTGGAGTTTACCTCTAAGATAGAGAACCTGGTGATTATTTTAAAAACGTTCAGGCTTTCTTGGTTCCTCATTTTTTAATCTGGGTTTCTTTATTTGATCTTTGTGTTTTCTTGTTGTCACAATAATATTGTTTGTATTTTTGGTTAGATTTCGTCGAGGCGTGAGTTTCCCTCTCATTTACAAGGCATCATATATATACAACATTTACTCAAATCTCAAACTCGGTCAACCAGACTCCAATCTTCACTGATGTGTCAACCCGACATGTGTGTTGTCTTCCCAAATGGGTTTTACAGTAGAAATCTTGTTTGAAAGTTAGGACAAATATAATTCATGTTGAGATCTGTATGTAAATTAATTTAGTGTTGTTGTTATATATCTGTTTTAGAGCGGCTCCTAACACGAGAGATGACTCAGTGAAACATTTATGCATATATATATATATATTTATTTTATACTTATACAACATTTTGCAGAACAACAAGAAGAGGAAATGAGAAACTAACATTGACAGCAATGTAGGTGTCTGTCTGTGTGTGTGTGTCTGCGTGTGTGTGCGTGTGTGCGTGTGTGTGTGTGTGTGTGTGTGTGTGTGTGTGTGTGTGTGTGTGTGTGTGTGTGTGTGTGTGTGTGTGTGTGTGTGTGTGTGTGTGTGTGTGTGTGTGCACTACATGTAACTACCCTGGTTAAACGAAAAACTCAACGTCTCAAACTGATGCCAATCAGCACGTTTATTCCGTTCCAAAGTTCCATACAAAACACTGTGGAAAAACTCTGCACGATTGCACCGTGAAAACGGTTTGCCTAGTATAACCAGCAGTAGAAAAATTAAAACAATATCTTAAATGCTCATCACTTTAGCGCAAATACAACTCTCTCTTTTTTGTTCCTTCCTCTCTCTCTCTGACCCTACGCCGGTGAGTTTTCCTTCCGGCGTAACGTGTAACTTTATTGAACCATATTATAAAGTTATTTCGTGATAAATAAAATAAACAGGGTCACAGTGTTTCACCTATTAAATGCTACACATTAAAATAAACAAGAAATTATAACAACATGAAATTAAGTCACGGAACGATTATACGGCTGCGCACATTTACTCTTGTCGCCATGGCAACGCATACACAGATCTCCGCGTCAGCTACACTACAGTGTATATCCCCGTCTCTCTGCCCTAATGAGCGCCCGTGGGATTTCAGAGCAGATGAACAACTAACAGGTTGTTGGTAAAAATAAAACACTAAAGGAAATGCCGGAGAACAGACCAAACCCATGAGTTGTTTACTGGTTTATGGGCTTCATTACACACACAGTGTGAACGCAGTTTGCTTATAGATTTCAGAAGACAACTAAACTGTAAACAAAAGCCCCCGGGTCCCGTAAATGCGGTCCACGCGCAGCTTCCGGTCTGAAGAATCCAAATTGTCCTCCTATATTTTCCGATAAAATGTTGCATTAATCTCGTCATCAGTTGTGACTATATTTCCCGTACCTCTGACGCTCACCTCCTGCTCATAAGAGCTGAGTTTTTTTCAGTAGGGATGGAGTACTTCTGTCATACGTCTCGTCGACTCGACCATAAAGTTAAGTAAGTTTTGGTCGCATCACTCCAAATTACGGTGGAAGCAGGGGGTTTTGTGGCGTTGGCGCAGCTTTTTTTCTGGCACCTGATTATTATTTTACATCTTGACATCTGGACACAGACACACCGCGGGTTAAGAGAAGACTGCATTTCAGCTAAAGCTGCCTGGGGATTTCTCATGGCATCCCAACCTATTTTCCTGACAGTTGTGGCTTAAATCTACGCTGTAACAACTGACCGTGGCTTTGTATCAACAGAACCCCTCATTTTCAATTTCTAATAGTTTCAACAATTAGCTATTTATTGTCTTTTTTAAGTATTTGCATATCTTTAATATATTAATTCCATTTATAAAGATATATTTCTTTCCCCATGGCTCAGTCTCCAGTCAGTGAAGCCCTGGATGAAATGTGCAGGTGTTCCTCAAGAGCTAAGAAACTCAATGATGATTATTTACATGCAGACACTAATCAAGACAAACAGGTCTGGAAATTAACCCTTAATAGTCATATAAACCTGTGTGTACCTGTGTCAGGACATAATTCCAAGGTACATAACATTTTGATGACACATGTTATCGTTATGATTTAAAAAAGGAAACACACATTATGGGATAAGGAACGGATTCACCTGACCAATATGACTAAATTAAATAAAAGATTTCTGCATTTTCAGTCCAAAACAATAGCCAATGTTTCCAATGTTTCAGGGGAAGGTACACTTCAATGCACATCGGTAGCTGAAGTGATGGAAGGAAAGAGGCGAGTGTGCCACCTTCTGGCCAGGTCTGGTATTTATTCATCCAGAGCACTAGTTTTCTGATCAAATGAATGGTCACTCTGGACAGGAGAGATGGATTAGGGAATAATTTATGTATTCATTGCCTACTAGAATATGACTGATGAACACAGATTATGTTGCAGATATGAAGACACTCCCACACTGTGTATTATTCTCTATTACATAACAGCAGATGTAGATATTGTTCAGGTAACAACAGTGGAACAGAATGCTAGAACACAGTAACATTAAAAACCGACTCAATCCCAAAAAATAAATACATGTTAAAGTGATTAACACTGTCATACTGAGTCCCATATTACCCCATATTCCACATTTAGTGCATACGATAAGATGAAAGGCCAACAGGTCTAGTCAAAACAAGTGCACTACATTAGCCTGGTCAAAACAAGTGCACTACATCAGCCTGGTCAAAACAAGTGCACTACAACAGCAAAAGGTTGCCAATTTAAGAAAGAAAAGTGAATTGGATTTGAGTTTGATTTGGGTTATTGAATGGTTTACACAGGCATCTCAATTTGGATATATGATTTCACTACTGCAGCATTTGACCAATCAGAGTGACTCCGGAAACAGACCTGACGTCGAACACAGACCTGACGTCGAACACAGACCTGACGTCGAACACAGACCTGACGTCAAACACAGACCTGACGTCAAACACAGACCTGATGTCAAACACAGACCTGACGGCAAACACAGACCTGACGGCAAACACAGACCTGACGGCAAACACAGACCTGACGGCAAACACAGACCTGACGGCAAACACAGACCTGACGGCAAACACTGACCTGACGGCAAACACTGACCTGACGGCAAACACAGACCTGACGTCAAACACAGACCTGATGTCAAACACCAGTCAAACGGGACAATATCAGTCAAACGGGACAATACCAGTCAAACGGGACAATATCAGTCAAACGGGACAATACCAGTCAAACGGGACAATACCAGTCAAACGGGACAATACCAGTCAAACGGGACAATACCAGTCAAATGGGACAATACCAGTCAAACGGGACAATACCAGTCAAACGGGACAATACCAGTCGAACGGGACAATACCAGTCGAACGGGACAATACCAGTCGAACGGGACAATACCAGTCAAACGGGACAATACCAGTCAAACGGGACAATACCAGTCAAACGGGACAATACCAGTCGAACGGGACAATACCAGTCGAACGGGACAATACCAGTCGAACGGAACAATAGCAGTCGAACGGGACAATACCAGTCAAATGGGACAATACCAGTCGAATGGGACAATACCAGTCAAACGGGACAATACCAGTCAAATGGGACAATACCAATCGAACGGGACAATACCAGTCAAATGGGACAATACCAATCGAACGGGACAATACCAGTCGAACGGAACAATAGCAGTCGAACGGGACAATACCAGTCAAATGGGACAATACCAGTCGAATGGGACAATACCAGTCGAACGGGACAATACCAGTCAAATGGGACAATACCAATCGAACGGGACAATACCAGTCAAATGGGACAATACCAATCGAACGGGACAATACCAGTCGAACGGGACAATACCAGTCAAATGGGACAATATCAGTCAAATGTTACAATACAAAAAACAAGTTTTGGGCTAGCAGTTCTCTCACTTGTTAGAGCTCCTAGCATCCTTCCTCAGACACCTTGTCTGAACTGGCTGCTGAAGTAAACATCTGCCAGAACCCAGGGAGAAGACTTCATCCGGATTTACGGTGGAATATGTATAAAGAATATATATATATATATATATACACACACTAAAGGAATCGAAATGGTTTGATTTCACTTGACACAGATAAAGAAAGCGAAAATTATGAAAAATATCAATTAAAGTTGCTAATTAACCTAATATTTGGTTAGATGACCCTGGAGCCAAGGCCCTGTGTGGAGGCGTGGTCTGGTGGAGGCGTGGTCTGGTGGGGGCGTGGTCTGGCATTAGACACAGTTTTTCATTCAGACAAATCAGAAAGCGATTAGTGTAACACAAGGGGATTCTATATACTTGGTGACTTGACTGAATTCCAGTAATCTGACTAGGCACAAACCAGAGGACTGGGTGGTGTGTGTGCCTGTGTGTGTGTGTGTGTGTGTGTGTGTGGAGGGCTAGCTGAGGAGGTCAGGGTTCAAGCCTATTCTGTTCAGCACGTCTTCAGGCATACACAACACTGGGTTGACATCCTTGATCTGTTCATCACCCAGGAGAGAGAGACCTGCCACACCAAACAGGGTATGGAATGGGTCCACCTGTAGAACAAAGAACAATGTTCTTTATACCACACAGCCCCGCCCCCTAAATAAACAGTATGTATTAGAACACCACACAGCCCCGCCCAATAAATAAACAGTATGTATTAGAACACCACACAGCCCCGCCCCCTCAATAAACGATATGCATTAGAACACCACAGTGCCACGCCCCCTAAATAAACAGTCTGTATTAGAACACCACACTGACCCGCCCCCTCAATAAACAATATGTATTAGAACACCACAGTGCCCCGGCCACTAAATAAACAATATGCATTAGATCACCACACTGACCCGCCCCCTCAATAAACAGTCTGTATTAGAACACCACACTGACCCGCCCCCTCAATAAACAGTCTGTATTAGATCACCACACTGACCCGCCCCCTCAATAAACAATATGCATTAGATCACCACACTGACCCGCCCCCTCAATAAACAGTCTGTATTAGAACACCACACTGACCCGCCCCCTCAATAAAGTCTGTATTAGATCACCACACTGACCCGCCCCCTCAATAAACAATATGCATTAGATCACCACACTGACCCGCCCCCTCAATAAACAGTCTGTATTAGAACACCACACTGACCCGCCCCCTCAATAAACAGTCTGTATTAGAACCCCACAGTGCCCCGGCCACTAAATAAACAATATGCATTAGAATTGGGTTTGTTAATGGGCTCATTAGGGTTTATCAGGGTTCATCAGGGTTGATCAGGGCACATTAGGGTTCATCAGGGTTTTTTGGGTTCACCAGGGTTCATTAGGGTTCATTAGGGTTCATCAGGGTTCATTAGGGTTCATCAGGGCTCATTTATGGGTTCCATTACACATCTGGGTGACTCACCATGTCTCCAGGTCGGTCTGCAAAGCCCCCCGTCTCCTCATCCTGACAAGCCAAAATAAAAGACCTCAGCTTGGCTTTATCGATCCAGTGGATCCGTCCTATGATCTTCAAAGAGGCCAGAACCCACCACGAGTAACACACATCAGGGAGCTGAGATGGAGGATAGAGGGAGGAGACAGGGGGGAGACATGGGTGAGGAGAGAGGGGGGAGAGGGAGGATAGAGGAGACATGGGTGAGGAGAGAGGGGGGAGAGGGAGGATAGAGGAGACATGGGTGAGGAGAGAGGGGGGAGGGAGGATAGAGGAGACATGGGTGAGGAGAGAGGGGGAGAGGGAGGATAGAGGAGACATGGGTGAGGAGAGAGGGGGGAGAGGGAGGAGAGAGGAGACATGGGTGAGGAGAGAGGGGGGAGAGGGAGGATAGAGGAGACATGGGTGAGGAGAGAGGGGGGGGAGGGAGGATAGAGGAGACATGGGTGAGGAGAGAGGGGGGAGAGGGAGGATAGAGGAGACATGGGTGAGGAGAGAGGGGGAGAGGGAGGATAGAGGAGACATGGGTGAGGAGAGAGGGAGAGAGGGAGGTGAGGAGAGAGGGAGGAGGGAGGTGAGGAGAGAGGGAGAGAGGAGACATGGGTGAGGAGAGAGGGGGAGGGGAGGATAGAGAGGAGACATGGAAGAGGGTGGAAAAGAGGAAGAGGGTGGAAAATGGAGAGATTAGTCCCTTTAGTTTGAGGGGACAATATTGTGTGTAGTTGTGTGTGAACCACTTAGTGTTAATTATTCTAGGATACTCTGTGTCTGTTAATATGAGACTTAACTTGTGGAGCAGTAGCTGTTTAAATGGAATCTGTGGTTCTGTTAATGAGGTGTGTAGTGGATCTGTGGTTCTGTTAGTGAGGTGTGTAGTGGATCTGTGGTTCTGTTAGTGAGGTGTGTAGTGGATCTGTGGTTCTGTTAGTGAGGTGTGTAGTGGATCTGTGGTTCTGTTAGTGAGGTGTGTAGTGGATCTGTGGTTCTGTTAGTGAGGTGTGTAGTGGATCTGTGGTTCTGTTAGTGGATCTGGGTTCTATTAGTTAGGTGTGTAGTGCATCTGTGGTTCTGTTAGTGAGGTGTGTAGTGGATCTGTGGTTCTGTTATTGAGGTGTGTAGTGGATCTGTGGTTCTGTTAGTGAGGTGTGTAGTGGATCTGTGGTTCTGTTAGTGAGGTGTGTAGTGGATCTGTGGTTCTGTTAGTGAGGTGTGTAGTGGATCTGTGGTTCTGTTAGTGAGGTGTGTAGTGGATCTGTGGTTCTGTTAGTGAGGTGTGTAGTGGATCTGTGGTTCTGTTAGTGAGCTGTGTAGTGGATCTGTGGTTCTGTTAGTGAGCTGTGTAGTGGATCTGTGGTTCTGTTAGTGAAGTGTGTAGTGGATCTGTGGTTCTGTTAGTGAGGTGTGTAGTGGATCTGTGGTTCTATTAGTGAGGTGTGTAGTGGATCTGTGGTTCTGTTAGTGAGGTGTGTAGTGGATCTGTGGTTCTATTAGTGAGGTGTGTAGTGGATCTGTGGTTCTGTTAGTGAGGTGTGTAGTGGATCTGTGGTTCTGTTATTGAGGTGTGTAGTGGATCTGTGGTTCTGTTAGTGAGGTGTGTAGTGGATCTGTGGTTCTGTTAGTGAGGTGTGTAGTGGATCTGTGGTTCTGTTAGTGAGGTGTGTAGTGGATCTGTGGTTCTGTTAGTGAGGTGTGTAGTGGATCTGGGGTTCTGTTAGTGAGGTGTGTAGTGGATCTGTGGTTCTGTTAGTGAGGTGTGTAGTGGTGTTAATTGAGGTACCTTCTCAGGACGTCCGTTTAGTCCTCCAGAGGGGAGTTGTCTTTCACAGAGCCACCAGCCCAGAAGATCTGCGTTGATTTGGTGCAACTGACCTGTTAAAGACAAGAACCCTGTACAGCAGTATATCTGTAGGGAACGGAGAGGGGGGAGGGAGAGGGGAGGGAGAGGGGGAGGGGAGATAGAGGGGGAGGGGAGGGAGAGGGGGAGGGGAGAGAGAGAGGGGGAGGGGAGGGAGAGGGGGAGGGAGGGAGGGGGAGGGAGAGGGGGAGGGGAGGGAGAGGGGGGAGGGGAGGGAGAGGGAGGAGGGGAGGGAGAGGGGGAGGGGAGAGAGAAGGGGGAGGGGAGAGAGAGGGAGGAGGGGAGGGAGGGGGGGGGAGGGAGAGGGGGGGAGGGGAGGGAGAGGGGGAGGGAGAGGGGGAGGGAGAGGGGGAGGGGGAGAGAGAGGGGGAGGGGAGAGGGGGAGGGGAGGGAAAGGGGGAGGGGAGGGAGAGGAAAGGGGAGGAGAAAGAGAAAGAACTATAAACACAGTGACATTTTGGTCATTAATAATGTTATAAAGTGAACACCAGTCATACCTAATTGTTATTAACTAAACCCACTCATACTCAGCTGTTATTAACTAAACCCACTCATACTCAGCTGTTATAAACTAAACCCACTCATACTCAGCTGTTATAAACTAAACCCACTCATACTCCGCTGTTATTAACTAAACCCACTCATACTCAGCTGTTATAAACTAAACCCACTCATACTCCGCTGTTATTAACTAAACCCACTCATACTCTGCTGTTATTAACTAAACCCACTCATACTCTGCTGTTATTAACTAAACCCACTCATACTCAGCTGTTATTAACTAAACCCACTCATACTCAGCTGTTATTAACTAAACCCACTCATACTCTGCTGTTATTAACTAAACCCACTCATACTCAGCTGTTATTAACTAAACCCACTCATACTCAGCTGTTATTAACTAAACCCACTCATACTCCGCTGTTATTAACTAAACCCACTCATACTCATATTAACTAAACCCATTCATACTCTGCTGTTATTAACTAAACCCACTCATACTAAACCCATTCATACTCTGCTGTTATTAACTAAACCCACTAACTAAACCCACTCATACTCAGCTGTTATAAACTAAACCCACTCATACTCCGCTGTTATTAACTAAAACCACTCATACCTAGCAGTTATTTACTAAATACAGTCATACTCAGCTGTTATTAACTAAAACCACTCATACCTAGCAGTTATTTACTAAATACAGTCATACTCAGCTGTTATTAACTAAACCCACTCATACTCCGCTGTTATTAACTAAACCCACTCATACTCAGCTGTTATTAACTAAACCCACTCATACTCAGCTGTTATAAACTAAACCCACTCATACTCCGCTGTTATTAACTAAACCCACTCATACTCTGCTGTTATTAACTAAACCCACTCATACTCAGCTGTTATTAACTAAACCCACTCATACTCAGCTGTTATTAACTAAACCCACTCATACTCAGCTGTTATTAACTAAACCCACTCATACTCAGCTGTTATTAACTAAAACCACTCATACCTAGCAGTTATTTACTAAATACAGTCATACTCAGCTGTTATTAACTAAACCCAGTCATACCTGTCCAGCGTGGGACTCTGAACCGGGCCTGCAGCCAAACCCTCCATCAAAGTTCATACAGGAGATAACAAAGTCCACAGCCTTGTTCATGTTGATAGCTTCCAGCTTCCCCTGCAAACAGAGACCAAACAGCACGTGGCGATTCAATATATTAGGTACACAATGCGGACAAAAGGATGTGGACACCCGAACATCACACCTATTTGAGCTTGGACATCTCATTCCAAAACCATGAGCATTAATGTGGAGGTGGCTGAAACAGCTGAACTCAACAAATAGTAGGGAGGTTCACATACTTTTGGCCAAATAGTGTATGTAAAGTGTATGTGTAATTACATATATCTAGAGTAAGAATAAATCTAAACATAATAAACAGATATGTTAAAGATATAAACAGATATCACAAAAAATCTGATGTTTAAATCCTTTATTTCTGCCATACCAGTAATGCCAGTGTCGCCACGGCACAGAAGGAGAAGCGCGTGTCAATTTCACCTGGGAAGAGAAGGTCAGAGGGCAGAAAGGGCAAAGAGGGCAGAAAGGTCAAACGTAAACTCAGCTATATGACATCACACATGTGAAACGTAGACTCAGCAATATGACATCAAAACATAGGTAATGACATAATAACTCACCCCATTTGTCTCCAGCAAAAGAACCGTCCTCCTGTTGCAGTCCTTTGACATACTCCACTACCTTATTCACATCCAGGATATCCACATTATCATAAAGACACAGGATCTAAAAGACAAAACATTATCATAAAGACACAGGATCTAAAAGACAAAACATTATCATAAAGACACAGGATCTAAAAGACAAAACATTATCATAAAGACACAGGATCTAAAAGACAAAACATTATCATAAAGACACAGGATCTAAAAGACAAAACATTATCATAAAGACACAGGATCTAAAGGAGATTCAAATTATCAAACAGGGACATATTTTGAGGTTGACAAATCACACTATCATAGACAGTATTTGAGGTGACAGACCACATTATCATAAAGGAATCGGATCTGAAGTGACATACCAACATTGCTTGTTGCCTAATCTCTGTAAGGTTTTGTCCGGGTTAAGACACAATGAATCATTGTAAACTGTGTAACATAACAAACACTTTCTAACCTGTATGGCACTGAGCGTGTACAGCAGGTGGGGGTCGTGTCCTATGCTGGCACTGATGCCTCCACAGTCATGCTGACAGGACTTGATGAATTCAGAGATCTCCTGCTGGTTCATACGTGTCAGTTGACCCATCAGGTCCATGACTGTCAGGCCCCAGTAGATCCCACTCACCCTCAGGTACTCTGACAGAGTGTACTCCTAATGGGCGAGGACAGGAAACCAACAACTCATACACTGATTGACAACTAGATATCTTGACATTGATCAATTTCACCATGATCTGGGAAGCGAACAAACAACCTTGCAATGTGTCACAGAACACTTACGTAGTCATCTTTCTTAGATCCGTAGGCAGCAATGTAGTCCGCATGTTTATCTAACAGCAGGACACTGGGGCTGTCAGGCTTTATCACAACGTCTTTCACTTGCGTCCCCTACAATGCCAACAGAAGGATAGCTGTTAGTCTGTCAGACTGAGGAAGATATGACCAACGGAAGAGAAGCTGTTAGTCTGTCAGACTGAGGAAGATGTGACCAACGGAAGAGAAGCTGTTATGTCTGTCAGACTGAGGAAGATGTGAACAACGGAAGGAAAGCTGTTATGTCAAAGTGAGGAAGACGTGACCAACAGAAGGGAAGCTGTTGTCTGTCAGACTGGGGAAGATGTGACCAACGGAAGCTGTTATGTCAGAGTTACCAACCGTGCGGAGTATTAAGACGATAACACAGCTACTACTTTGTCAGTTGGGCAAACAATCAAATCGTACAACTCAATACAAACAAATGTAATTACAGAAATGGTGTGTCTAGTAATTGGATAAAGGTTAGTTGCCACAACATTGTTAGCCATCTATAAGTGTGTTTCTAGGTTGCTAGGGACATGAAAACACTTTCAGCCAGTAGCTAACGTTAGCCAGGACCTTGCAAATATCAGGATTTCTAAAATACTTTCTATTTAACTGCATACGTATATACTATATACGTGTAATTACATTCACACCGTTTAATTATTAGTGTAAATAGTTATTATTGCAGGCGAAAGATATACAATTATAATAATTAAAGTCACCATTCTGGAAATCTTCGCATCACCTCGCGGCGCGGAGTTTTTTGCGTCATTAACTATTACGTCACCCACGCGACCGAAAGGAAAGGCGGGGCGGTGAGTGACCAATAGAACACAATGCTCTGCCAAAACATTATGACCACCTGCCTAACATGTTCTTGGACCTCTGTGTGCGGACAAAACCCTCTGGTATCCGGCACCAAGACATTAGTAGCCGCTCCTTCTTGTCCGGTAAATTATCAGGTGGATCCGCTGTAGATTAGAATTATTAGTCCAGCATATCCCACAAATGCTAATCCAGATAGAGAACTGGGGAACTTGGAAGTCAGGGCAACCCTTCGAACTCGTAACACCCCTAACCAAACCCGAACCCAAACTTTGTGTCAAGTATTATTCTCTATTACTGTGTGCAGAGCGGGCAGATCCTGCTGTAATGCAAGTCATCAGGGAATATCGTAGCTCTTAGAAATACCTCTTCACCATAGTTGCATGCTTACCTGCAGAACATTGCCCAGAGTATCACATTTTTTTCTTCCATTTGTAATAAGTAAATGAAGCACACAAACACAGCCATCCATGTAATGTTAACTAAGACAGGACAAACCAGACGAACTGCTTTCAGTGCTCCAGGATCGACACTTATCAGAGCTTTTGCCAGTGGTTATCATGGGCACTCAGACCGATCTGTGACACATTTCTCCTGCATCCAACACGCTGAGATCTGATTACTTACTCTTGAATTTACCCAGAGCTTAACATGTGCCCTTTAAGAGATGATCAACATTAATCCTCTCACATTAGTGGTCATTATTTTGTGGCTCATCAGTTTATAACAGCTAGAACTTTAAGAAATTAAATGCACTGAATGAAAACAATAAGTAATTACAATACAAGTACATACTTTATTACATTTGTACTGCATCATCCAGGCATGTTAACCAAAAATACACTTCATAACCAGGTCTGACTGGAGGCATCTGAAGGTCTACCCTAACCCCTATGTTGTGTACAACTCTACCTCAGGACCTAGGCAAAGGAAGTTCACAACCTAGGGGATAGGAGACAGTTGTTCCTTAATTGCACTTTTAACTGTTCCTATTCACATTACATGTAGGATGATTTGGAAATATGGCATCCAGAAAACAGATGAGCGGAGATGACAGACAGAAGTGACCATTTAGTGGACAAGACGGACGACGCGGGATGAGGGACGGACGGCGCGGGATGAGGGAAGGACGACGCGGGATGAGGGAAGGACGGCGGGATGAGGGAAGGACGACGCGGGATGAGGGACGGACGACGCGGGATGAGAGACGGATGACGCGGGATGAGGGAAGGACGACGCGGGATGAGGGACGGACGACGCGGGATGAGAGACGGATGACGCGGGATGAGGGAAGGACGACGCGGGATGAGGGAAGGACGACGCGGGATGAGGGAAGGACGACGCGGGATGAGGGAAGGACGACGCGGGATGAGAGACAGATGACGCGGGATGAGGGTGGACAGCAGCTCATTTCTGGAATCTGCTGAAGTGTTCCCGGGAGATGATGAGTCTCTGAATCTGAGCTGTTCCTTCATAGATCTGAAAGGACAAGATACTTGCAGTTAGTTGGGAAATATTTTTCTTCCCAACCTTCTTGAGACCGAGCTAGAGGACCACGCTAGAGGACCACGCTAGAGGACCACGCTAGAGGACCACGCTAGAGGACCACGCTAGAGGACTAGCTGTGTACAGGATCCCCCAAACGTATGGGTCTTAGTTGTGGGAAAAACCCCAGTAAGAATGAAATTATAAACACAAGTGGACCAATTGTTACCCCTCCAGCCAAACTGACCAATTAGGATGCACAATACAATTTGGGACAGGTACTGTTCAGGCAGGAACCAAAGACAGATTCCAGACCGCCCTACTTTATGAAGTAACAGCGCCCCCACCTGGTAGATCTTGGCATCTCTCATCAGTTTCTCCACAGGGTACTCAGAGTTGAAGCCGTTCCCTCCAAACACCTGCACTGCATCACTGGCAACCTGGTTGGCAATATCTCCGGCGTAGGCCTTGGCGATGGAGGCGTAGTACGTGTTCTTCCTCCCAGAGTCGACCTCCCATGCAGACCTCTGCCAGGCCATCCTCGCCAGCTCCACCTTCATGGCCATCTCCGCCAGCAGAAATGACACAGCCTGGTGCTGGTGGGGCAGAGGTGAAAGGTCAATAGCTATAGCTAGCCAACTGGATAATTGTCTGGACTAAATTCAACCAGTTGTATAGCGGTCCTTTAGTCAGTCATTCTGGGAAAATGAAGACACAAACACTCATTTTGATTGCACTACAAACGTTATGGGTGTTCGTTTATCTGGGAAAACCACTGTCACCTCAGTCAGATTAACCCATATCAGTCTTTATTCAGAGTTTTTATTTTAACTGACCTCAGCTATGAGTTTTCCGAAGGTCTTCCTCTGCAGAGCGTATCCGGTGGCCTCATCCAGAGCCCTCTGGGCCAATCCGGTCGCTCCTGCTGCCACCTGGAGAGACATTTAACAGACACAGTTATTTAGTGACCACAGAGACATAGAGAACTGCCCCCATGAAGCACCGAACAAGGGGAAAAGGGCTACGCTCCAAACCCCAAAAACAAGACATCTGGCAGCAGCACTAATACAAGTAGAAATAAGTAAAAAAACATTAGAAAAACAATGACAAAGTGGCAGAAATCTCCACATTAGGAACACAATAAGGAATTGCCAGATAACTCCAGCGTACATTTAGTTCAATGCAAAATGAAGTTCATCTGCCCAACAACGGTACAGAAATTAATTATACACAGCTGTAAATGTGCAAGGGCACGCACAGGTGGGCGGGTCTTATCAAAGGCTCCCATGGCGATCTTGAAGCCAGCCCCTTCACCAATCAGGACGTTCTCCTTGGGTATCCTGACATCCTCAAAGGTGATTCCTCTGGTGTCAGAGCAACGCTGGCCCATGTTTATCTCCTAGACAGACAAACATAGTAGAACGTAATATTATCATCCACAAGAAATTAAAAAAATCACAACGGCTAAAACCGTATTTTGTTTGGTCCAAAATATTGGCAACGCCTGCAGGAGAGAACACCACAACCCATGAGGTCATGTATATAGTAATAACAGGAAGTGGTAATTTAAACATTATTGTTTTAGGGTATTGCATAATGAGATATGGACTTTGAATGACAACCTGTTCATGCCTCAGTGATCAAGCAGTGTGTTACAGTCTAACATATTACAGTACATGATTCTGTAAATCAGGAGCCAAACTAACTCATGCAGTAACCGATGTAATGAGACAGATGTTAGTACTAAATGAGGTGTTGTACAGGTTAGTGTCCACTAGAGGTCCCACCTTCCTGCCCACCAGGACTCCAGGGGTGTCGGCCTCCACGATGAAGCCTGTGAACGCCTTATTGGTTGGACACTTGGGGTCAGGATCAGTACGAGCCAGAAGGAAATACCTGTGAGTACAGAGGTCAGGGGTCATAACACACCAGGGGTCATAACACACCAGGGTCATACCCAACCTAAGACGCTCAACCCACCAGTTAGCTTTGCCACCATTGGTGATCCACATCTTCTGTCCGTTAACAACATAATCGTCTCCTTTCTTCACCGCCATAGTCTTCAGGCCAGCCACGTCAGAGCCAGCGCCAGGCTCCGTCACACAGTACGCCTGGAAGTCACACACACACACACACACACACACACTTAACATCCAATGGAAACTCGTGCAGAGGTGAGTCAGGTGATGGGGTTATGAAGCACTTACACACATCAGCGGTTCCTCAGTCATCCTGCCCAGGTACTTTTTCCTCTGAGCGTCATTACCAGCGATGATGACCGGCATTTGCTGAGGGGAACAGAGAAGTAGCACTCTATGACACCTGGCAGAAACCCAGGCTATATGGATAAACCATGTAGCTGTTTAATTTCATTTATTTGCAACAAAATGCTTTTCCTAAAACCAATAGAGCCACATCAACAGAGAGCTGAATGGCAGTCAACCTACACCCAGAGAGTTGGTCAACCTACACCCAGAGAGTTGGTCAACCTACACCCAGAGAGTTGGTCAACCCACACCCAGAGAGTTGGTCAACCTACACCCAGAGAGTTGGTCAACCCACACCCAGAGAGTTGGTCAACCTACACCCAGAGAGTTGGTCAACCTACACCCAGAGAGTTGGTCAACCCACACCCAGAGAGTTGGTCAACCTACACCCAGAGAGTTGGTCAACCCACACCCAGAGAGTTGGTCAACCTACACCCAGAGAGTTGGTCAACCCACACCCAGAGAGTTGGTCAACCTACACCCAGAGAGTTGGTCAACCTACACCCAGAGAGTTGGTCAACCTACACCCAGAGAGTTGGTCAACCTACACCCAGAGAGTTGGTCAACCTACACCCAGAGAGTTGGTCAACCTACACCCAGAGAGTTGGTCAACCTACACCCAGAGAGTTGGTCAACCTACACCCAGAGAGTTGGTCAACCTACACCCAGAGAGTTGGTCAACCCACACCCAGAGAGTTGGTCAACCTACACCCAGAGAGTTGGTCAACCTACACCCAGAGAGTTGGTCAACCTACACCCAGAGAGTTGGCCTCTATTGCTGTCTGGATTCCTGTACAGCCGTAAGCCAGCTCCTCTGTAATCAGGCAGGATTCGAAGATACCGAGGCCCATTCCTCCACAGTCCTCTGAGATGTGACTGTTCATTAAGCCCAGTTCCCATGCCCTCTTGATGATAGGGACAGGATACTGTGGAAAAATAACACACAAATGTTTGGTACAGGCACCAGCCAGAGAGACCCAGGCAACAGGTAAATTTATACACATATCATATGTACACACACATATCATATATATCATACACACACATCATATATACACACACATATCATATATATCATACACACATATCATATATACACACATATCATATATACACACACATCATATGTACACACACATATCATATATATCATACACACACATCATATATACACACATATCATATATATCATACACACATATCATATATACACACACATATCATATATATCATACACACATATCATATATATCATACACACATCATATATATCATACACATACATCATATGTACACACACATATCATATATATCATACACACATCATATGTACACACACACATCATATGTATACACACACATCATATGTATACACACACATCATATGTACACACACACACATCATATGTACACACACACACATCATATGTACACACACACACATCATATGTACACACACACAGATCATATGTACACACACACACACACACATCATATGTACACACACAGATCATATGTACACACACACACACACACATCATATGTACACACACACACATCATATGTACACACACACATCATATGTACACACACATCATATGTACACACACACACATCATATGTACACACACACATCATATGTACACACACATCATATGTACACACACACACACACACATGTACACACACACATCATATATACACACGCACTTCACCACTTCTGTCGTAAGCTGCTGCAACAGGGATAATCTCTTCACGGGCAAACTTCCTAGCTAGCGCCTGGAAATCCTTCTGCTGGTCAGTTAACTCTATTGGTGGTGAAATAGAGGAACGAGTTAGAAAGAGACAGAAGAGGCCATGAGATGACTGACTAAACAATGCATTTGTTCATTTGTGTGGCTTCATGACATTTATCCAATCAGTTCCAATTTGGGTGCTCTGGAGTCCACGGGTCCGTTTAAGAAAACGATGGAAGATTTTTATAGCCAGATGGTTTGTTTTAACTGACTGAGACAATGATTGTTAGTATTTCTGTTAAATGTATTTGTCAATTTTTAATTAGGATTCCTCTCTCCATAAGACTTCAGAAAATTATTATTTTATCTCTTCAACTTTTTGCCAAAATTTGCACATTAATACAACAGGACCTCAAATCTCAATTATGGGACAAATGCAATAAATCACAGTCTAGGTCCAATATGTCTGAAAATTGGTGTACATACTTTATTCCTCATGGTGAATCAAAAAGTATCTGGGACCCTAAAGGTTTGCCATGATGGAATGACTTGTACAGTGAAAACTTGGAAAAATCATCCCAAATATTTTTCTTTTGAAACCCCTGCTCCGATTGAATTGAAACCTGGATTTACGTGCTTAAATTGTTGTCTATGTTAGGGGGAATCCGTCCATCGCTGCCTGCAACTATATTTGCTATTGTATTTGTGAGTTGATGTTCCCAGGGCACGTTTGATTCCTCCTGGTTAAATACAATATATTGAGTGCATCCTGGTTCACTACTCACCAAAGCTGAACCCTCCAGATGGAGCAGTTTGAGTCCGGGTTGCTGCTGCAGCACTGCCACTGTGAAAGCGCAGGCCAGACTGCAAAACAGGTCTCAACACCTGGATTAAACAGAGCAGAGGCAATAAACAACCACACACAACGTGTAGGATATTAAACAACCACAACGTGTAGGATATTAAACCACACATAACGTGTAGGATAATACTTTAATACTAGTTAGACTATAGATATTGGGTGAGACGTCCATTACACCGTGCAAACAGCAAAATAATATCTGCTAACACAACGGACCGTAAGAAATGTAAAAATACCTCGATTAATCGAGAAAATACTAAACGCTTAATAAATGTATTAAACATGCTAAGTAAATATGTGAAAGTAAGCAGTGCTACCTTGTTAAACAGCATTGTTTTCGATTGCACTTCAGACGTCCGTGACCCAACTCAAGGCGGAACCCGTAGACACTTAATATTAATGAACTGAACACTGCTTACATCCAATCAGCACCGCGGATTCAGTCACATGACCTACAGTGTTCATGCTGAGGATGACTTTTCACCTACTTATTTAACGAGTCTGATGGGGAATCAGGGTTATGTTGTATACAACACTGGTTGGCTGTTATTTGTTTTATTTATTACATAATTGACTTTAAAGAATTCACGTTTACTAATGGAATGTGTGTAAAAGTAATAATATATATTTTGAGAACATGTGTGAACTTGTCGAATTAAGGAACATAACAAGTCAAAGTATTTTATTGTCATATTTACTGAATGACTTAAATCAAACTAAACAATGAAATTATTATGGCAAGCAACATCTACGTAGTTAGAAGAACAAAAAACAGAATATACATAATATACATAGCTACAAGATATACATATTGAAGTGTGAATATGGACAATATGCAGAACTTAAATACTGCAATAAAATTGCCAATGCTTGCAGGTGTACTGCTTGATAAAATAAATAATCTAACATGTGTGCACTGTGGCTTGTATTAACATGCTGAGCAGTTCCAGTTGACACAGATTTAGGGTCAAAATGGCAATAGGGAAGGATAAAAGTGACTTTGATAGAGGGTTCATTATGTTGGGCACTGATAGCAGGAGCTCAGTCACCGGGTGAACTTATAATACTTTAGTAATTTATAAGTGCATTTTTAAAAGAGAATCGTTAGGGTAAAATACGGTCAATAAGGGACAGCCGGGAGGGTTTGACAGATTGGAAGCATTTTCCTGGGCTGTTTTGTCAAGCAGAGCATCTACTCTCCGCCTGACAGGGACACTGCTTTATAAGTCCGATGAATGTATGTTCGGATCTGCCACTTCACTGGGAGACATAACACCCAGGACATGGGATTGCCAACACCATGGAGTGGTCATATGATCAGCTGAGAAGAAGCCCGTGTATACAGATTTGAGGTTTTATTTTTGGTGGGGTGGATCATGTAGGATAGCGGAACCCTATTTTTGCAATTCCAGCAAGTGGATTCTCCAGTTGGTAGATCAAAGCTTTGAACTCATCATTATCTGTGTGGATTCTAACTGCGTTTGCAGGTTGAGCAGGTTTGGCTGTTGCACATTTATAGTCATATGTCAAGCCACATGCGTCCAGCAACATAATATCCGAGCTTAGAGCCGGACCACAGCTGGCGGTAGAGCAGCTGGTACTTCAGTTATATGGCGAATAGATGATTGTGTGGATATAAGGGTACTCACAGATCAAGTAAATTCATTTGAATATCTGCGCATTATATACTGCTAATATTATGTGTTTTGTTCTACCTACACTAACGAGAGCCACTGATATATAGATCTGCAGCGCATTTGATTATCTGTATGAATTGGTCCCTACCAGTGACATGCAGTGTCCAGTTGACAAGAGATAGACGGCTGTGTGCTGAAAGCATTGGTGTGCTGTTATCTGAGAAGACCCGTTGGCCTACACTTGAAACAGTGTTAATATTTTTTATATTCATTCATGTGCCAAACAATAAATATTTTCTAAACCAGCTGTCAATTGTTAACTAAAATATCACCAACCTCCCTGAAACACTGAGAACGGCTGAATATGTACTCTGCATTGGTCATGAAATGGTATAAAACAGACATGAAACCTACTAGTTGATAAGGGGTTCCTTGCAATCAAATGACATTCCAGACAAACGAATTACTGAGTGAAATTTATTCAGCATATTTATATTAGCTACCAAATGTGTCCTCCACCATCGAAAGGGAGGGGCCAGTGATGTGGCCAGCCCTTCTGCCTGTGGTGGAGTTTATTCTAGCACTGGAATGAGACAGAACCGCCAGGGGAAATGCAGTTCTGGCACTTGACAGTGCAGTGACAAGAAAAACATATGACATTGACTAACGTTCTTTCAGCTGAAGCACATAAAACACTGAGGGGTTAACACTGCTTTTGCAGAGTAGAACTTATAAAAAGCACATATTCCAGCCTAACACACAGCTGAAACACCCTTTCCATATTACCAAAAGACAAACGACACGACGGCAGGGTTGGGAGGATTTGTATTTATTGATGTGGTATCAAACAGCTGCTGTACATCTATTTGCCCTTCTTGGCCTTGATCTTCCTCAGGTAGAACTCCAACTCTTTACCCTCCAAAACATATCCGTCCACACGCCCACACTGACCAGGCCTGGAGGCGACACATGCTGCAGGTGGAGGGAATAGAAAAGGTCATTGACACCGACAGGACAGGCAGTAAACACATGTCTAAGGAGCATCACTGACGAATCAGTAGCAGAGCTGGTAAGATGGTCATGAACAAACAGACCATGGGGATTTAACAGTGTCCCTCCATTCAGATGTTTAGTCAATTCCAGCCCACCACTTAAATACACAGGTCATTAGTTAGACATGGGAAAGTACATGCTCTACAACATGGGCCGAACCCCCCGTGGGCTCCCAGGCTAAACTGCAGAAACACAGCTTCAAAACAGTCAGGATCGGGAGGAGTTTTAAACCAGGTTAACTCCAAGTCTGTAGTTAAGGATCACACTCAACCTGAGACAGCTTTTGAAAGGATTCAACAAAGGGGATGGTTTAGCAAACATGCCTCTGACATGTTCATGACTGTTTCTCAACACAGGTCTTAACATTTCATCCCACACTCAATTTGTCATGATGTTGAAAGGGCAAAACAAACTGCACCAAATGACCAGGATCCAGAAACACTGGAGACTACAGAACTACATTGGATCTATTCACTGCATTCTATCTGTAACTTCCTAAAGCACCTCCCAGCTGAATGTGTCCCTGCTAAATGAGGTGCACTGGACTCACCAAGGAGTTTCCCCTGCATGAACTGCTCCTCCAGGAGAGTTGAGATCTTGCAGTTCTTCTTGCGCTCATCAAACTTCTTCTGAGTTTTCTTCGACCTCTTCTTGTTAATCACGTCTTCCTCATCAGGAGTCTGTTAGGAAAAAGCACCCAAACTGAGTTTAAACTATAAAATGAACGTAGAAGTAATTATGTACAGAAAGACAACATCTCTTTAAGGATACGTGGATATCAAGTCAGTTATTAATTATAGAACAGGATCATATCAGCTCCTTAACGGAAAGGAACCCAACCAGAAAATGCTGTATGTAAACAGTAACTGGTACTGAAGAACCCCGCAGTCCCTCTGAGTCACGATTATCGATCACATAAGTTCAGTAGCAGAACTGGACATGGATATCGTCATAGAAAGACCAGCGGGTGCACTTGTCAGAACACAGTAATTTGGGTGGTGTTGGGAAAGGGAATGTGATGACACCCACCAGCTTGGCTCCCTTCTTGCGCCCCAGGGGAGTGGCAAAGTGGGCCTCGTACCACTGCCTGAAGGGCAAACTGTCGATGAGCACGATGCAGTTCTTCACCAGGGTCTTGGTTCTGACCAGCTCGTTGTTTGAGGCGTTGTACACAACATCGATGATCCTGGTCTTACGAGTGCAGCCTGGAGAAACAAAGGAACGGGTCAACGGCACAGTCCACAGGTGTTTAGCAAACGCAGGCAACACCGCAAGTTTGCCCTGGGAATCTAGATTTGGTCTCTCTCAGAGTCACGAATATCGATCACATTAATTCAGTAGCAGAACTGGACATGGATATCTTCATGGAAAGACTATTCACAAGGCAACATCCACCAGCCAAGAAGCAAACATGAACATACACTCTGAGCCCCAGGAGAAGTTGCCAACGTCCACCCTCAGAGCACGGTACTTCTTGTTACCGCCACGAGTCCTCACCGTGTGGATACGACGTGGTCCGATCTAGGAGAAGATGAGGACACATGGTTCATTGAGTACATGTTTAAGGTCCTGAGAGCAGACATGTTACCCGTGTGTTACACAGTAGTGTGTCAGCGTAACTATGACAGTCCGGGTCATTGGTAGGCCCTTAAACTTTTAACCAAAACGGCCAAAACAGACCTACCTATGGTCAATTTCTAATCATCCACACTGCATTAAACACCACAAACATTAGCACCCCCCAGCTCCACGTGGTAGTGTTGTTACCTTCGTGTTTGCAGGTGGGCGACCGAGTTCATACTTCCTCTTCTTGTGGTAGGGCTTGCGTTTGCCGCCGGTCTTGCGGCGTTTATGCCAGTTGTCCCTCGAGATACCTGGGCCATAAACAGGTAAGAAGTTAGCATGATCCGCACATTTCTAAATAAAAAAACATCGCTTTCTAGTGCTCGAGTGTTTCAGTTCTCCAAGGTGTTATCCGCACAGTAAATCGGAAACCTAGTTGTCATCACGATCACTCGAGTATATCGCTTCTCTTACTGGTGTTAATACGAGTCACACATGGCTAGAGAGACCGCCTGTGGAAGCGTGGATGTGTAGCAACAAACCATGGTTAGCATAATGCTAACGAGAGACTAGTTAGACAGCTAAGAGGTAACTTAACAATCTTACATTACAAAAACTAGGTATTTAGTCATCTACATAACAGCTATGGTTACAGCTAGTTAGTCGAACGACACAGTAATCATTACTAGCTATTCCGGGCCTAGCGGTTGCAGCAACAACTTAGTAAACGAGGTATATCTCTAAACAAAAAAATACTAAAACATTGATGTATATAAGCGCTAAAATGACACCACAAACTTCAGCATAAACTCCTGGGTGCAATTTCGGACAAATGGCACAATATATACCCCATTTGAACTGAAAGCCAGACTAGCCCATGCGAGCAGCCATCTTGTTACATGTCAGACATCCTTTTGCAATTCTGTTTAAAAACATTTCAACACGGTTATCCGTGCAATTTAATTACATATCTATTGATATTAAAATAAACTTTAACCTGCAACACAAGTATAGATATAATCCTGCTGTAAAACAACTGATGGACAAGGATTCTCTCAGCGACTCGAGGATAAAAACACGTACCCATTCTCAGGCGCCGGCTAGAAAGAGAACACGCAAGGGTTCATGGGTAAGTTTGAAGCTGCCAGAGACCGCGATATTCTACGGGAATTAGAAATCAGCTCTTCTTCTACGATATTTTCTTTACCAAACCACCAACATGTTTGACTACCGCCATCTATGAGTCAAGGTCTTCACGGTTAACTTTAAAGTCCCACAATGATTATATCTGCAGTGATTTCGAAGGGGAAAAACTTGGGAGACATTTCATCTTTCCAGTGTGATAACATTTGTATTTTTTTGTTATACCATATTTATAGACACTAAACAATATGATAACACGATTAAGAGTGTGTTTGGTATCTTCACCAAAAGTAAAAAAAAAATTTGGTTGATTTCCGCTTTCTAAATGAGGCCACAAAGTACTGACTTGTTTTAAAAACACTGTGATATTTTTCTAACTTTTGATTGCATTTATGTTTCTTCGTCTTCTCAGATAAATAGCTTTCAACACTTTAAAATATCTCTGGGGGCCTCCAAGTTTTTGTTAATGTCTATATATATGTTAATATTATTCCTTCTGCAAGTACTACACTGTTGTGTGTGTAAACAGGCACATTCAACTTCAGTCAACTTTTAGTGACTTGCAAAAGCCTTTGTTGAATTAAAACTGGGCGTTATAAAACATGTTAAAACAGACTATAAAAAGCTTTTCATTAAAAAGCAGAAGAGAAATCATTTAAAATATTTATATAACTGTGACAATTGCAGCTGACATTTTATTGAAAACATTTGAAATTAAATGATAATTAACTTTTTTTTTTTTTTTTACAGATTTCTACAGTATATGACAGGCAACATGTTGTCTCAGGATGTATCCAGATGAACTCTGACAGGTTACACCAGTAAGACGACACCAGGGATATTCAACTTTTACCCAATAATGACAGGAGCCAGGTTGTTGTCTTATTATTAATGGGACCCATCTGGTGTTCCAGTTGTAAATAAATACTAGATTAAACAGTTGCAATGAAACAATCAAAATGACTTTAAGGTCCAGATGTGAATAGCCTCTAGAGTGTTCTTGTTTGTATAATAACTCAAGGGGGGCGGGTCAGTCCTTGACTTGATGGCTGTCTATTCCGTCATAGCAGAATTTTAATGCAGTGCTAAAGGTCACAGAAGTCCTTAGTAGCTTCCCCTATTGATCATATCCTGGATAGGTCCAGCACGCATAGAACAGTGGACATGTTAAATTATCAATCACTTTGACACTGTGAAATGATAACTGAATACTCTGAATACTGTGTGAAATGATAGCAGAATACTCTGAATACTGTGTGAAATAACTGAATACTCTGAATACTGTGTGAAATGATAACTGAATACTGTGTGAAATGATAACTGAATACTCTGAATACTGTGTGAAATGATAACTGAATACTCTGAATGCTGTGTGTAGTCAGTTTCAAAGACACCATATAGACATCAGACAAATTTGTAAATAAATGTGCCTTGGTCTTTATTCACACTGACAGACCTTCATCATGGCGTTTTAGATAGATATTTGAGACAGCCACAAGTCATGCTAATTTAACTCTTGTTTATTATGTACAGTAGGCATGGCGATGGTGTGGACACAGTATCATGGCAACAGGCTGTCGATTAAGACATAACAACAGGCTGTTGATTAAGACATAACAACAGGCCTGGCTGCAGCACCAGCTTGTGACACTAGTTCTCCATTAATACACACAGCACACCGTCCTGGAGTTATGAATGCAGCATAAATACAAGTGGGCTGTGGGCAGGGAAACTGCTGTAGGTGCTGGGCTGTGGGCGGGGAAACTGCTGTAGGGGCAGAGCGGTGGGTGGGGATACTGCTGTAGGGGCTGGGCTGTGGGCGGGGAAACTGCTGTAGGGGCAGAGCTGTGGGCGGGGAAACTGCCGTAGGGGCAGAGCTGTGGGCGGGGAAACTGCCGTAGGGGCAGAGCTGTGGGCGGGGAAACTGCCGTAGGGGCAGAGCTGTGGGCGGGAAACTGCCGTAGGGGTGATGATGTGGGCGGGGAAACTGCCGTAGGGGCAGAGCTGTGGGCGGGGAAACTGCCGTAGGGGCAGAGCTGTGGGCGGGGAAACTGCTGTAGGGGCTGTGGGCGGGGAAACTGCTGTAGGGGCTGGGCTGTGGGCGGGGATACTGCTGTAGGGGCTGGGCTGTGGGCGGGGATACTGCTGTAGGGGCTGGGCTGTGGGTGGGGAAACTGCCGTAGGGGCAGGGCTGTGTGTGTCCAGTGGGTGTGGTTACTCCTCCCAGGGACTCATGTCTGTGTCTATGGCAACACAGTTGTAAGCAGCGTAGCGCAGCTTCTCCTCACAGACCTTTGCACTGCCCGGGACAGAAAACATATTTGGATAAACAAGAAATTAATTATTTTCACACAATGATTAGAATGCTTGTAAATGTTGAAATACTGGGAGGGACTCATCACTGGTGCTCACCTGCGGTAGTTGGGTAAATAAAGGGTACTGGAGCAGGTGGAGGATTGTGGCAATGCATCAGTAGTCTCAGACCTGTGTGTGGTAGAGGTAACATTAGTATATGTGCTGTGTGTGGTAGAGGTAACATTAGTCTATGTGCTGTGTGTGGTAGAGGTAACATTAGTCTATGTGCTGTGGGCGGTAGAGGTAACATTAGTCTATGTGCTGTGTGTGGTAGAGGTAACATTAGTCTATGTGCTGTGTGTGGTAGAGGTAACATTAGTCTATGTGCTGTGGGCGGTAGAGGTAACATTAGTCTATGTGCTGTGGGCGGTAGAGGTAACATTAGTCTATGTGCTGTGGGCGGTAGAGGTAACATTAGTCTATGTGCTGTGGGCGGTAGAGGTAACATTAGTCTATGTGCTGTGTGTGGTAGAGGTAACATTAGTCTATGTGCTGTGGTGTGGTAGAGGTAACATTAGTCTATGTGCTGTGTGTGGTAGAGGTAACATTAGTCTATGTGCTGTGTGTGGTAGAGGTAACATTAGTCTATGTGCTGTGTGTGGTAGAGGTAACATTAGTCTATGTGCTGTGGGCGGTAGAGGTAACATTAGTCTGTGTGCTGTGTGTGGTAGAGGTGTGCTGTGTGTGGTAGAGGTAACATTAGTCTATGTGCTGTGTGTGGTAGAGGTAACATTAGTCTATGTGCTGTGTGTGGTAGAGGTAACATTAGTCTATGTGCTGTGTGTGGTAGAGGTAACATTAGTCTATGTGCTGTGTGTGGTAGAGGTAACATTAGTCTATGTGCTGTGTGTGGTAGAGGTAACATTAGTCTATGTGCTGTGTGTGGTAGAGGTAACATTAGTCTATGTGCTGTGGGTGGTAGAGGTAACATTAGTCTATGTGCTGTGGGCGGTAGAGGTAACATTAGTCTATGTGCTGTGGGCGGTAGAGGTAACATTAGTCTATGTGCTGTGTGCGGTAGAGGTAACATTAGTCTATGTGCTGTGTGTATGTGCTGTGTGTGGTAGAGGTAACATTAGTCTATGTGCTGTGTGTAGAGGTAACATTAGGTGCTGTGTGTGGTAGAGGTAACATTAGTCTATGTGCTGTGTGTGGTAGAGGTAACATTAGTCTATGTGCTGTGTGTGGTAGAGTAACATTAGTCTATGTGCTGTGTGTGGTAAGGTAACATTAGTCTATGTGCTGTGTGTGGTAGAGGTAACATTAGTCTATGTGCTGTGTGTGGTGGTAGAGGTAACATTAGTCTATGTGCTGTGTGTGGTAGAGGTAACATTAGTCTATGTGCTGTGTGTGGTAGAGGTAACATTAGTCTATGTGCTGTGTGTGGTAGAGGTAACATTAGTCTATGTGCTGTGGGCGGTAGAGGTAACATTAGTCTATGTGCTGTGTGTGGTAGAGGTAACATTAGTCTATGTGCTGTGGGGTAGAGGTAACATTAGTCTATGTGCTGTGTGTGGTAGAGGTAACATTAGTCTATGTGCTGTGTGTATAACATTAGTATATGTGCTGTGTGTGGTAGAGGTAACATTAGTCTATGTGCTGTGTGTGGTAGAGGTAACATTAGTCTATGTGCTGTGTGGCGGTAGAGGTAACATTAGTCTATGTGCTGTGTGTGGTAGAGGTAACATTAGTCTATGTGCTGTGGGTGGTAGAGGTAACATTAGTCTATGTGCTGTGTGTGGTAGAGGTAACATTAGTCTATGTGCTGTGTGTGGTAGAGGTAACATTAGTCTATGTGCTGTGTGCTGTGTAGAGGTAACATTAGTCTATGTGCTGTGTGTGGTAGAGGTAACATTAGTCTATGTGCTGTGTGTGTAGAGGTAACATTAGTCTATGTGCTGTGGGCGGTAGAGGTAACATTAGTCTATGTGCTGTGGGCGGTGTGCTGTGCTGTGGGCGGTAGAGGTAACATTAGTCTATGTGCTGTGTGTGGTAGAGGTAACATTAGTCTATGTGCTGTGGGCGGTAGAGGTAACATTAGTCTATGTGCTGTGTGTGGTAGAGGTAACATTAGTCTATGTGCTGTGTGTGGTAGAGGTAACATTAGTCTATGTGCTGTGTGTGGTAGAGGTAACATTAGTCTATGTGCTGTGTGTGGTAGAGGTAACATTAGTCTATGTGCTGTGTGTGGTAGAGGTAACATTAGTCTATGTGCTGTGGGCGGTAGAGGTAACATTAGTCTATGTGCTGTGGGCGGTAGAGGTAACATTAGTCTATGTGCTGTGTGCGGTAGAGGTAACATTAGTCTATGTGCTGTGTGTGGTAGAGGTAACATTAGTCTATGTGCTGTGTGTGGTAGAGGTAACATTAGTCTATGTGCTGTGTGAGGTAACATTAGTCTATGTGCTGTGTGTGGTAGAGGTAACATTAGTCTATGTGCTGTGTGAGGTAACATTAGTCTATGTGCTGAGGTAACATTAGTCTATGTGCTGTGTGTGGTAGAGGTAACATTAGTCTATGTGCTGTGTGTGGTAGAGGTAACATTAGTCTATGTGCTGTGTGCTGTGGGCGGTAGAGGTAACATTAGTCTATGTGCTGTGTGTGGTAGAGGTAACATTAGTCTATGTGCTGTGTGTGGTAGAGGTAACATTAGTCTATGTGCATTAGTCTATGTGCTGTGTAGAGGTAACATTAGTCTATGTGCTGTGGGCGGTAGAGGTAACATTAGTCTATGTGCTGTGGGCATTAGTCTATGTGCTGTGAGAGGTAACATTAGTCTATGTGCTGTGTGTGGTAGAGGTAACATTAGTCTATGTGCTGTGTGTGGTAGAGGTAACATTAGTCTATGTGCTGTGTGGCGTAGAGGTAACATTAGTCTATGTGCTGTGTGCGGTAGAGGTAACATTAGTCTATGTGCTGTGTGTCTATGTGTAGAGGTAACATTAGTCTATGTGCTGTGTGGCGGTAGAGGTAACATTAGTCTATGTGCTGTGTGTGGTAGAGGTAACATTAGTCTATGTGCTGTGGGCGGTAGAGGTAACATTAGTCTATGTGCTGTGTGTTAGTCTATGTGCTGTGGGCGGTAGAGGTAACATTAGTCTATGTGCTGTGGGTAGAGGTAACATTAGTCTGCTGTGCGGTAGAGGTAACATTAGTCTATGTGCTGTGGTAGAGGTAACATTAGTCTATGTGCTGTGGGCGGTAGAGGTAACATTAGTCTATGTGCTGTGTGTGGTAGAGGTAACATTAGTCTATGTGCTGTGGGCGGTAGAGGTAACATTAGTATATGTGCTGTGTTAGTCTATGTGCTGTGGTGGTAGGTAGAGGTAACATTAGTATATGTGCTGTGTGTGGTAGAGGTAACATTAGTCTATGTGCTGTGTGTGGTAGAGGTAACATTAGTCTATGTGCTGTGGGCGGTAGAGGTAACATTAGTCTATGTGCTGTGGGCGGTAGAGGTAACATTAGTCTATGTGCTGTGGGCGGTAGAGGTAACATTAGTCTATGTGCTGTGGGCGGTAGAGGTAACATTAGTCTATGTGCTGTGTGTGGTAGAGGTAACATTAGTCTATGTGCTGTGTGTGGTAGAGGTAACATTAGTCTATGTGCTGTGTGTGGTAGAGGTAACATTAGTCTATGTGCTGTGTGTGGTAGAGGTAACATTAGTCTATGTGCTGTGTGTGGTAGAGGTAACATTAGTCTATGTGCTGTGTGTGGTAGAGGTAACATTAGTCTATGTGCTGTGTGTGGTAGAGGTAACATACCCTTGTTTGTCTGGAAAAATGTAGATGGGAGCAGGGAGTCGACTCCTCCCCGTCACAAACCTCAGGAATCGACTGCGGTCCTCTGGAGAGGCGAGGAGAGAAACAAGTTAAAGATCAGAGACAGACAGACCATTTCATCATGTAGAAAAAGGCAAACGTGAGAGTAGTGTTAACCATTAGTGAAGTTCATCAGCGCCTCCCACAGGTACTGTACTCTGACGTCAGTCTGTTCCAGGTCCTCGTATCGAGCTGCAGAGGAGACAGGAAAACAGCTGGTAAAGGATGTTTTAAAAAGAACAAAGTGGTTTGACTGACTGGACGGTTGCCTGGCTTCACTCACTCAGGCGTTTCAGGGCCTCCACAGTGATCTCAGGGTCTCCACACACTTTCTTCTCCACTTCCTGCCAGGTCAACAGATCCAGTACAGCCTGGGGCACCACCTTCAGAAGCCCCGCCTGCAGAGCCACAATCTGACACACACACACACACACGCACACGGATCAACACACCTGACCTCCAACCCCCTCACCTGTTGTCTGTTCTCCTCCAGACGGGCCTTCATACCCCGCCCCCTCTAACCCCGTCCACTAACCATGCCCCCTCCAAACCCCGCCCCCTCACCTGTTGTCTGTTCTCCTCTAGACGGGCTTTCATACCCCGCCCCCTCTAACCCCGCCCACTAACCATGCCCCCTCCAAACCCCACCCCCTCACCTGTTGTCTGTTCTCCTCTAGACAGGCCTTCCCCCGTCCACTAACCATGCCCCCTCCAAACCCCGCCCCCTCACCTGTTGTCTGTTCTCCTCTAGACAGGCCTTCATACCCCGCCCCACTAACCCCGCCCACTAACCACGCCCCCTCCAAACCCCACCCCCTCACCTGTTGTCCGTTCTCCTCTCGACGGGCCTTCAAACCCCGCCCCACTAACCCCGCCACCCTAACCCCGCCACCCTAACCCGCCCCCTCACCTGTTGTCTGTTCTCCTCCAGACGGGCCTTCTGTACCAGGTGAATGAAGTCTGTTCGGTCCTGGTAGTGGACCACCTGGTGACTGCCCCCTGCTATCAGCTCCACCTGCCGTCCGTCACTCAGCATGGTGGTATAAACCAGCTCCTCTCCAAACCGAAACTCAAACGTCTCCTGGTCCATCACCTCCATGGCCTCCAGGAGCTTCACCTGAATGGAGTGGAGCAGTGACTTTAAACAGGTAGGGCAGCAGGTTGGGGTTTGGGCTGATGTATCTGGGTCACCGGGTGACAGCGTGCATCTGGGTCACCGGGTGACAGCGTGCATCTGGGTCACCGGGTGACAGCGTGCATCTGGGTCACCGGGTGACAGCGTGCATCTGGGTCACCGGGTGACAGCGTGCATCTGGGTCACCGGGTGACAGCGTGCATCTCGTTTACCAGGACTGAGTCCACAGCAGGGAAGTCTTTGGACCAGCTCACAGCTTCTCCTGTTAACTGTTTCCACACCAGACCAGGAAGTGCCAGCACCTATTCAGGACAGACAGGGATACCAGATGGGCACAATGTAATACCAACAGGAAAAAAGTAAGTAGTTGGACTGGAAGTGATGTCACCAACCAGGAAGTCTTTTCCTCTCAGAGCAGCTCCCATCAGTTGTCCGATCCACTCAAACTTCTGGAACTCTCTGCAGGACGGATTGGGTACATAGTAGTCTCTGGCCTCTCCTGTTCCCTGAAGAAACAGTCAGCCACACATCACTACAACAACCAGTCAGTCAGCCACACATCACTACAACAACCAGTCTTACTGGAACCTCACTGGAACCAGTCAGTCATCTAGTTGGCTGGATGTTGGGTTCTTTACCTGGTTAGAGGTCCTGGCGAAGAAGGGTAGAGGCAGGGGGCAGTCAGCTGAACTGGGGCAGAGCTCTTCAGACATGTCAGCCAGGCTGTCCCGAAAACCACCTCCCTGATCGATGATGCCCTCAGCGATGAATTTACACTCCCACCACTGGTCGTATCGAGCCGGCCATCTGACCAACAACATAACAGATCTCTACTTCCTGTTCCCTGGCATAAGTCAAAGCAACAGGAACACCCTCTAACACTTCAGGATTATTATTATTCAGTCTAAACCCTAACCTGATAATACTAACCTGTAATCTAAGATCTTCTCAAACTTATCGGACGGTTTCAGACCCTCGTACACCTGCAGATAACACAGGGGTCAACGCAGGGGTCAACACAGGGCATGAAGACTTAATAGCAAAAACATGGATGAATTTACTCACACCCACCCACTCTCAGCCACACACACCCACTCACTCTCAGCCACACACCCACCCACTCACTCTCAGCCACACACACACCCACTCACTCCCAGCCACACACACCCACTCACTCTCAGCCACACCCACACCCACTCACTCTCAGCCACACACACCCACCCACTCACTCTCAGCCACACACACCCACCCACTCACTCAGCCACACACACACACCACTCACTCTCAGCCACACACACACCCACTCACTCTCAGCCACACACCCACCCACTCACTCTCAGCCACACACACACCCACTCACTCTCAGCCACACACACACACCCACTCACTCTCAGCCACACACACCCACCCACTCACTCTCAGCCACACACCCACCCACTCACTCTCAGCCACACCCCCCACCCACTCTCAGCCACACCACCCACCCACTCTCAGCCACACACACACACCCACTCACCAGCCACACACACCCACTCACTCTCAGCCACACACACCCACTCACTCTCAGCCACAACACCCACTCACTCTCAGCCACACACACCCACTCACTCAGCCACAACACCCACCCACTCTCAGCCACACCCACTCACTCTCAGCCACACACACCCACTCACTCTCAGCCACACACACCCCACTCAGCCACACACACCCACTCCACTCTCAGCCACACACCCACCCACTCACTCTCAGCCACACCCACACCCACCCACTCCTCAGCCACAACACACCACACCACACACTCACCCACACCCACACCAGCCACACACACACCCACTCACTCAGCCACACCCACACCCACTCACTCAGCCACACACACACCCACTCACTCTCAGCCACACACACCCACACACCCCCACTCACTCTCAGCCACACACACCCACTCACTCTCAGCCACACACACCCACTCACTCTCAGCCACAACACCCACCCACTCTCAGCCACAACACCCACCCACTCTCAGCCACACCCACACACCCACTCACTCTCAGCCACACACCCACCCACTCACTCAGCCACACACACCCACAGCCACACCCACACCCACCCACTCCCAGCCAAACACACCCACCCACTCACTCTCAGCCACACACACACCCACTCACTCTCAGCCACACACACACCCACTCACTCTCAGCCACACCCACACCCACTCACTCTCAGCCACACCCACACACTCACTCTCAGCCACACCCACTCACTCAGCCACACACACACCCCCCACTCACTCAGCCACACCCACACACACCCACTCTCAGCCACACACACCCACTCACTCTCAGCCACACACACCCACTCACTCTCAGCCACACACACCCACCCACTCACTCTCAGCCACAACACCCACCCACTCACTCTCAGCCACAACACCCACCCACTCTCAGCCACACCCACACCCAGCGTACCTGTGTGAAGACAGCGTTCTTGGAGGTAGGATCCAGAGCTGGGTTGTCTCTGTGCTCCATGGCCAGCCGGCGGTTGATGTAGAGGCGGGGCATGAAGCTGGGCTTGGAGGTTTCAGAGTCCTTCAGACACTGTGTGATCAGGGCAGAGCGACGCTTCGACAGGAGCAGAAACGGCTTGATACTCTGGGGAGTCAAAAAGAACGGGTCAAACCACTGGAACGATCAGTTTACACAGAGGGGGGGGCAGATGTACCTTGATGTGGTTAAAAGTAGCCAAGCTGTAGTCCCAGGCAGGTACCAGGTGAGGCAGGAGGCTGTCCAGGAGAGAGATGAACCTGAGGACCAGAATTAAACAGGGTGAGTAGGTCCATGATGCAGTGTTAGGTTAGGTTATGGTTAGGGTCTGACCTCTGTATGACCAGGGCCCTGCGGTATAACACATCAGGGGGGGTTCCCTCCAGTCTAGTCTTATGGTTAGGTTATGGTTAGGATCTGACCTCTGTTTGACCAGGGCCCTGCGGTATAACACATCAGGGGGGGTTCCCTCCAGTCTAGTCTTATGGTTAGGTTATGGTTAGGGTCTTACCTCTGTATAACCAGGGCCCTGCGGTATAACACATCAGGGGGGGTTCCCTCCAGTCTAGGGTATCGCACCAGGTTTGGAGACTGGAAAACATCAGCATTAAGGCCCAGATCTCTCTCACATGATGATTTGATCTTCAGCCCTCTTATCCGTACGTCAATCCCCTCATCTGACACAAAGAGAAGAGAAAGAAATGACACAGGAAGCATGGAGATAAGAGAAGGAAATGACACAGGAAACATGGAGAGAGAGAAAGGAAATGACATGGAAAAAATGGAGAGAAGGAAATGACACAGGAAACATGAAGAGAAGAAGGAAATGACACAGGAAACATGAAGAGAAGAAGGAAATGACACAGGAAACACGGAGAGAAGAGAAGGAAATGACACAGGAAACATTAAGATAAGGAAATGACACAGGAAACATGAAGAGAATAAGGAAATGACACAGGAAACACGGTGAGAAGGAAATGACACAGGAAACACAGAGAAGAAGGAAATGACACAGGAAACACGGAGAGAAAAGAATGACACAGGAAACACGGAGAGAAGGACATCAGCATTTCAGACTGGAACAGAAATCTCATCTGACATCTGCCAAACTAGATGGGGCAGACTGGGTTTGTGGGAGTCTCACAATCCTTGAGTCGTTCTCCAAACCCACTGGACAGAAAGACCCAGATCCGTCAGGCTCTCCTACCCAATGGATTTGGAAGAAAACAGGAGTTTGTTTTGTAGGAAGCAGAATGGAGAAATTGTTAGAACACATCCTGGCAGCCAATCACAGCAGCCTGGCAGCCAATCACAGCAGCCTGGCAGCCAATCACAGATGGCATGCTGGGTAGACTGGCCACTTTGATATCAGTGCTCAATACACTTTATTCTGTTTTTTTTCATTTGACACTCAGGTAACAGATAGTGAGGATTAACTATAGCTAAGCATCTCCGAGCAGGATTGCTTCTGATCTGTCCTTTTCATCTTAAGCCAGTCCTAGCTCAGCATTCATACAGAAATGAGCTTAGTGAAAACAGGAAATGATGTGTACAGTTGGGTGCAGAGTAAATGTATTCAGAGGGTAGCCACCATTCTCACCCCTGCACTCCTCGATGCGGACCTCAATGATGGCCAGGTGGGAGGTCATGTCTTCGAGCACACACACCTCGCCAATCAGATTGCTGTGGTGGAGATGGAGAGAACAGCATTTACATATCGGCTGTTCCTTTAAAACGGTCTCTCAGGTGTGTTCTGAGAACATACTCATCTATAGTGACATCACTGAGTTTCTTCAGACTGTCTCCTTCTCCTCCGTACACGGTTATCCTCTTGGGCATATAGTTGTCGTCTGTAGAGTCCACAGTCAGGATCAGCTTACTAAACAGGGAGTAAACACCAAGTTACAACACAGGGACCCTGGAACACAGGGACCCCAGAACACAGGGAACACAGAGACCCCGGAATACAGGGAACCGGGAACACAGGGACCCCGGAACACAGGGAACACAGAGACCCCGGAACACAGGGAACACAGAGACCCCGGAACACAGGGACCCCGGGAACACAGGGACCCCGGGAACACAGGGACCCCGGGAACACAGGGACTTACTTGACCACGGTTCCTCTCTTCATGTGCAGACGTATCCAGTGTTGGCCCTGCATGCCATCACTCTCCCAATACGTCTCCGTATCCCCGTCTGTCAGACAGCCGGCTCCACCACTGGGGTCCTCCTGACACCACACAAACAGACAGGCGGTCAGACAGACAGGCGGACATACAGACAGGCGGACATACAGACAGGCGGTCAGACAGACAGGCGGTCAGACAGACAGGCGGTCAGACAGACAGGCGGACAGACAGACAGGCGGTCAGACAGACAGGCGGTCAGACAGACAGGCGGTCAGACAGACAGGCAGTCAGACCGACAGGCGGTCAGACAGACAGGCGGTCAGACAGACAGGCAGTCAGACAGGCAGTCAGACAGACAGGCTACTCACAGAGCAGGAGGACACATCGATGCTGGTCACACACTGCTTTACACTGCCCAGGTTCTCATCCTCCTTCCCAATGTGGTCGTAGAAGTAATGGACCAGATCCTCATCACATTCAAATGTCCAGGTGGGGGGTACATACCTATTGGATCAGTACGGGGGTACATACCTATTGGATCAGTACGGGGGTACATACCTATTGGATCAGTACGGGGGGGGGGACATATATAGAGTATTGGATCAGTACGGGGGGGACATATATAGAGTATTGGATCAGTACGGGGGGACATATATAGAGTATTGGATCAGTATGGGGGACATATATAAAGTATTGGATCAGTATGGGGGGGACATATATAGAGTATTGGATCAGTATGGGGGGACATATATAGAGTATTGGATCAGTATGGGGGGACATACATAGAGTATTGGATCAGTATGGGGGGACATATATAGAGTATTGGATCAGTATGGGGGGACATATATAGAGTATTGGATCAGTATGGGGGACATATATAGAGTATTGGATCAGTATGGGGGACATACATAGAGTATTGGATCAGTATGGGGGACATATATAGAGTATTGGATCAGTATGGGGGACATACATAGAGTATTGGATCAGTATGGGGGACATATATAGAGTATTGGATCAGTATGGGGGGACATATATAGAGTATTGGATCAGTATGGGGGGACATATATAGAGTATTGGATCAGTATGGGGGACATATATAGAGTATTGGATCAGTATGGGGGGACATATATAGAGTATTGGATCAGTATGGGGGGACATATATAGAGTATTGGATCAGTATGGGGGACATATATAGAGTATTGGATCAGTATGGGGGGACATATATAGAGTATTGGATCAGTATGGGGGGACATATATAGAGTATTGGATCAGTATGGGGGGACATATCTACGCTCCTTATTTTGATGCACACACACACAGACCACCAAACATACCTGAGCTTCTGAACAGCTGCTGAGTCACATTCTGCTATTCTGGGTTTAGAGCCAATATGCAGAGTGCTGTCAACATCAACCACCTGTTCCCACCTGTAGAGGAAGAAAACAGTCCTAGAACTAAAACAGACAGGGATCAAGTCATGCCCTCATCACCTCGGACACACACACACACACACACACACACACACACACACACACACACACACACACACACACACACACACACACACACACACACACACACACACACACACACACACACACACACACACACACACACACACACACACACACACACACACACACACACACACACACACACACACACACACACACACACACCTGTCGCAGGGCTTGCTGTCATATCCGAAGAGTTTCTGATGTCTGCTGAGAGTGTCAGGTGATTCTACTGGGACTAGCCGGTCTCCTCCTTCCGTGTGTTTACACACCAGGACCCAACCGTCGCACTCCTGGCCGACACGGTACTCCTCCAACTGATCCTGGAACGAGGAAGCGTGGACAGAAATATGATTATGGAACACAGGCTTACACATATGTGGAGAGCAAAACTGATCAGTCCGCAGAAAACATGCTAACGTCAATTAAGCCCATCGTCCAACCAGTCGTGTGAATGTGCAGCTCATTCGTCTTCTTACCTTGCTGATTTTCACCCAGAGGCCGTGACTGTTGCAATACTCTTCCCCGGTAGTCCGAATACACGTCCCTTTCTTCGGTTCTATGTTGCACTTGCATATCTTCTTACTTTGGAGGGCTTGATGCGGGCTCTCCCACACCGACACCAGGGTCTTACCGGCGGATGGATTAGCGGCGGACGCACTCGAGGAGGCGGTGGAATTGGATGACGAGTCTTTGCATATTTTATAACAAACCTCTCTCGGCACATAACACAGACACCCGGGAACAGCTTCACCATTCCGGAAACAATCTATGCACTTGTTTAGAAAACGAATCCGTCCGAGCAGAACGTGAGGGTTGTCCCCCGGAAACATATTGTTTCAAATGCAGGCAAACCAGAGTTAGCCTGGTGTGTTAGCCTGGTGTGTTAGCCTGGTGTGTTAGCCTGGTGTGTTAGCCTGGTGTGTTAGCCTGGCACCAATCTGCTAACAGTTAGCCTGGCACCAATCTGCTAACAGTTAGCCTGGCACCAATCTGCTAACAGTTAGCCTGGCACCAATATCCTAAGAGTTAGCCTGGCACCAATCTGTATAAGAATTAGCCTGGCACCAATCTGTATAAGAGTTAGCCTGGCACCAATCTGTATAAGAGTTAGCCTGGCACCAATCTGTATAAGAGTTAGCCTGGCACCAATCTGTATAAGAGTTAGCCTGGCACCAATCTGTATAAGAATTAGCCTGATACTGAACTGAAGCTACTGAGGCTATCCTGCTACATTATGAATCACTTGTCAACACAAACGCAACGTCACATGACAGCTCACATATTCCGATTGGTTCTGCTTTTGTTGCATTGAATTATCGTGGATAAACAGACCCAGTTGTCTGTTTAACAAACAAAAACACAAACCTGAATATCAGACCAACAGGACATTCGCTGTATCCAGCTTTTTCCTGAGAACTGGCTCGGCTCTAAAGGTCGAAACGCCCATATGTTTAATGGTGTCTCATTTCACCTAACCAAGATAAGGTGCTTCCTAGTTTCACCTAACCAAGATAGGGTGCTTCCTAGTTTCACCTAACCAAGATAGGGTGCTTCCTAGTTTCACCTAACCAAGATAGGGTGCTTCCTAGTTTCACCTAACCGAGATAGGGTGCTTCCTAGTTTCACCTAACTGAGATAGGGTACTTCCTAGTTTCACCTAACCAAGATAGGGTGCTTCCTAGTTTCACCTAACCAAGATAGGGTGCTTCACCTAACCAAGATTTCAGTTTCACTAACCAAGATAGGGTGCTTCCTAGTTTCACCTAACCAAGATAGGGTGCTTCCTAGTTTCACCTAACCAAGATAGGGTGCTTCCTAGTTTCACCTAACCGAGATAGGGTGCTTCCTAGTTTCACCTAACTGAGATAGGGTACTTCCTAGTTTCACCTAACCAAGATAGGGTGCTTCCTAGTTTCACCTAACCAAGATAGGGTGCTTCCTAGTTTCACCTAACCAAGATAGGGTGCTTCCTAGTTTCACCTAACTGAGATAGGGTGCTTCCTAGTTTTTCCTAACTGAGATAGGGTACTTCCTAGTTTCACCTAACCGAGATAGGGTGCTTCCTAGTTTCACTTCTGATTAACTATGGAGGTAAAGTTGGTTTTATATTCCCACATTCAACAGACATTCGCCAATAGCTATATTGTTGGTCACTGAATTAGATATTGATTTTCAAAGCGTATTTTAATGACTAATATTACAAAACATCAAATATTATTAAAATGTTCCCAATCCCACGCATCTGCATCACAAAACAAACCCCTGGAACCTGTATCCGAATCACCCAGTTTCAATAACAGGAACTCATTAGCTATGATGAATTCTCAAGCCATCTTTCTCTTCTCACTCCTGCATCCATCTACTGACAGGATGCCTCCATCTGTCTGTCCCTGATTAGGGACACATCTTTCAGCTCATTTTCTGTATCTTCTCTCCCATTCTTATAGATGAAGGGTTTGGAGCTGAGGTCCCGACCAGAGTCGAAACTCCCCCCTCTGAGACGAGTCAGCAGTACTCCCAGAGGAGCTCCCTGGACACCGGGCATGCCCCCTGGGATTTCCTGGGCGTGGCAGGTAAAGACACTGCCTAGTGACCCTCGTTGAGAGACAGGTAGGTATCGGCTCAGTACAGGTGTGTCTGTGTTCTGGTGAACGGTCTGGTCCTCCTTACTCATCCTGCCATAACACAGAGTACTGAATATGAGTGCTCTATATGACTACTGAATATGAGTGCTCAATATGACTACTGAATATGAGTACTCAATATGACTACTGAATATGAGTACTCAATATGACTACTGAATATGAGTGCTCAATATGACTACTGAATATGAGTGCTCAATATGACTACTGAATATGAGTACTCAATATGACTACTGAATATGAGTACTCAATATGACTACTGAATATGAGTACTCAATATGACTACTGAATATGAGTACTCAATATGACTACTGAATATGAGTACTCAATATGACTACTGAATATGAGTACTCAATATGACTACTGAATATGAGTACTCAATATGACTACTGAATATGAGTACTCAATATGACTACTGAATATGAGTACTGAATATGAGTACTGAATATGAGTACTCAATATGAGTACTGAATATGAGTGCTCTATATGACTACTGAATATGAGTACTCAATATGACTACTGAATATGAGTGCTCTATATGACTACTGAATATGAGTGCTCTATATGACTACTGAATATGAGTACTCAATATGAGTACTGAATATGAGTACTCTACATTACTATTTAAAATGAGTAGTCTATTTTAATACTGGATATGAGTACTTTACATTACTACTCAATATGAGTAGTCAATATTATTGCTCGGTATGAGTACTCTACATTACTACTGGATATGAGTACATTATATTACTTCTGGATATGAGTACGCTGTACTTATTCTGGATATTCCATTTAGATCAAACAAAAAGACAAGCCAAAACACCAACAAATGAATAAGTGATGACACCTCATGTCGTAGGTGGAGCCCATAAAGGTCGGCCTATGGGTCTCGGCTACGGTGGAGTTGGTGTAGGGAACAGAGAATTTGCTCTCCACCCAAAACTTATCCTTCTCAGTTGGAGGCAGGTTCTGGTGCATGTCATCCACTGCCAACATGGAGACCTGAAGGGAACGGCAGAAGGAGCCGAGATAGGATGTCTTACAGTGCACATCACGATAATGCAGTAGACAAGATAATGTAGTAACAAGGTCAAGATCAGACAATACTACTGATAATCCTGTACTAATAATGCAGTAGACAAGATAATGTAGTAACAAGGTCAAGATCAGACAATACTACTGATAATCCTGTACTAATAATGCAGTAGACAAGATAATGTAGTAACAAGGTCAAGATCAGACAATATTACTGATAATCCTGTATTAATAATGCAGTAGACAAGATAATGTAGTAACAAAGTCAAGATCAGACAATACTACTGATAATCCTGTACTAATAATGCAGTAGACAAGATAATGTAGTAACAAGGTCAAGATCAGACAATATTACTGATAATCCTGTACTAATAATGCAGTAGACAAGATAATGTAGTAACAAGGTCAAGATCAGACAATACTACTGATAATCCTGTACTAATAATGCAGTAGACAAGATAATGTAGTAACAAGGTCAAGATCAGACAATACTACTGATAATCCTGTACTAATAATGCAGTAGACAAGATAATGTAGTAACAAGGTCAAGATCAGACAATACTACTGATAATCCTGTACTAATAATGCAGTAGACAAGATAATGTAGTAACAAGGTCAAGATCAGACAATACTACTGATAATCCTGTACTAATAATGCAGTAGACAAGATAATGTAGTAACAAGGTCAAGATCAGACAATACTACTGATAATCCTGTACTAATAATGCAGTAGACAAGATAATGTAGTAACAAGGTCAAGATCAGACAATACTACTGATAATCCTGTACTAATAATGCAGTAGACAAGATAATGTAGTAACAAGGTCAATATCAGACAATACTACTCAATAATGCAGTAGACAAGATAATGTAGTAACAAGGTCAATATCAGACAATACTACTGATAATCCTGTACTAATAATGCAGTAGACACAAAATAATGTAGTAACAAGGTCAATATCAGACAATACTACTGATAATCCTGTACTAATAATGCAGTAGACACAAGATAATGTAGTAACAAGGTCAATATCAGACAATACTACTGATAATCCTGTACTAATAATGCAGTAGACACAAGATAATGTAGTAACAAGGTCAATATCAGACAATACTACTGATAATCCTGTACTAATAATGCAGTAGACACAAGATAATGTAGTAACAAGGTCAATATCAGACAATACTACTGATAATCATGTACTAATAATGCAGTAGACACAGGATAGTGTAGTAACAAGGTCAAGATCAGACAATACTACTGATAATCCTGTACTGATAATGCAGTAGACAAGATAATGTAGTAACAAGGTCACTATCAGACAATACTACTGATAATCCTGTACTAATAATGCAGTAGACACGGGATAATGTAGTAACAAGGTCAAGATCAGACAATACTACTGATAATCCTGTACTGATAATGCAGTAGACACAAGATAATGTAGTAACAAGGTCAAGATCAGACAATACTACTGATAATCCTGTACTAATAATGCAGTAGACACAGGATAATGTAGTAACAAGGTCAAGATCAGACAATACTACTGATAATCCTGTACTAATAATGCCTTAGAAAACTGGTCCAGTAAAGTGAATCGCCATGTACTCACTTGGATATTTCGGTCAATTAGTTGGTTGGTTTCAAAGTCATCATCATCTTCTCCAAATGGATTGATGATCAGTTCCCCCACCTATAGAACAGTCAAATAACTCACTAATAACCAGTCAGTCAGTGATCAGTTCCCCCACCTATAGAACAGTCAAATAACTCACTAATAACCATTCAGTCAGTGATCAGTTCCCCCACCTATAGAACAGTCAAATAACTCACTAATAACCAGTCAGTCAGTGATCAGTTCCCCCACCTATAGAACAGTCAAATAACTCACTAATAACCAGTCAGTCAGTGATCAGTTCCCCCACCTATAGAACAGTCAAATAACTCACTAATAACCATTCAGTCAGTGATCAGTTCCCCCACCTATAGAACAGTCAAATAACTCACTAATAACCAGTCAGTCAGTGATCAGTTCCCCCACCTATAGAACAGTCAAATAACTCACTAATAACCAGTCAGTCAGTGATCAGTTCCCCCACCTATAGAACAGTCAAATAACTCACTAATAACCAGTCAGTCAGTGATCAGTTCCCCCACCTATAGAACAGTCAAATAACTCACTAATAACCAGTCAGTCAGTCAGTGATCAGTTCCCCCACCTATAGAACAGTCAAATAACTCACTAATAACCAGTCAGTCAGTCAGTGATCAGTTCCCCCACCTATAGAACAGTGAAATAACTCACTAATAACCAGTCAGTCAGTCAGTGATCAGTTCCCCCACCTATAGAACAGTGAAATAACTCACTAATAACCAGTCAGTCAGTCAGTGATCAGTTCCCCCACATATAGAACAGTCAAATAACTCACTAATCAGTCAGTTAACCAGTCAGTCAGTCAGTGATCAGTTCCCCCACCTATAGAACAGTCAGACAGTCAGTCAGTTAGTCAGTCAGTCAGTCAGTGATCCGTGAACCCACCTTAAGCCAGCCAGCGTAGAAGAAGAACTGAAGCAGAGTAAAGATGGGGACATAGAGGTCCAGCTGGTGGCCTTTATAACCTTTCTCAGGGTTCAGAAACTGACGGCTAATCAGACAGAAGCCGAAGTAGGAGTACACAGCCACAGTCACGACCTGTACACAATGTAGTTGCACTGAATTACCAAGTCTTCTTCACAATAATAATTTAGTTGCAATTTTGGCTTTTTTTTTGTAATTAGTTGCACGGACGACTAGCACGGACGACTTAGTTATATTTAAATGTATTTTAAATAAATGGTTTCTCCACCCAATAAGGATTCTGTTAATAAGGCAGTTTCTTTGGAAGCGTCATGAACGTCCTGCTCTCTGCAGAGGCAGCTTAACAGGGAATTGACATTACAAATAGATGAAATTACAACTGGAGATGTTTCTACACTGTATTTTAGAGTGCTTCAGTAACATACACTGGCCTGGACTACCACTGTGCCTAAGATATAAAGACCGATTACACAAGCTTTAGCTCAGCCACCTAACACAGTCTTTAGGATTAAAACAGTCTGTCACACCTCCATGAAAGTTGCACAGATAGTTGAGGTCAAAAATATAAGTTACGTTGGAGGTTAGAGGTTAGGGCTTAGAAACTAAAGGTTAGGTTAAACACTCAGGGGTTAAAAAAAGGTTTACATGTCAAGTTTAGGTCAGGGGTTACGGGTTAGGATCAGACGTTATAGGTTACGGTTTAGGATCAAGTCTCATAGGTTACGGGTTAGGATCAGGTGTTATAGGTTACGGGTTAGGATCAGGTGTTATAGGTTACGGGTTAGGATCAGGTGTTATAGGTTACGGGTTAGGATCAGGTGTTATAGGTTACGGGTTAGGATCAGGTGTTATAGGTTACGGGTTAGGATCAGGTCTCATAGGTTACGGGTTAGGATCAGGTGTTATAGGTTACGGGTTAGGATCAGGTGTTATAGGTTACGGGTTAGGATCAGGTGTTATAGGTTACGGGTTAGGATCAGGTGTTATAGGTTACGGGTTAGGATCAGGTGTTATAGGTTACGGGTTAGGATCAGGTGTTATAGGTTAATTTAAGATTAGCAGTCATGTTTTTCAGGTCGTCAGGGGTTAGAGGTCAGCAGGTAGCGTACCTGAGTGTAGACCAAAGGAATGCTGATCCAGTCATAATGGAACAAAAGGCTGCACTTTCCTCTGTAGTTATTCAGCTCCTAGGGTTAAAAGTCAAACACACCTGATTTATTAGCTTGTAGTATAATAATGTCACACGGATGGCAAGCTGGGCAGGGCGGGGTCAGTGATGGGGGTGGGGTCAAGGATGAGGGTGTGACCAGGTATGGGTGGTGGGCGGGGTTAGGATTGGTTGTCGGGTTACATCCATAAGCAGCCTTAAAGCCATGTCGTCTCGTATTCGGCCCTCCTGCCGGGCCTGAGAGGCGAGGTTAGTGAACCAGGTCAGAGGCATCCAGTACTTGTTGAAGTCAGAGTACAGGCCTTCCAGTTTGGTCAACTCCAGTGGGGTCATAAACCCTTCATGCAAGATAAGAGATGAGAGAAATAAATGCTTACATTCCCAGCACACACAACCACACACACAACCACACACACAACCCCACAACCCCACACAACCCCACACAACCCCACACAACCACACACACAACCCACACACACACACACAACCACACACACAACCACACACACAACCACACACACAACCACACACACACACACAACCCCACACACAACCACACACACAACCCCACACACAACCACACACACAACCCCACACACAACCACACATACAACCACACACACAACCACACACACAACCACACACACAACCACACACTCAACCACACACACAACCACACACACAACCCCACACACAACCCCACACACAACCACACACACAACCACACACACAACCCCACACACAACCACACACACAACCCCACACACAACCACACACACAACCACACACACAACCACACACACACAACCCCACACAACCCCACACACAACCACACACACAACCGCACACACAACCACACACACAACCCCACACACAACCACACACACAACCCCACACACAACCACACACACAACCACACACACAACCCCACACACAACCCCACACACAACCACACACACAACCCCACACACAACCACACACACAACCACACATACAACCACACATACAACCACACACACACCCACACACACAACCACACACTCAACCACACACACAACCCCACACACAACCCCACACACAACCACACACACAACCCCACACACAACCACACACACAACCACACACACAACCACACACACAACCACACATACAACCACACATACAACCACACACACACCCACACACACAACCACACACTCAACCACACACACACACACACAACCACACACACACACAACCCCACACACACCCACACACACAACCCCACACACCCACACACACAACCACACACACCCACACACACAACCCCACACACCCACACACACCCACACACACAACCCCACACACCCACACACACACACCCACACACACCCACACACACACACCCACACACCCCCACACACACCCACACACACAACCCCACACACCCACACAACCCCACACACACCACCAGCCTCCTCTCTCCGTAACATAGTCATTGGGACATTATCTTCAGCACTTTCCTGCCACATGAATCCCGTCTCTTACCTGCCTCCACCACGTGTTCCAGCGTTGGGAACCGTCTGCGTACTCTGGTACTAATGGAGCGCAGGATGAGAACAGAAGACAGGTTGGCGTATCTCATGAGGGTCCGTCTGAGCAGACGTCCCCTCTCATCGACCCCGTGGACGTTTCCTGACACCACCATCATCAGGTTGTCCGGCAGGGGAAAGCTAGTGTACTGACCCCACCAACGGTTAAACGCCAACGTCACATAAAAACCTGACAGGAAGGACCAGCATACATGAAGACGAAGAACACCAAGGGTATGTTTATATCAGCTGGTATGAGGCTGTGTATGAGGTTGTGTATGAGGCTGTGTAAGAGGCTGTCTATGAGGCTGTGTAAGAGGGTGTGTCTGAGGCTGTCTATGAGGCTGTGTCTGAGGCTGTCTATTGGGCTGTGTGTGAGGCTGTGTAAGAGGCTGTGTCTGAGGCTGTCTATGGGGCTGTGTAAGAGGCTGTATATGAGGCTGTGTGTGAGCCTGTCTATGAGGCTGTAGCTGTAGACCGGTCAGAGTGCCCATAATGGTCATAATGTTTTGGCTCATCAGTATGGACCACATCCTGTAGCGTTCTCATACAATCTCGTATATTTTCTTCCAGTAGTTTTGCCCACATAGATATAATAAAGGCATGAGAAATACTTACCAAGTACAAAAGACATGGGGATAAAATTAGCAAACTGGTCACAGTAAATTGCGACGTCTTCAAACAACACCTGTTGTTTTTCTGTGAGAAAACACCTGCAAAGTAATGATGTACATCATATATCCAACCCAGATAACATAACCCCAGATAACATAACCCCAGATAACATAACCCCAGATAACATAACCCCAGATAACATAACCCCAGATAACACAACCCCAGATAACATAATCCCAGATAACATAACCCCAGATAACATAACCCCAGATAACATAACCCCAGATAACATAACCCCAGATAACATAACCCCAGATAACACTACCCCAGATAACATAACCCCAGATAACACTACCCCAGATAACATAACCACAGATAACATAACCCCAGATAACACAACCCCAGATAACATAACCCCAGATAACATAACCCCAGATAACACAACCCCAGATAACACTACCCCAGATAACATAACCCCAGATAACATAACCCCAGATAACACAACCCCAGATAACATAACCCCAGATAACATAACCCCAGATAACATAACCCCAGATAACATAACCCCAGATAACATAACCCCAGATAACACAACCCCAGATAACATAACCCCAGATAACACAACCCCAGATAACATAATCCCAGATAACATAACCCCAGATAACATAATCCCAGATAACATAGATTTATGACTCTTTTCCCACATTGGGGGGTTGAACTCAATTTCAATCAAGTACAGTAACAATGATATCAAAATGCCCTTTTATTTTAAATGAACACATTCAGGAAGTAGAATATGGTGGAATTGTTTTACACCAACTCAACTACTGTCATCAGATAACAGATCTTAATTTCATCTGATGGTTGCTTGAGAAATTGCCTGCAATGCTGAAAATATTTAACTTATTTCTTTATTTGAGTTTTAAAATGCTTCAGAAAGGTGGCCATATTTTTACAATGCCAGAATAACAAAAAATGTACCCCTACAAAATATAATAATACACATTTTCTGTAACAGTCTGGCTAATCACCTGTGCTAATTACTTGATTTACATGTAGAAGACTGGTTAATCACCTGTGCTAATTACTTGATTTACCTGTAGAAGACTGGTTAATCACCTGTGCTAATTGCTTGATTTCTCTGTAGAAGACTGGTTAATCACCTGTGCTAATTGCTTGATTTACCTGTAGAAGACTGGTTAATCACCTGTGCTAATTGCTTGATTTCTCTGTAGAAGACTGGTTAATCACCTGTGCTAATTGCTTGATTTACCTGTAGAAGACTGGTTAATCACCTGTGCTAATTGCTTGATTTCTCTGTAGAAGACTGGTCAATCACCTGTGCTAATTACTTGATTTACCTGTAGAAGACTGGTTAATCACCTGTGCTAATTGCTTGATTTCTCTGTAGAAGACTGGTTAATCACCTGTGCTAATTGCTTGATTTACCTGTAGAAGACTGGTTAATCACCTGTGCTAATTGCTTGATTTCTCTGTAGAAGACTGGTTAATCACCTGTGCTAATTACTTGATTTACCTGTAGAAGACTGGTTAATCACCTGTGCTAATTGCTTGATTTCTCTGTAGAAGACTGGTTAATCACCTGTGCTAATTGCTTGATTTACCTGTAGAAGACTGGTTAATCACCTGTGCTAATTGCTTGATTTCTCTGTAGAAGACTGGTTAATCACCTGTGCTAATTACTTGATTTACCTGTAGAAGACTGGTTAATCACCTGTGCTAATTGCTTGATTTCTCTGTAAAGACTGGTTAATCACCTGTGCTAATTACTTGATTTACCTGTAGAAGACTGGTTAATCACCTGTGCTAATTGCTTGATTTCTCTGTAGAAGACTGGTTAATCACCTGTGCTAATTACTTGATTTACCTGTAGAAGACTGGTTAATCACCTGTGCTAATTGCTTGATTTCTCTGTAGAAGACTGGTTAATCACCTGTGCTAATTGCTTGATTTACCTGTAGAAGACTGGTTAATCACCTGTGCTAATTGCTTGATTTACCTGTAGAAGACTGGTTAATCACCTGTGCTAATTGCTTGATTTACCTGTAGAAGACTGGTTAATCACCTGTGCTAATTGCTTGATTTACCTGTAGAAGACTGGTTAATCACCTGTGCTAATTGCTTGATTTACCTGTAGAAGACACTAAAGAAGCTGTATAGAAGACAGAACAGCAGGAACTCCTTATACAGCAATTTATAGATACTTCCTCTCCACCTGAATAGGAGTTTGGAAAACCCCCCAAACCTGGCATTTGCCACCTCTAGAGTATAGGACACTGTCATTTTCGTTCCAAGTTGAAGCCAATGCTCCTATGAAATTAAGGAAGAACAATAAAAAATCTATCTGAATACAATCTCTAAATGAAAATGCCTTTGTTTGATTTTTTTTTAAAAAGCAAGGAGTGTTTTCCTCTCACCTGTAAAGACTGCTACTTGATATCCAAACCCAGTTCCTACGTCTCTCTGAGAAAGGCAACACATTCTCTCTCCTGTCATTTTAACCTCTACCAGCCTGTCAGAATCATCATCATATTGAGATTTACAGGCTGGGAACTTAGTGAGAATGTTAATCAATGAATGTAACACATGTTGAGGAAGTACATCATGAAGTCATTACTTACTGTGATGGATTGGTTGAACAGAGATAAAAGTGCGCTGTACATATTGAGGTACTACTAGTCAGGAGTAGCTCAGGATGTAAATTGTAATTTACTAATATAAATAATTATATTTTTAATTAAACTAGGTATATGTTCAAAACTTTGAGTGCTTAAGTGAGGTTTAGCTTTCAAAACCCCTGACTCCGTATTACATTACAGTAACAGTAGAGGGGTTACATCACAGTAACAGTAGAGGGGTTATATCACAGTAACAGTAGAGGGGTTATATCACAGTAACAGTAGAGGGGTTACATCACAGTAACAGTAGAGGGGTTATATCACAGTAACAGTAGAGGGGTTACATCACAGTAACAATAGAGGGGTTATATCACAGTAACAATAGAGGGGTTATATCACAGTAACAATAGAGGGGTTACATCACAGTAACAGTAGAGGGGTTACATCACAGTAACAGTAGAGGGGTTATATCACAGTAACAGTAGAGGGGTTACATCACAGTAACAATAGAGGGGTTACATCACAGTAACAATAGAGGGGTTACATCACAGTAACAGTAGAGGGGTTACATCACAGTAACAGTAGAGGGGTTACATTACAGTAACAGTAGATGGGTTACATCACAGTAACAGTAGAGGGTTACATCACAGTAACAATAGAGGGGTTACATTACAGTAACAATAGAGGGGTTACATCACAGTAACAATAGAGGGGTTACATCACAGTAACAATAGAGGGGTTACATTACAGTAACAATAGAGGGGTTACATCACAGTAACAATAGAGGGGTTACATCACAGTAACAATAGAGGGGTTACATCACAGTAACAGTAGAGGGGTTACATCACAGTAACAGTAGAGGGGTTACATCACAGTAACAATAGAGGGGTTACATCACAGTAACAGTCGAGGGGTTATATCACAGTAACAGTAGAGGGGTTACATCACATTAACAATATAGGGGTTATATCACAGTAACAATAGAGGGGTTACATCACAGTAACAGTAGAGGGGTTACATCACAGTAACAGTAGAGGGGTTACATCACAGTAACAGTAGAGGGGTTATATCACAGTAACAGTAGAGGGGTTACATCACAGTAACAATAGAGGGGTTACATCACAGTAACAGTAGAGGGGTTACATTACAGTAACAGTAGAGGGGTTACATCACAGTAACAATAGAGGGGTTACATCACAGTAACAGTAGAGGGGTTATATCACAGTAAAAATAGAGGGGTTACATCACAGTAACAATAGAGGGGTTACATCACAGTAACAATAGATGGGTTACATTACAGTAACAATAGAGGGGTTACATCACAGTAACAGTAGAGGGGTTACATCACAGTAACAGTAGAGGGGTTACATCACAGTAACAATAGAGGGGTTACATCACAGTAACAGTAGAGGGGTTACATTACAGTAACAATAGAGGGGTTACATCACAGTAACAATAGAGGGGTTACATCACAGTAACAGTAGAGGGGTTACATCACAGTAACAGTAGAGGGGTTACATTACAGTAACAGTAGATGGGTTACATCACAGTAACAATAGAGGGGTTACATCACAGTAACAGTAGAGGGGTTACATCACAGTAACAGTAGAGGGGTTACATCACAGTAACAATAGAGGGGTTACATTACAGTAACAATAGAGGGGTTACATCACAGTAACAATAGAGGGGTTACATTACAGTAACAATAGAGGGGTTACATCACAGTAACAGTAGAGGGGTTACATCACAGTAACAATAGAGGGGTTACATCACAGTAACAATAGAGGGGTTACATCACAGTAACAATAGAGTGGTTACATCACAGTAACAATAGAGGGGTTACATTACAGTAACAATAGAGGGGTGACATATTTGTCTTATCTGTTTTTCTCATGTGAAAATCAGTGTTTGGACGATATCCACCGGTCCATTATATATCTACCTCCTGTCTGCTAGACTCTTTGATCCTTTCCTGTTTTAGACTGTGTTCTCTGTTTGTTTTTATATCTCTCTGTTTGTTCTGGCATTTATGGGTCCATCCATCTTTTCTAAAGAGCAACGATGGACCACAGATTCACTGACTAGGATTTCTCTCTCTTTCTCTCTCTACTGACAGCCAGTGTCCCTAGTTATGTAATTATCATAAAATATACACTGATGAGCAACATATTATGGCCACTCACAGGTAAAGTAAATCATGTCTATCATCTCCTAACATGGAGACCCAAATTGTATTGGCCAGACAACTGGGTCAGGATTCTTTGAAAAGACAAGGCTTGTGGGTTGCTCCCGGTCAGCAGTAGTGTGTATCTGCCGACAGTGATATTTATGACATCACATAGATAGCTGTGTTTGTGTGCATCGTTTACCTGAGGAAGTGATAGCAGCATGAAGGGGAACTGATGTCCCAGTGCCAAACCAAAAGACACCTTCACTATATATAATATAGTGTTTGCTAGTTAGCACTGGACGCTAAATGTGTTGGGGTAATATGTGTTTGTGTGTCATCTGAACGTTTGTCCACAACATTATCTTTATTTCCATATTTCTTTAAGCTGCAGTTCTTTTTCCTTCCACAGGAGTGCGCTGGACATCAAGCAAGTTGTCAGACCCACCCAGACCACGTTGCCAAAGACCAAAGGAAGAAACTGTCCACCGGATACTCTAACAAAACAAACAGGCCTTTATAACATGCGTTGACTGGCCCTACAGTGCAATCAGACAGCTTCCCCTCCCATCATGCATTGTGTTATATGTCAATTCTGGAGATTCCTCTGTGTTTGAGACCACTTCAAAGGCCACGCCCCTCACCTCAGGGTTCAGGTGACTGCGTGACTTTTGGGTACCTAGTAACTCAATACCATAACACCAAACCCCCCACAGCGGGTGAAATCTAAGCCAGCGTTACGGTTCCGTCTGTCTGGACTGGGACAGAGCGCCTTCTTATAAGGGCTTTCAAGGAGGAGCTCTGGGTGTGTGTGAGGACATATATAGTTTATAACCCCTCCACTAGGATGTGTCTGTTATAACCCCTCCACTAGGATGTGTCTGTTATAACCCCTCCACTGGGATGTGTCTGTTATAACCCCTCCACTGGGATGTGTCTGTTATAACCCCTCCACTAGGATGTGTCTGTTATAACCCCTCCACTGGGATGTGTCTGTTATAACCCCTCCACTGGGATGTGTCTGTTATAACCCCTCCACTGGGATGTGGTCTGTTATAACCCCTCCACTGGGATGTGGTCTGTTATAACCCCTCCACTGGGATGTGGTCTGTTATAACCCCTCCACTGGGATGTGGTCTGTTATAACCCCTCCACTAGGATGTGGTCTGTTATAACCCCTCCACTAGGATGTGGTCTGTTATAACCCCTCCACTGGGATGTGTCTGTTATAACCCCTCCACTAGGATGTGTCTGTTATAACCCCTCCACTAGGATGTGTCTGTTATAACCCCTCCACTAGGATGTGTCTGTTATAACCCCTCCACTAGGATGTGGTCTGTTATAACCCCTCCACTAGGATGTGTCTGTTATAACCCCTCCACTAGGATGTGTCTGTTATAACCCCTCCACTAGGATGTGTCTGTTATAACCCCTCCACTGGGATGTGTCTGTTATAACCCCTCCACTGGGATGTGTCTGTTATAACCCCTCCACTGGGATGTGTCTGTTATAACCCCTCCACTGGGATGTGTCTGTTATAACCCCTCCACTAGGATGTGTCTGTTATAACCCCTCCACTGGGATGTGTCTGTTATAACCCCTCCACTAGGATGTGTCTGTTATAACCCCTCCACTAGGATGTGTCTGTTATAACCCCTCCACTGGGATGTGTCTGTTATAACCCCTCCACTGGGATGTGTCTGTTATAACCCCTCCACTAGGATGTGTCTGTTATAACCCCTCCACTAGGATGTGTCTGTTATAACCCCTCCACTAGGATGTGTCTGTTATAACCCCTCCACTAGGATGTGTCTGTTATAACCCCTCCACTGGGATGTGTCTGTTATAACCCCTCCACTAGGATGTGTCTGTTATAACCCCTCCACTGGGATGTGTCTGGGTGATGGCTGCTCTATGTGGTGCTCTGTGGTTTTTATAAAATAATGTTCCACACTCAATAAAAAAAGACACAATGAGGAGATATCCGCTTCACATATTTATTAGTCTCCAGAAACATAAACCAGTCACGCACTAAAAGAAATGGACAGTTAAACATTGAAAATAAAATCAGTGCCATGGTGACATGTGGTTAGCCAGTTTCTGTCATTTAAACAGTGTAAAAAACAAAGTAATAGAGCGTTATATTCTAAGTCTTTTCCACCAGAATAGCCTTTAACGAGTGCACAGTGTAGAGCAGATCAATATCCTTTAACCAGTCCACAGTGTAGAGCAGATCAATATCCTTTAACCAGTCCACAGTGTAGAGCAGATCAATACCCTTTAACCAGTCCACAGTATAGAGCAGATCAATACCCTTTAACCAGTCCACAGTGTAGAGCAGATCAATACCCTTTAACCAGTCCACAGTGTAGAGCAGATCAATAGCCTTTAATCAGTTCTTACTGTAGAGCAGATCAATAGCCTTTAATTAGTTCTTATTGTAGAGCAGATCAATAGCCTTTAATTAGTTCTTACTGTAGAGCAGATCAATAGCCTTTAATTAGTTCTTACTGTAGAGCAGATCAATAGCCTTTAATTAGTTCTTACTGTAGAGCAGATCAATAGCCTTTAATCAGTTCTTACTGTAGAGCAGATCAATAGCCTTTAATTAGTTCTTACTGTAGAGCAGATCAATAGCCTTTAATCAGTTCTTACTGTAGAGCAGATCAATAGCCTTTAATCAGTTCTTACTGTAGAGCAGATCAATAGCCTTTAATTAGTTCTTACTGTAGAGCAGATCAATAGCCTTTAATTAGTTCTTATTGTAGAGCAGATCAATAGCCTTTAATTAGTTCTTACTGTAGAGCAGATCAATAGCCTTTAATCAGTTCGTACTGTAGTGCAGATCAATAGTGTCCTAATGTTTCAGTGACTTGAATGTTTCAGTGTCTAAGTGTTCATTAATATAAAATAATGTGTATAATGTGGAAGCCCTCAGTATGAACTCCTCTTGGGAACAGTTATAAGCAGTTATAAAGCATAATGGAACATCTCAGGACAATACAACACAATACACCTCTTAGAATAGAGAGAACACATCACATAGATGTCCTTTAAATTCCTGGAAATATCAACTTCACCTCCGCCCACTCTCTCTCTCACCCCAACCTCTCCCTCTCTTTATATTCTCCCACATTCTTTATCTCCCCCACCTCCCCTGTCTCTCTCCCCCCACCTCCCCTCTCTCTCTCCACCCACCTCCCTTGTCTCTTTCTCCCCCCACCTCCCCTGCCTCTCTCCCCCACCTCCCCTGTCTCTCTCTCCCCCACCTCCCCTGTCTCTCCCCCCACCTCCCCTGTCTCTCTCCCCCACCTCCCCTGTCTCTCTCTCCCCCACCTCCCCTGTCTCTCTCCCCCACCTCCCCTGTCTCTCTCCCCCACCTCCCCTGTCTCTCTCCCCCCACCTCCCCTGTCTCTCTCCTCCCACCTCCCCTGTCTCTCTCCCCCCACCTCCCCTGTCTCTCTCTCCCCCACTTCCCTGTCTCTCCCCCACCTCCCCTGTCTCTCTCCCCCACCTCCCCTGTCTCTCTGCCCACTGTCAGCCTCCTCTCACTACTGAAGGTTTATTCATCAGGAAGAACAGTCAGGTAAGGTTCCTTCCAACAGGTTAAACAGGACTGAATGTCAGCTTAGCCTGAGAGAAAACTATGTAAGACGCACCTCCTGGTTGCACCTCCTGGTTGGTTTTGTCCGGCTTACAGCACTTAGTTACAGCCTGGTCAACACATATTAACTGCTAAGTAATAGAATAGTAGCTGCATAGTATCTACATACCGACAAAATAGTAACTGCAAAGCAACTGAATAGTAACGAATGAGTAACGAATGTATCATAACTGTATGAGAAGTTTATTGGACATCAGCCATGTGTTGTTGAATTGAGACAGGAAGAGGTGAGGATGATGTCAGTGCTTCCTGAGAAGCTCATGTGACATCACTTCCTGTCCACAATGGTAATGATTCAGTCTGCGAAAACAAAGGGCACTCTGTCCCTCTCTTTTTCCTGACACACACACCCTTCCCGAGTAGTTAGGATGACGCCTGCTCTTGGTGGATGTGAGGCCTCACACAAAACAGCATCAAAATAACATCATAATCTGTCATATAGTGCATTAGTGTTGGCCGGACCCAGAGGGCAGTTGACCCGGCCCACAGGGGAGTTGACCCGGCCCACAGGGGAGTTGACCCGGCCCACAGGGGAGTTGACCCGGCCCACAGGGGAGTTGACCCGGCCCACAGGGGAGTTGGGAACAGGATCTGTATAGTGGTCAGACCCCTGATGTCATTATGACAGTGGTTTCTCTCTCTCTCTCTCTCTCTCTCTCTCTGTCTTTCTTTCTTTCCTTTTCTCCCTCACTCACACTCACGCCAAGATATAAGTGGATATGCGTTGTCTTGGATTTATATTTTAACGTCACACACAGACACACACACTCCAGCTAGCCTGAATCATTTCACCACTCTTTCTAGTGAGCCAATTTCCTCTGTCATGACAAGTCAACACTATCGTAATCTGCATTGTCCAATCCGTGTTCTGACCCGTGTTCTGGCCCGTGTTCTGTCCTGTGTTCTGACCCGTGTTCTGGCCCGTGTTCTAGCCCGTATTCTGACCCGTGTTCTGGCCCGTGTTCTAGCCCGTATTCTGACCCGTGTTCTGGCCCGTGTTCTGACCCGTGTTCTAGTCCGTATTCTGACCCGTGTTCTGACCCGTGTTCTGGCCCATGTTCTGACCCGTGTTCTGAGCTGTGCTCTGAGCCATCCAACTCCATACCAGGAACCAGACTGTAATATTTAGTGGACTGGGTCATGTAAGCCTTCTCCCTGTCTGCAGAGTCCTTCATCACCTCCGTCACACTCACCGCATCCAGGTCTGCGGCCCTGTTCTGGCCCACCTCGAGACCCTCGTCCTGGGACCCGGGCCCGGCCAACACCCCCTCTGTAAACGAGGATCCAGCGGATGGAGAGGAAGGTGCTGGAGACTCTACAGAGCCCAGTTTGATCTCCACCTCCTCGTAGATGTCCCTGATGGATCCCAGGAGGGTGGACGAGGGTCGAAGGAGGAGCTGGTTGTTTAGTAGGCCCTCCATGGTGATGTCACCCGTTCCTCCACCTGGTGGCTTGAGGCACGGTTGGTGGTGGTGGTGGTGGTGGTGGTGGTGGCCGTTGGGTAAATGGGAGGGCTTCTTCTTGGAAGGGCCAAATGCAGACGGCTCCTTTCTGTTCTTCGTCCTCCCACAGCACCAGCAGGAAACCAGGCACAAGAGGATGAGGAGCGGGAGGAGGATGAAGAGCACCGTCAGACCCATGGGGCGGCAGACGTCACCAGGAGGAACCGACCACACCAGCCGCCCCACCAAGCTCGAAGGAGATGCGCAGGAGATGTTTCCCACAATGCTCTGCAGGCTGCTATTGTGGTTGTTGTTGTCCAGACCCTCAATTAGAGAGCAGGAGCAGTCCCAGGGGTTGGCCCCAAGCTCCAGCCTCTCCAGGCCCGGCAGGGAGAGCACTGAGGCGGGTAGAGAGCGGAGGAGATTCCCCCTGAGGTCCAGCTCCTGGAGGTGGTCAGATCCCTGGAGGAAGTCCTCAGGCAGTTCCCTCAGATGGTTCATGCCCAGCTCCAGCACCCTCAGGTTGGGTAGATGTGACATGAAGCCCTCTGGGAGGGAAGCCAACTGGTTGTGACCCAAGTAGACCTCCTGGAGAGGGGAAGTGGAGGTCCATGTATCCTCCTGAAGGTCTATGGTAGTCATATTGCAATGGGACAGGTCCAGGATCTGAAGTTTGGGTCTGTTGTTGAGCCGGACCCAGGGAACATGATCCAACATGGAGCCAGAGTAGTTCAGACAACAGGCCTCAGCGGGTGGGGAGGATGGAAACTGGGCCAAAATGGTGGCTCCTGGACACTGACATCCCTCTGACTGGATCGTCCTCACAGGCAGCACAAACAGCAACAGGAAAAACCACCAATCGATGGTCACTATAGAGAGAGATGGAGAAGAGAGAAAGAGAGGAGAGAAAGTTAGAAAGAGAGAGAGAGGAGAGAGACAAATAGAGGAGAGAGACGGAGATAAAGAGACAGAAAGAGGTGAGAGGGAGAGAGGAGAGAAAGTTAGAAAGAGAGAGAGAGGAGAGAGACAAATAGAGGAGAGAGAGAGAGATAAAGAGACAGAAAGAGGTGAGAGGGAGAGAAAGAGAGGAGAGAAAGTTAGAAAGAGAGAGAGAGGAGAGAGACAAATAGAGGAGAGAGAGAGAGAGAGAGATAAAGAGACAGAAAGAGGTGAGAGGGAGAGAAAGAGAGGAGAGAAAGTTAGAAAGAGAGAGAGAGGAGAGAGACAAATAGAGGAGAGAGAGAGAGAGAGATAAAGAGACAGAAAGAGGTGAGAGGGAGAGAAAAGGAAAGAGAGAGAATATAAACAGGAGGTATTGTGAAGGTTATGGTTGGATGGAGGGAAACCAGACTTTATAAAGATGTGCAGATTATTGTAAACAAATGTTCTGTGAAATTCAAAAGGCTTTATAAGCATAGCCAATGTTAACATACCAACATAGAAATATGAAAACACTTCAGTCACAAATCCTACTTGTCTGTTCGTCATTTATGTTTATGTATATATGTATATATGTTTATGTATATATGTTTATGTATATATGTATATATGTTTATGTAATATGAATATATATGTTTATGTATATATGTTTATGTATATATGTATATGTAATATGTATATATATAAGTTTATGTATATATGTATATATGTTTATGTAATATGAATATATACGTATATGTATATATGTTTATGTAATATGAATATATATGTTTATGTAATATGAATATATATGTTTATGTAATATGTATATATATGTTTATGTATATATTTTTATGTAATATGAATATATATGTTTATGTAATATGTATATATATGTTTATGTATATATTTTTATGTAATGTGAATATATATGTATATGTATATATGTTTATGTAATATGTATATGTTTTTATGTAATATGAATATATATGTGTAATTAATATGTATATATATGTTTATGTATATATATATGGTTATGTAATATATATATATATGTATATATGTTTATGTAATATATATATATATATATATATATGTTTATGTATGTATATATGTTTATGTAATATGAATATATACGTATATGTATATATGTTTATGTAATATGAATATATATGTTTATGTAATATGAATATATATGTTTATGTAATATGTATATATATGTTTATGTATATATTTTTATGTAATGTGAATATATATGTATATGTATATATGTTTATGTAATATGTATATGTTTTTATGTAATATGAATATATATGTGTAATTAATATGTATATATATGTTTATGTATATATATATGGTTATGTAATATGTATATATATGTATATATGTTTATGTAATATATATATATATATATATATATATATATATATATTTTATGTATGTATATATGGTTATGTAATATGTATATATGTATATATGTTTATGTAATATATATATATATATATATATATATATGTTTATGTATGTATATATGGTTATGTAATATGTATATATGTATATATGTTTATGTAATATATATATATATATATATATATATATATATATATGTTTATGTATGTATATATGGTTATGTAATATGTATATATGTATATATGTTAGAGAGATATATATATATATATATATATATGTTTATGTATGTATATATGGTTATGTAATATGTATATATGTATATATGGTTATGTAATATGTAAATATGTGGGGTTTAATGCCAGATACGGTAGTGTATTAATAGAATTGATTACCTGTGATCAATGATCTGTGGGAAAATATTTTGTTGATTCCTTCCAGTTTGTTAAATGCTTGTAGTTTTCTCATGATGTGTTTTAATGGGTTTAACTGGGTTGTTCATTGTGATCTGTCTTCCTGTGTGTCTTCCTGTCTGTTATTTATCACTCACTCTATACTCACTCTCTCTATGACTTTATAACCCTCTTATAACCCTCTTATAACCATCTTATAACCCTCTTATAACCTTTGGTCTCTCACCCATTCTATCCCTCTTCCTCTCTTCCTCTCTCCCTCACTTCCTCTCTCCCTCACTTCCTCTCTCCCTCTCTTCCTCTCTCTCCCCCTCCATCTTCCTCTTCCTTTCTCCAGCTCACAGGAACATGCTATGTGTTCAACAGACGTAACCAGGGCTACGGCACCTAGCAACCCTTCTTGGCTCTAGCCTGGGTGTTTGCGACCCTGGGTGCCCGTTGCTGTGGATACGGAGACCTTAAGGGATCAGTATTGTGTTTGACAGGAAGTATATATACATACAAAACATTATGACCACCTGCCTAATACACAACAAGCCAAAACATTATGACCACCTGCCTAATACACAACAAGCCAAAACATTATGACCACCTGCCTAATACACAACAAGCCAAAACATTATGACCACCTGCCTAATACACAACAAGCCAAAACATTATGACCACCTGCCTAATACACAACAAGCCAAAACATTATGACACAATACACAACAAGCCAAAACATTATGACCACCTGCCTAATACACAACAAGCCAAAACATTATGACCACCTGCCTAATACACAACAAGCCAAAACATTATGACCACCTGCCTAATACACAACAAGCCAAAACATTATGACCACCTGCCTAATACACAACAAGCCAAAACATTATGACCACCTGCATAATACACAACAAGCCAAAACATTATGACCACCTGCATAATACACAACAAGCCAAAACATTATGACCACCTGCCTAATACACAACAAGCCAAAACATTATGACCATTATGATCCTGGATAATTGTGTTTTTATTACTATATCCCCATTAGATCCTAGTCTAAAGTAGTGTACTATAATTGTGTTTTTATTACTATATCCCCATTAGATCCTAGTCTAAAGTAGTGTACTATAATTGTGTTTTTATTACTATATCCCCATTAGATCCTAGTCTAAAGTAGTGTACTATAATTGTGTTTTTATTACTATATCCCCATTAGATCCTGGTCTAAAGTAGTGTACTATAATTGTGTTTTTATTACTATATCCCCATTAGATCCTAGTCTAAAGTAGTGTACTATAATTGTGTTTTATTACTATATCCCCATTAGATCCTGGTCTAAAGTAGTGTACTATAATTGTGTTTTTATTACTATATCCCCATTAGATCCTATCTAAAGTAGTGTACTATAATTGTGTTGTTATTACTATATCCCCATTAGATCCTGGTCTAAAGTAGTGTACTATATCCCCATTAGATAAAAGTAGTGTACTATAATTGTGTTTTTATTACTATATCCCCATTAGATCCTAGTCTAAAGTAGTGTACTATAATTGTGTTTTTATTACTATATCCCCATTAGATCCTAGTCTAAAGTAGTGTACTATAATTGTGTTTTTATTACTATATCCCCATTAGATCCTGGTCTAAAGTAGTGTACTATAATTGTGTTTTTATTACTATATCCCCATTAGATCCTGTAGTGTACTATAATTGTGTTTTTATTACTATATCCCCATTAGTCCTGGTCTAAAGTAGTGTACTATAATTGTGTTGTTATTACTATATCCCCATTAGATCCTAGTCTAAAGTAGTGTACTATAATTGTGTTGTTATTACTATATCCCCATTAGATCCTAGTCTAAAGTAGTGTACTATAATTGTGTTTTTATTACTATATCCCCATTAGATCCTAGTCTAAAGTAGTGTACTATAATTGTGTTTTTATTACTATATCCCCATTAGATCCTAGTCTAAAGTAGTGTACTATAATTGTGTTTTTATTACTATATCCCCATTAGATCCTAGTCTAAAGTAGTGTACTATAATTGTGTTGTTATTACTATATCCCCATTAGATCCTAGTCTAAAGTAGTGTACTATAATTGTGTTGTTATTACTATATCCCCATTAGATCCTAGTCTAAAGTAGTGTACTATAATTGTGTTTTCATTTAATTTGGGCAGCCCTCTAAATTACTGGTTGCTAATGACGACACAGTCTAAAGGTTGGAATGATTGATACTATTTCAGCATCTGTTCTGTGATAAGATTATATATGATTATAAGTGAGTACAGCCAACCATCATCTGCAAAGGGACATAATTGTGTTTTCATTTAATTTGGGCAGCCCTCTAAATTACTGGTTGCTAATGACGACACAGTCTAAAGGTTGGAATGATTGATACTATTTCAGCATCTGTTCTGTGATAAGATTATATATGATTATAAGTGAGTACAGCCAACCATCATCTGCAGGGACATCAATAATGACCTGTAAGCAAAAATACCACTCTGTTAAGCAAGACCTAACACACACACACACACACACACACACACACACACACACACACACAGACACACAGACACACACACAAACACAGACACACACACACACACACACACACACACACACACACACACACACACACACACACACACACACACACACACACACACACACACACACACACACACACACACACACACACACACACACACACACACACACTGATTTCAAAGTGTGTAGACAACTATGCAGTGTATTATTAGATCTTTTCCTTACAGACACTTGGCAGAAAAAAATGTGCTAACTAGGGAATGGGGGTCAGAAAAAGTGTGCGATCTAGGGAATAGGGGTCCATTTGTCTGCTGAATGACAGGTTTACTTGACATTATACAAACAGGGTGTTTCTGGGGAATATCTCAGCTGAGAGTGTGTAGACTGGGCTGTACTCACACACTGTTTATGTATGTGAGTGTGTTGGAATTTAAGGATTTGGGGCTGGACCATGTGCAACTCAATCATCATCTTATAACTACAGAGAGAAAAGAGAAGACAAATATCATGCTTTTCTATCAGTTTGAACCAGTCTGGCCCCTCTGATCACTGACATCAAACAGACTCACACTGGATACGTCCTCCATCATTCAACTGATATTCTCTAAACAGACGGACTGGCACCAACAACCAGTCCACGTTAAAAGTCACTTAAATCACCTTTCTTCCCTATTCTGACGCCTGGTTTGAACTTCAGTAGATCATCTGGATCATATCAACATGCCTAAATGCATTGGGTTGCTGCCACGTGATTGGCTGATCAGATATATGCGTTAACGAGCAGTTAAAGGTGTACCTAATGAAGTGGCCGGTGAATGTATAAAATATATATTAAAGACATACATTTAATAAATATGATGTTGGTAAAATGTAAATAAAAGCAATACATGACGTTGCATGTTAACACAACTGTCCACCCTGGGGACACTATAAGACTACAGGTTTATTCTACCAGGGTAAAACATTATACCATCATATCTGAATAAACCCATTCATGAATAAACCCAACTGATTTAAAGTAATCAAATGTCACTGTAACATAGTAACAGGAGTGATGCAGTTGTTTGCGTATCTTACCTTGGACATCCATGACTACAATGTGTTTTCCAGTCCTGCTTTCCTTAGCGGCTGGGATCAGGTCGCTCCAGAGAGTGTCGCTCCAGAGAGTCGCACCAGAGAGTGTCGCTCCAGAGTGTCGCTCCAGAGAGTCGCACCAGAGAGTTTCGCTCCAGAGTTTCGCTCCAGAATTTCGCTCCAGAGTTTCGCTCCAGCTCGTATCCCGGCGCCAGACAACAGGAGTCACAGCAGTCCAGCTGACACCATCCCGTCAATATAAACTAAATAACTAACCCGGCCGCACTCTTCTATGGGCGTGTCTTCAGTGCCCGCCCCCTCACACTACACTGTGCAAAAACAGAAAAAATGTCTGTGGAGGGTGGATGTGTGTGTGTAGAGGGTGGTTGTGTGTGTGCGCGGAGGGTGGATGTGTGTGTGCGCGGAGGGTGCATGTGTGTGTGTAGGGCGGATGTGTGTGTGTAGAGGGTGGATGTGTGTGTGTGAAGGGTGGATGTGTGTGTGAGGGGTGGATGTGTGTGTGTATGTGGAGGGTGAATGTGTGTGTGTGGAGGGTGGATGTGTGTGTGGAGGGTGGATGTGTGTATGTGGAGGGTGGATGTGTGTGTGTGTGGAGGGTGGATGTGTGTGTGTGAAGGGTCGATGTGTGTGTGGAGGGTGGATGTGTGTGTGTGGAGGGTGGATGTGTGTATGTGGAGGGTGGATGTGTGTGTGGAGGTGGATGTGTGTGTGTGAAGGGTGGATGTGTGTGTGTGAAGGGTGGATGTGTGTGTGTGTGGAGGGTGGATGTGTGTGTGTGAAGGGTCGATGTGTGTGTGGAGGGTGGATGTGTGTGTGTGGAGGGTGGATGTGTGTGTGTGGAGGGTGGATGTGTGTATGTGGAGGGTGGATGTGTGTGTGTGTGGAGGGTGGATGTGTGTGTGGAGGGTGGATGTGTGTGTGTGTGGAAGGTGGATGTGTGTGTGTGTAGAGGGTGGATGTGTGTGTGTGGAAGGTGGATGTGTGTGTGAGGGGTGGATGTGTGTGTGTGTGGAGGGTGGATGTGTGTGTGTGTGGAAGGTGGATGTGTGTGTGTGTAGAGGGTGGATGTGTGTGTGTGGAAGGTGGATGTGTGTGTGAGGGGTGGATGTGTGTGTGTGGAGGGTGGATGTGTGTGTGTGGAGGGTGGATGTGTGTGTGTGGAAGGTGGATGTGTGTGTGCGGGGTGGATGTGTGTGTGTGTGGAGGGTGGATGTGTGTGTGTGTGTGTGGGGGGTGGATGTGTGTGTGTGGAGGGTGGATGTGTGTATGTGGAGGGTGGATGTGTGTGTGTGTGTGTGGAGGGTGGATGTGTGTGTGGAGGGTGGATGTGTGTGTGTGGAGGGTGGATGTGTGTATGTGGAGGGTGGATGTGTGTGTGGAGGGTGGATGTGTGTGTGTAGAGGGTGGATGTGTGTGTGTAGAGGGTGGATGTGTGTGTGTAGAGGGTGGATGTGTATGTGGAGGGTGGATGTGTGTGTGTGTGTGGAGGGTGGATGTGTGTGTGGAGGGTGGATGTGTGTGTGTGGAGGGTGGATGTGTGTGTGGAGGGTGGATGTGTGTGTGGGTGGATGTGTGTATGTGGATGTGGTGGATGTGGATGTGTGTGTGTAGAGGGTGGATGGTGCTTGACAGGATTAAACAGCTCTAACGTTGTGTTAACGTTGTCATTGATACACCATTGATCCACGCGTCATGTAGGAACCAATAATGTAGGAACCAATAGTACCAGTGCTCAGATGGGCGTGGAGGTCATTCGTTTTCCGATCTGTAACAAGTGTGTGTGGTACCTCCTGTGGCCGCTAGGCGGCAGTGTTGGACAGGATAATAACTGGAGTTCAATAATCGTCCAAAGCAAACTGTTAAACGGAGTGTGAAATCAGTTAATAAATTAACTAAATTCTATTCCATCAGAACCAACTGTATAATATAAATCGTTCTCTCCAACACCAGTCTCTAAACTGGTTTAGATTTAAATCTATTTTATAATTTTGCATTAGGATTGTTGAATGAGGGTTGGGAGAACTGTATCTCCATCTCTGGCATATAGCTTGAAACCAAATGGTCAATCCTGTATAGGTCAGTTTATGAAATTGTGAGTGACTACTATTATCTAGCTCTAAGCTTTTTATTATCATTATTTTTACAAAACAATTTGCTGTACATTGATCAACACATTATGGCTGAACAGTAAACAGAATCATACAGTTCAATAGAGACAGACTTGAGTGAGATACAATAACACATTGAGCTATATATATATATATAAACATCGTAAACATAACTAATTTGAGGCTAAATATAATTATAAATCCTGACTACAGAGACAAGACACAGTTGAACCAGTGACCAGTGCCAATAAAGTTGTTCAATCCATATTGTCATATGATCAGTAAATCCAATTTGGTAAAGCTCAGTATGGCATCATAACAATCTGACATCATAACAGCCTGACATCATAACAGTCTGACATCATAACAATCTGACATCACAACAGCCTGACATCATAACAGTCTGACATCATAACAGTCTGACATCATAACAGCCTGACATCATAACAGCCTGACATCATAACAGTCTGACATCATAACAGCCTGACATCATAACAATCTGACATCATAACAATCTGACATCACAACAGCCTGACATCATAACAGTCTGACATCATAACAATCTGACATCATAACAGTCTGAAATCATAACAATCTGACATCATAACAATCTGACATCATAACAGTCTGAAATCATAACAGTCTGACATCATAACAATCTGACATCATAACAGTCTGAAATCATAACAATCTGACATCATAACAATCTGACATCATAACAGTCTGACATCATAACAGTCTGACATCATAACAATCTGACATCATAACAGTCTGACATCATAACAGCCTGACATCATAACAATCTGAAATCATAACAATCTGACATCATAACAATCTGACATCATAACAGTCTGACATCATAACAGCCTGACATCATAACAATCTGACATCATAACAATCTGACATCATAACAGTCTGACATCATAACAGTCTGACATCATAACAATCTGACATCATAACAGTCTGAAATCATAACAATCTGACATCATAACAATCTGACATCATAACAGTCTGACATCATAACAGTCTGACATCATAACAATCTGACATCATAACAGTCTGACATCATAACAGTCTGACATCATAACAGTCTGACATCATAACAGCCTGACATCATAACAATCTGACATCATAACAGTCTGACATCATAACAGCCTGACATCATAACAGCCTGACATCATAACAGCCTGACATCATAACAGCCTGACATCATAACAATCTGACATCATAACAATCTGACATCATAACAGTCTGAAATCATAACAGTCTGACAACAGTTTCAATAGATTTGAGAACTGAACCAGGCTTCTCAAAAATAAGGCCCTGTTCCATCACCAGGCTGTAGGGAGGTTCTGGAGGTCTGCTATATTACAACACCACCAGGCCCTGTTCCATCACCAGGCTGTAGGGAGGTTCTGGAGGTCTGCTATATTACAACACCACCAGGCCCTGTTCCATCACCAGGCTGTAGGGAGGTTCTGGAGGTCTGCTATATTACAACACCACCAGGCCCTGTTCCATCACCAGGCTGTAGGGAGGTTCTGGAGGTCTGCTATATTACAACACCACCAGGCCCTGTTCCATCACCAGGCTGTAGGGAGGTTCTGGAGGTCTGCTATATTACAACACCACCAGGCCCTGTTCCATCACCAGGCTGTAGGGAGGTTCTGGAGGTCTGGTTCGGATTACTAAAGCACTATGATTATAAAGAGGAGAGGGAGTAGAACTGGCCAACACAGCACTCAAACACTTCTGGCTGAAAGAGGAAGCTGTCATCTGGGCACAGGAAGTATGGCTGGCCAGCATCTCCTCCCTGGCCCCCAGCATCTCCTCCCTGGCCCCCAGCATCTCCTCCCCCCAGCCCCCCCTGCATCTCCTCCCTGGCCCCCAGCATCTCCTCCCTGGCCCCCAGCATCTCCTCCCTGGCCCCCAGCATCTCCTCCCTGGCCCCAGCATCTCCTCCCTGGCCCCCAGCATCTCCTCCCTGGCCCCCAGCATCTCCTCCCTCGCTCCTACCACCTCCAGCCTGGCCATTGAGGTTGGGACTCTCCAAGCCTGGAGACAGAAACAGAGGATACATGACATGATACTTCCCCAGGGGCTGCACATAATCTGTTCTATAAGAGAGTGACGGACCTGCAGACATGTCCACAGAGTAGACATCCTGATGACGACTGGTGTTGCTCTGGTACTGACCTGGGCTCCAGTCACCTCTCTGGTACTGACCTGGGCTCCAGTCAACCCTCTCTGATACTGACCTGGGCTCCAGTCAACCCTCTCTGGTACTGACCTGGGCTCCAGTCACCTCTCTGGTACTGACCTGGGCTCCAGTCACCTCTCTGGTACTGACCTGGGCTCCAGTCACCTCTCTGGTACTGACCTGGGCTCCAGTCAACCCTCTCTGGTACTGACCTGGGCTCCAGTCAGCTCTCTGGTACTGACCTGGGCTCCAGTCACCTATCTGGTACTGACCTCGGCTCCAGTCACCTCTCTGGTACTGACCTCGGCTCCAGTCTCCTCTCTGGTACTGACCTGGGCTCCAGTCACCTCTCTGGTACTGACCTGGGCTCCAGTCACCCTGGGCTCTGGTACTGACCTGGGCTCCAGTCCCCTCTCTGGTACTGACCTGGGCTCCAGTCAACCCTCTCTGGTACTGACCTGGGCTCCAGTCACCTCTCTGGTACTGACCTGGGCTCCAGTCACCTATCTGGTACTGACCTCGGCTCCAGTCACCTCTCTGGTACTGACCTCGGCTCCAGTCTCCTCTCTGGTACTGACCTGGGCTCCAGTCACCTCTCTGGTACTGACCTGGGCTCCAGTCACCTCTCTGGTACTGACCTCGGCTCCAGTCCCCTCTCTGGTACTGACCTGGGCTCCAGTCAACCCTCTCTGGTACTGACCTGGGCTCCAGTCACCTCTCTGGTACTGACCTGGGCTCCAGTCACCTCTCTGGTACTGACCTGGGCTCCAGTCACCTCTCTGGTACTGACCTGGGCTCCAGTCACCTCTCTGGTACTGACCTGGGCTCCAGTCACCTATCTGGTACTGACCTGGGCTCCAGTCACCTCTCTGGTACTGACCTGGGCTCCAGTCACCTCTCTGGTACTGACCTGGGCTCCAGTCACCTCTCTGGTACTGACCTGGGCTCCAGTCACCTCTCTGGTACTGACCTGGGCTCCAGTCACCTCTCTGGTACTGACCTCGGCTCCAGTCCCCTCTCTGGTACTGACCTGGGCTCCAGTCAACCCTCTGCCGAGGTAGAAGAACTGCATGCGGGTATGTGGTCCTGTGGGGGACTGGGCTGGTGTTCAGTTGGCCGACCCCAGAGGGCAGAGATGGGCACACTAGCCTGCAGGTCAGAGGGCAGATATGGGCACTCTAGCCTGCAGGTCAGAGGGCAGCACACGAGCAAGGAGATACACAGATGTAGTTATATTAGTGATATAAGGTACAGATGGTTGTGGTGTATATTAGTGATATAAGGTACAGATGGTTGTGGTCTATATTAGTGATATAAGGTACAGATGGTTGTGGTGTATATTAGTGATATCAGGTACAGATGGTTGTGGTGTATATTAGTGATATAAGGCACATATGGTTGTGGTGTATATTAGTGATATAAGGTACAGATGGTTGTGGTGTATATTAGTGATATAAGGTACAGATGGTTGTGGTGTATATTAGTGATATAAGGTACAGATGGTTGTGGTGTATATTAGTGATATCAGGTACAGATGGTTGTGGTGTATTAGTGATTTAAGACACAGATGGTTGTGCTGTATATTAGTGATATCAGGTACAGATGGTTGTGGTGTATATTAGTGATATAAGGTACAGATGGTTGTGGTGTATATTAGTGATATAAGGTACAGATGGTTGTAGTGTATATTAGTGATATCAGGTACAGAAGGTTGTGGTGTATATTAGTGATATAAGGCACATATGGTTGTGGTGTATATTAGTGATATAAGGTACAGATGGTTGTGGTGTATATTAGTGATATCAGGTACAGATGGTTGTAGTGTATATTAGTGATATATTGGTTGTGGTGTATATTAGTGATATCAGGTACAGATGGTTGTGGTGTACAGATGGTTGTGTGTATATTAGTGATATAAGGTACAGATGGTTGTGGTGTATATTAGTGATATAAGGTACAGATGGTTGTGGTGTATATTAGTGATATCAGGTACAGATGGTTGTGGTGTATATTAGTGATATAAGGTACAGATGGTTGTGCTGTATATTAGTGATATCAGGTACAGATGGTTGTGGTGTATATTAGTGATATCAGGTACAGATGGTTGTGGTGTATATTAGTGATATCAGGTACAGATGCTTGTCGTGTATATTAGTGATATCAGGTACAGATGGTTGTGGTGTATATTAGTGATATCAGGTACAGATGGTTGTGGTGTATATTAGTGATATAAGGTACAGATGGTTGTGGTGTATATTAGTGATATAAGGTACAGATGGTTGTGGTGTATATTAGTGATATAAGGTACAGATGGTTGTGGTGTATATTAGTGATATCAGGTACAGATGGTTGTGGTGTATATTAGTGATATCAGGTACAGATGGTTGTGGTGTATATTAGTGATATCAGGTACAGATGGTTGTGGTGTATATTAGTGATATAAGGTACAGATGGTTGTATATTAGTGATATCAGATGGTTGTGGTGTATATTAGTGATATAAGGTACAGATGGTTGTGGTGTATATTAGTGATATAAGGTACAGATGGTTGTGGTGTATATTAGTGATATAAGGTACAGATGGTTGTGGTGTATATTAGTGATATAAGGTACAGATGGTTGTGGTGTATATTAGTGATATCAGGTACAGATGGTTGTGGTGTATATTAGTGATATCAGGTACAGATGGTTGTGGTGTATATTAGTGATATAAGGTACAGATGGTTGTCGTGTATATTAGTGATATAAGGTACAGATGGTTGTGGTGTATATCACACTGTATTCCATATCTTTTTGCACAGATCTTTTGCACTTCTGGTTGGATGCAAACTGCACTTTGTTGTACTGTACTTGTTGTCGTATTTGTTGTACTGTACTTGTTGTCGTATTTGTTGTACTGTACTTGTTGTCGTACTGTACTTGTTGTCGTATTTGTTGTACTGTACTTGTTGTCGTATTTGTTGTACTGTACTTGTTATTCTGTCCAATGACAATTAAGTTGTATCTAATCAGAACTTGTTGTCTATCTGTATATTGTTGTCTATCACTAGCATAATTCCACCAGCTACAGACCAGTTTGTATACATGTTCTTCTTATTTTAAATACTACACAGATGCCAAGCCAGTGGAGAGGCTGTTTGTAGCACATACTGAGGACAGCCTATATTGGCTCTATTATAACTGCTACCTCGCTCACTTTTCCGATCTCCTTTCTCCATCCCTCTGTGGGCCAGAGTTTAACCGCCAGTATAAGTGGTAACAGATGTGAGCCGAGGACGGCTGTAAATGGAATGGCAGGAGTGTTCCATGGGGGTGATTTCTTATGTTATCACACAGACACTGTGCTCTACCTTATAAGACAACTTATTAAATCAAACACATTACCGAAAACAACCACCAGAAACTGCAGCCATTTTCAATTAATCTCTAAGATTGATTTAGTAATTCATGTGACAAAAGGTACTTGATGTTTTATTGAAATCAAACTTTAGTTCATGGAACTTAAATAGATCAACTAAAGAATTATCTTGTAATGTGAAGTATTTTCCTTCTGGCAGCAGTTTCAGAGCAGTGGGGAAACTCATGTCTCTGTCCAACAGATAACAATAGTGCCTCTTTATGTCTCAGTTAAACTGTAATTCAGAGAATAAACACGCTCTTAGTTTACCGCTTGACTCCCAAATCACACCCTATTTCCTATCTAGTGGGCTACCTTGACCCGCACCCAGAGGGAAAACAGTTGCCATTTGGGATACACCCTAAGTGAAACCTTCATCTGTCAGATGAACCTAATCTCCTTTCATCACCAGGAACGAGAGCCGAGCCTCCTGACCTGGGGAGGAGGTCTGTGGTCTGATAGCCGAGCCTCCTGACCTGGGGAGGAGGTCTGTGGTCTGATAGCCGAGCCTCCTGACCTGGGGAGGAGGTCTGTGGTCTGATAGCTGCGCCTCCTGGCCTGGGGAGGAGGTCTGTGGTCTGATAGCTGCACCTCCTGGCCTGGGGAGGAGATCTGTGGTCTGATAGCTGCGCCTCCTGGCTTGTGAAGGAGGTTTGTGGTCTGATAGCTGCGCCTCCTGGCTTGTGAAGGAGGTCTGTGGTCTGAGAGCCCATCAGAGACAGATGATCTCTGATGGGCATCTGTTTCCTACTCATCAGTGTTTGGGTTGTCCGTTGTCCAAACTGTATTTTCATTACAAGTGCTGGAAATCCAAACAGGGAACCTGAAGTTGGCTAGTTTAAATCCCAGAGCGGCTGCCCTTGAACAAGCGGAGTAAGTACATTGAAAGTATTAGGTCATTCTGGATTAGATAATTAGCTTAATGACTAAATTGTAAAATTATAAAAAAAATTGAAAACCATTATCCCTCAAATAGTCTGAGCTTCTGAGTTGGTAGGACATTCAGGTCTCACCTGTCCAGAGTAGACAGGGAGCTGTGTGTACGGCTGGGGCTGGCAGTCTCCTGTGGGCCTCCACTTCTGGGGCTGGCAGTCTCCTGTGGGCCTCCACTTCTGGGGCTGGCAGTCTCCTGTGGGCCTCCACTTCTGGGGCTGGCAGTCTCCAGTGGACCTCCACTTCTGGGGCTGGCAGTCTCCTGTGGGCCTCCACTTCTGGGGCTGGCAGTCTCCTGTGGACCTCCACTTCTGGGGCTGGCAGTCTCCTGTGGGCCTCCACTTCTGCGGCAGTCTGGGGTAAGAATTACAGAGACATGCCCAGGAACTGCTCTCTGCTGGGGAATGATTGAGTCAAAGTACGGTTCTGCTGCAAGAAAAACAAAAAGATGATGCCATTATAATTATTGCCCTGTCATTATTATTATTTAATAATAGTAAATAAGGAGCTTGTTAATGAATCAGAATTTAATGAATAACACAGACATAAATACAGTTAACATGTCACAAACGAGTGGAGTTAAAGACTACTGGGTCAGTGGTGTTATAGACTACTGGGTCAGTGGAGTTATAGACTACTGGGTCAGTGGAGTTATAGACTACTGGGTCAGTGGTGTTATAGACTACTGGGTCAGTGGTGTTATAGACTACTGGGTCAGTGGTGTTATAGACTACTGGGTCAGTGGTGTTATAGACTACTGGGTCAGTGGTGTTATAGACTACTGGGTCAGTGGTGTTATAGACTACTGGGTCAGTGGAGTTATAGACTACTGGGTCAGTGGTGTTATAGACTACTGGGTCAGTGGTGTTATAGACTACTGGGTCAGTGGAGTTATAGACTACTGGGTCAGTGGAGTTATAGACTACTGGGTCAGTGGAGTTATAGACTACTGGGTCAGTGGTGTTATAGACTACTGGGTCAGTGGTGTTATAGACTACTGGGTCAGTGGAGTTATAGACTACTGGGTCAGTGGTGTTATAGACTACTGGGTCAGTGGAGTTATAGACTACTGGGTCAGTGGTGTTATAGACTACTGGGTCAGTGGAGTTATAGACTACTGGGTCAGTGGAGTTATAGACTACTGGGTCAGTGGAGTTATAGACTACTGGGTCAGTGGTGTTATAGACTACTGGGTCAGTGGTGTTATAGACTACTGGGTCAGTGGTGTTATAGACTACTGGGTCAGTGGAGTTATAGACTACTGGGTCAGTGGTGTTATAGACTACTGGGTCAGTGGAGTTATAGACTACTGGGTCAGTGGTGTTATAGACTACTGGGTCAGTGGAGTTATAGACTACTGGGTCAGTGGAGTTATAGACTACTGGGTCAGTGGTGTTATAGACTACTGGGTCAGTGGTGTTATAGACTACTGGGTCAGTGGTGTTATAGACTACTGGGTCAGTGGAGTTATAGACTACTGGGTCAGTGGTGTTATAGACTACTGGGTCAGTGGTGTTATAGACTACTGGGTCAGTGGAGTTATAGACTACTGGGTCAGTGGTGTTATAGACTACTGGGTGTCGTGGAAATTTAGACTTCAATAGCTGAATTCGAACTTAAAGTAAGACGCACGAGAGTATGTTACAGTTTGACACTTTTAACAGGTTTAATTGCAAGTAAGAAACCATTTCTCAAATACAGGTCCAAGCTTTTGCATTGATCAGATCAATCTCTATAGCAAGCTTAAAGAATAGGTTTGAGGAAAGTCTTCATCAGACAACAGGACAATAACCTGTGCTGGATCAGACTGACCTAATGATTACAACTTCTGCATGGTATTTAAAGGAATGAAGTTACGCACACTCATTGACACACCAACCTAAACAGAGATGATGGAGAACAGACGAGGTCCTTAGAAGATCTCACCAAACTATAGGATAATAAACATGACATATGGAGCTGTCAGGAAAACCCGAGGGTCACTCCCAGGACCTTTCTAGAGGTCAATAGGTCAATAGACAGATGTCTCCTATCATGAAACTTATATTCCTGTCCTACAAAAGACTTATCCTAAACATTCCTTTCCTCTGTGCCTTTTGGCCTAAACAACATCTATAGGACTTACATGTTAATAAACTTCTTGAGTGATCATAAAATTCCATAACAATCTGCCCTTTTTAACATTATAAACCCTTAATCATGTTAAACAATTTAAGAGTGTCAACTCTAAATTTTAGTTCACTCAAGCTTAATAATTACTCATAACCAATCAGGAATATATGGATCCACCACTGTCATATGTCTGGAACTGTAACCTGTTAAGAAAAATACTTTTACCAAACATAATACACAATCAATTGAAATAATCCAATGTCAGTACAGTACTTAGCAACATTCAACAGTGTCATTTTCATATTCTGGATTTCTAGTCCTCCATCTAGTGTGTGAGGAACTAATCATTAAGAAAACATCAGTAAATATGTTGGCACTCTTTGATCATCAGAAATGAAGATTTTAATCATGGTGTGAGTGTATAAATGTTCCTTTTCCATCTTCTCAGCTCTGGTAGGCTCCTTCAACGTCTTTAATGAGTGTGGCCAAACAGTGGCCATTCTTTAATAGTCCAGAGATGCAATATGTGTGTGTTCAATGTTCTTGTTTTTCCTTTGTACAACTCAAACCGACGTTCAAGATAATTTCTGAAATCTGCAACATGTTCACCTTTTTCTCTTTACAGTCCATAACTTCCTTGAAAAGTGTACAATAACATTCACACAATTTAGTAATTGCCTTCTTTGTGGTCTGGATGACACGTTTTTCCTTGGTTCTGGTTTGACCTTTTCTGTGGTCTGTACCTAAAGTCATTCAGTTAGCTTCTGATATATGTGTGTGTGTGTGTGCGTGGGGGTAGGGCTCAGATGCTCTGCTCCAGTTGTTCATGGTCCAACCTGTTGATTTTTAATGCGACACAACCTGCAAACAGTTATTGCATTCCATGTGTCAGTTACCACCTCTTACAATAGAATTACATTGTGTTTACTGTTCAGCTTTAATTTTGCTAAGCCAAATACATTTGTAATAGCTATTCCCTCAATCATTCAAATGTTTAGACATTCTATCAAATTAAACACTTCAATTGCCTGAAATCCAAATTTAACAAATGCTATATTCTTGAATATGTTTATTACGTCACTTCCCCTCTTGTTTTCTCCTTCAGTTCATCAACAATGGAGAAAACAACCAACTGTAATAGACAAACTTGTTAAATTTATCTAAGATAAAACACATGACTAAAATATGGTTTACGACCAGCCATCTGTTAGCTCTGGGCTGAGCCACCTCACAATCACACAGTAAACCAGCCCCCCTTCTAAATAAGCAACTTGGGTGTGCCCCCTCTTTTTGAGCCAGAGAAGCACCCCAGGGAGGGTCAAAGAAAAGTTCATAAACACCCCTAAATTAACAGAAACCATCTCTAGACAGGCAGACACAGAGTTACAGTTAACTTTCTGCCCTTTTAACAATCAAGAACTCAGAATGTCTTAAACATGTTACTCAAAATAGCCAAAAGCCAATAATAAAAATAAAAGGGTGTATCAGAAATACACTTAACCCACATGGTCATTCATTATATCATCATGCCAACATTTATAGGAACAAATCCAAATGTCCTTCAGTTAACTTTACAAAACGAATAACCATAGCATATAACTAGAATATAATCTCCCTATAACATATAATGTAGTCCTCCTACAAAACAAACAAAATGGAACATATAGTATTCCAGGTAAAAACATGCAGAGTTATAATCGGAAATACTCTTAATTATGTCATTATCGCAGATGTTACATAATGCCTAAGACAAATAATACAATAAAATAGGAATTCCTCGTGCACAGGAAAACCAGAAAATAAATTTGTCGACAAAACTTTGGCCTGGGACCCCTGTCCCAACTTCATGAAGCTTTACCCCAGATCATACATGAATCACACCTAGGTCATTTTAATATGATATTTGCGTACGCGTACGAACGAACCTGGACATCGAAAAACAAGACCTCTCACTAACAATGAGCTGATTTCTACTGAGAATTTACCCTGACAGTAGCTATATATGCAGTCCCTAGTTGTAACCGGTAAACTAGGGACAATGAGATATCAACCATCATGGGTCCAGTCACGCTCCCCGAGCTGCACGGACCTGACAAACCCCGTTTATCAGGCGATACGCAATGTACGCTACACTACGCTAAACACCTAACTTTAAGCGTAAGCATAGTGCCAAGACACCGGTACTCCTCCCCAGTGGAACGAAAATCTCACACAACCATACGTCTGCATATCAACTCAAAACACAGAATAGACAAGTCTTCACTTAACATCCGAACAAAATTACTTTAACTGTAAATACTGACATAATTAACTAATTACAGGAATCACATAATGGTTTGATCTCACCGGGTTGATGTTTTCCTGCCCGTCCCCTCTGACCGTCAGTACCCCTGTCCGTGGCAGCCATGGGTCCTGTGACGCTCCATTTGGTCGTCTGCTGTTGTGCCATCACCGTCTCCCACACTGTCTCTGTTCCCATGGTAATAGTCTCTAGTGTCCGGCACAGTGCAGTCACGAGCCCAGTGTCCAAATGCACCACAGTTGAAACAGCTATCAGAGTTGGGACTTTGGCTGGAGTTATTATCACCCTGGTGTCTGTATTGTCCTCTCCTGCTTGCTCTCCGTCTCCGTCTCCGTCTCCCTCCTGAGTAGCCTCTGCTGTAGAAGTCCAGTTGGGCCATCTGAATTTGCGTTTCACGCTCCCGTCTTTCTTCGGTCTGTTTGTACAGCTGGTCCTCGTAGACTCTTTCAGCGTGCTTAAAATACGGCCAGACGGTTTCCATGCGACCCTCATCCAGGTCTACACAGTGGTTTTGAATGTGCTTCCTAATGTCTGGTAGAAGGCCTGCAACTAACCTCATTTTACACTGTTGCTCCCAGGCCGACTCTTCATCACCGTCCGGTCTCTTTCCCATTCCGCTGTGTAATTCAAAAGCTTTTTCGAGTCTATTCCTGTAGTCTGAAACTTTCTCGCCCAGTGTCTGTTTACAATCAGAGATCTTTTCCCAGTTCATTCGCTTAGGAAAAGCAGCGATAAGTCCAGTGCTCAGCTGTTCCACAGCACTCCGGTAGTCAGAGTGCGCATCCCAATTGAACATAATGTTTCTCTCGCTAGGCCAGTTTCTTTTCACTCTCCCCCATTTTAGTTGCAAGGCCTTCATCAAAATTGTTTCAATCTCCACAGAGGTCGGTCTATATTGATTCACGATCTGTAGAAACACACGGACAAATTCCTCTCCACCTTCTGTTTCTGGGTCAGGTAGTGTAGAAGCCACGTCTCTCAGGTCGGCGGGTGACCACGGTCTGTAGACTAGTATAGTCGCTGGGTTATCCGTGTCTCCTCCACCAGCTGGGTTGGCTACCTCCACCATAGGGAATTGCCCGGCATCAATGCTGTGTTGTTCTCTGGGACAGGCCGCAGTGGTACTCTGGGTCCTCTCTGCGGCGGGTGAAACTCTGTCGAGGCCGAATACGGATGGGTAGAGTCCTCCTCCGCGAATGTTTTCCATCAGGTCCGATGCTGTTGGCATAGTTGGTACCGCTGGGGCTGTTGTGGTAACGCCGCGATAGGGTGGGGGTCGGTCAGCAGGAGGACAGGCAGCATCAACCTGGTTGGGACAAGCTAGAACACACCGATTAACAAGCCCCGTGCTACACCGCTTAGCCCGTATATCAGTCTGCTCTCTCCACTTATTATATGCCTTCCAATCAACTTTCTGCCGATTACCCCGTGAAACCTTAATTTTACCCTGTTCAAAATCCTCCAACTTGTCTTTCAACAACAGTATCTGTCTCTGACTAAAACTGCCATTAACAGGAAATCCCAATAACTCCCACAGGTCTAATTGTTCGCATGTCCAGTCTCCGTATTTGTCTGTCATTATTTTAGCCGGTCCAACCACGTAACGTTCAGTATCCACCGAAGGTTTACCAATACACATGTAATTACCCATGTTGTTATCGATATTTAAGACGCAAATCTAATTTTAGCATATAATGAAGTGTCCTATATGTGTTAATGAACTCGTCAGTTCTTTTAAGTGAGATATCCTGAATAACCGAGCCGTCTCACCGCACCCAGATAACCTATATTGAACAGCATTTTATTCCTACTGTATACAGGTATTAACACTTCATACAGGTAAATATTGCTCCAGTCTGGCGCTCTCCACTCACCCATTTGTTGAGGAGGATTGGAGCTGCAGAAATTAATAATTCCTGACGTGCACGTTTTACCAGACCAAAATCAACAAATACCCGATTAGAAGTACTGTTTTCCATTTTTAAGCCAAGTTTAAAATCTTACAATAACCTTACGAATTAAGTCAAAATTAACGAGCCTATTTTGTTAATTTATCAAAACCGTTGTCAAACTGTCGTCCAACATTGTCCCAATTCAGCATTTGTAGGTCCTTGAGTTTCAAAATTCTGTATAGTATCACTTATCTCCAAAAACAGTCGTGGCCTATTATTTTTCAAAAAAATAAAAATTATATCGCTCTTTAGGATATGTAGCCTGTTTTGGAAAAAATACGGATTACTTTGTTAAGAATCTCGGACGATGCCCCCAAGTGTCGTGGAAATTTAGACTTCAATAGCTGAATTCGAACTTAAAGTAAGACGCACGAGAGTATGTTACAGTTTGACACTTTTAACAGGTTTAATTGCAAGTAAGAAACCATTTCTCAAATACAGGTCCAAGCTTTTGCATTGATCAGATCAATCTCTATAGCAAGCTTAAAGAATAGGTTTGAGGAAAGTCTTCATCAGACAACAGGACAATAACCTGTGCTGGATCAGACTGACCTAATGATTACAACTTCTGCATGGTATTTAAAGGAATGAAGTTACGCACACTCATTGACACACCAACCTAAACAGAGATGATGGAGAACAGACGAGGTCCTTAGAAGATCTCACCAAACTATAGGATAATAAACATGACATATGGAGCTGTCAGGAAAACCCGAGGGTCACTCCCCAGGACCTTTCTAGAGGTCAATAGGTCAATAGACAGATGTCTCCTATCATGAAACTTATATTCCTGTCCTACAAAAGACTTATCCTAAACATTCCTTTCCTCTGTGCCTTTTGGCCTAAACAACATCTATAGGACTTACATGTTAATAAACTTCTTGAGTGATCATAAAATTCCATAACATGGGTCAGTGGTGTTATAGACTACTGGGTCAGTGGAGTTATAGACTACTGGGTCAGTGGTGTTATAGACTACTGGGTCAGTGGTGTTATAGACTACTGGGTCAGTAGAGTTATAGACTACTGGGTCAGTGGAGTTATAGACTACTGGGTCAGTGGTGTTATAGACTACTGGGTCAGTGGTGTTATAGACTACTGGGTCAGTGGTGTTATAGACTACTGGGTCAGTGGTGTTATAGACTACTGGGTCAGTGGAGTTATAGACTACTGGGTCAGTGGAGTTATAGACTACTGGGTCAGTGGAGTTATAGACTACTGGGTCAGTGGTGTTATAGACTACTGGGTCAGTGGTGTTATAGACTACTGGGTCAGTGGTGTTATAGACTACTGGGTCAGTGGTGTTATAGACTACTGGGTCAGTGGAGTTATAGACTACTGATGGACAGAGGATCAACATATAGAAACACAAAAGACAAACAAAATATGCTTGAAATGTTTGCATGTGGTTTGTAGTGGAACCCACAAACCATATATTTATATATTTTTTGGTTATAAAGAAAATTGTCTGTAACATATTTCTGAGTCATCACTTGCCATTGAAAAACATGTGAATAACTACAAATGTGTGTCAAAGCCATAAAACACTCCAAACAATCTAATAACAATTGTTTTATGAATCTAATTCCAATAACTCCCTATATGTAAATCTATTTCCTATAACTCCCTATATGTAAATCTATTTCCTATAACTCCCTATATGTAAATCTATTTCCTATAACTCCCTATATGTAAATCTATTTCCTATAACTCCCTATATGTAAATCTATTTCCTATAACTCCCTATATGTAAATCTATTTCCTATAACTCCCTATATGTAAATCTATTTCCTATAACTCCCTATATGTAAATCTATTTCCTATAACTCCCTATATGTAAATCTATTTCCTATAACTCCCTATATGTAAATCTATTTCCTATAACTCCCTATATGTAAATCTATTTCCTATAACTCCCTATATGTAAATCTATTTCGTATAACTCCCTATATGTAAATCTATTTCCTATAACTCCCTATATGTAAATCTATTTCCTATAACTCCCTATATGTAAATCTATTTCCAATAACTCCCTATATGTAAATCTATTTCCTATAACTCCCAATATGTAAATCTATTTCCTATAACTCCCTATATGTAAATCTATTTCCTATAACTCCCTATATGTAAATCTATTTCCTATAACTCCCTATATGTAAATCTATTTCCAATAACTCCTATATGTAAATCTATTTCCTATAACTCCCTATATGTAAATCTATTTCCTATAACTCCCTATATGTAAATCTATTTCCTATAACTCCCTATATGTAAATCTATTTCCTATAACTCCCTATATGTAAATCTATTTCCTATAACTCCCTATATGTAAATCTATTTCCTATAACTCCCTATATGTAAATCTAATTCCTATAACTCCCTATATGTAAATCTATTTCCTATAACTCCCTATATGTAAATCTATTTCCTATAACTCCCTATATGTAAATCTATTTCCTATAACTCCCTATATGTAAATCTATTTCCTATAACTCCCTATATGTAAATCTATTTCCTATAACTCCCTATATGTAAATCTATTTCCTATAACTCCCTATATGTAAATCTATTTCCTATAACTCCCTATATGTAAATCTATTTCCTATAACTCCCTATATGTAAATCTATTTCCTATAACTCCCTATATGTAAATCTATTTCCTATAACTCCCTATATGTAAATCTATTTCCTATAACTCCCTATATGTTGTCGAAAACAACATAATTCCAACAGAGATATTGTACAATGAAGAATTAAGCTTTAAATTTAAAATTAAGAAATATTAGCCGCAGGAAAAAATAATTCCAGAATAAGAATCAGATGTAGTGAGTTGGATTAAACCAGTGTTTTCCAGAGTGACGAGTCTTCAGGATAGCAGCTGTCTTTTAGCAACTGGCTCCAACATGGCTCAATCCTAGATTATATAAACCATGTGCTTCTTTAACTGACCAAACATGTAAAACAAAATCTGTAAACAAATGCACATGGTTTTTAGGACTTTTTAAAGGCACTGCTTGTTTGACATGAATAAGTTCTATGTGATGTAGTGAGGTTCTGGTTCTCCACAGATGTTTAGTCATAACTAACACAGAAGCCACATGGTTCTGCTCACCTTGTGATGTAGTATTACTCATCTACATGACAACAAGCCAGAGAACAATAGAGGCTCTATACTGATGGAATGTCACACAGCCAGGTTGTACTGGACTTCATATTCACATCTGTTTATCCCTCCTCTATACTGATGGAATGTCACACAGCCATGTTGTACAGGACTTCATATTCACATCTCTTTATCCCTCCTCTATACTGATGGAATGTCACACAGCCATGTTGTACAGGACTTCATATTCACATCTGTTTATCCCTCTATACTGATGGAATGTCACACAGCCATATTGTACTGGATTTCATATTCACATCTGTTTATCCCTCTATACTGATGGAATGTCACACAGCCATGTTGTACAGGATTTCATATTCACATCTGTTTATCCCTCCTCTATACTGATGGAATGTCACACAGCCATGTTGTACAGGACTACATATTCACATCTGTTTATCCCATTATACTGATGGAATGTCACACAGCCATGTTGTACTGGACTTCATATTCACATCTGTTTATCCCTGCTCTATTCTGATGGAATGTCACACAGCCATGTTGTACAGGATTTCATATTCACATCTGTTTATCCCTCCTCTATACTGATGGAATGTCACACAGCCATGTTGTACAGGACTTCATATTCACATCTGTTTATCCCTCTATACTGATGGAATGTCACACAGCCATATTGTACTGGATTTCATATTCACATCTGTTTATCCCTCCTCTATACTGATGGAATGTCACACAGCCATGTTGTACAGGACTTCATATTCACATCTGTTTATCCCTCTATACTGATGGAATGTCACACAGCCATGTTGTACTGGATTTCATATTCACATCTGTTTATCCCTCCTCTATACTGATGGAATGTCACACAGCCATGTTGTACAGGATTTCATATTCACATCTGTTTATCCCTCCTCTATACTGATGGAATGTCACACAGCCATGTTGTACAGGACTTCATATTCACATCTGTTTATCCCTCTATACTGATGGAATGTCACACAGCCATGTTGTACTGGACTTCATATTCACATTGGTTTATCCCTCTATACTGATGGAATGTCACACAGCCATGTTGTACTGGACTTCATATTCACATCTGTTTATCCCTCCTCTATACTGATGGAATGTCACACAGCCATGTTGTACAGGACTTCATATTCACATCTGTTTATCCCTCTATACTGATGGAATGTCACACAGCCATGTTGTACTGGACTTCATATTCACATCTGTTTATCCCTCTATACTGATGGAATGTCACACAGCCATGTTGTACTGGACTTCATATTCACATCTGTTTATCCCTCTATACTGATGGAATGTCACACAGCCATGTTGTACTGGATTTCATATTCACATCTGTTTATCCCTCCCCCCGCAGTGTTACCTGAGCTGCGTTACCTGGGCACTGTTACCTGGGCGGTGTTATCTGATCAGCGTTACCTGGGCAGTGTTACCTGGGTTGTGTTACCTGAGCAGTGTTATCCTAGTAGTGTTACCTGGGCGGTGTTACCTGGGCGGTGTTACCCTAGTAGTGTTACCTGAGCGGTGTTACCTGGGCGGTGTTACCCTAGTAGTGTTACCTGGGCGGTGTTACCCTAGTAGTGTTACCTGGGCACTGTTACCTGGGCGGTGTTACCTGGGCGGTGTTACCTGGGCGGTGTTACCTAGGCGGTGTTACCTGGGCACCGTTACCTGGGCGGTGTTACCTGGGCGGTGTTACCTGGGCGGTGTTACCTGGGCGGTGTTACCTGGGTTGTGTCCCTCCTCTGCAGGCCTTTTGCTCTGTGGGCTTTGACGTGTTTCCGTAGAGAGCTGGGGTCCGTGTAACGCTTAGGACACCCAGGAATCTGACACACATATGGCTTCTGTATGACCAGGACCACCACCATGGGATGACACAGGGATGACACAGTAATGACGAGAGATGACACAGGGATGACACAAGGATGACACAGGGATGAGACAGGGATGACACAGGGAGGACACATGGATGACACAAGGATGACACAGGGATGACACAGGGATGACACAATGATGACACAATGATGACATAGGGATGACACAGGGATGACACAGGGATGACACAAGGATGACATAGGGATGACATAGGGTTGACACAGTAATGACGAGAGATGACACAGGGATGACACAGGGATGACACAGTAATGACGAGAGATGACACAGGGATGACACATGGATGACACAGGGATGACACAGGGATGACACAGGGAGGACACAGGGAAGACACAGGGATGACACAGTAATGACGAGAGATGACACAGGGATGACACAAGGATGACACAGGGATGACACAGGGATGACACAGGGATGATGAGAGATGACACAGGGATGACACAGAGATGACACAGGGAGGACACAGGGAAGACACAGGGATGACACAGTAATGACAAGAGATGACACAGGGATGACACAGGGATGACACAGTAATGACGAGAGATGACACAGGGATGACACATGGATGACACAGGGATGACACACGGATGACACAGGGAGGACACAGGGAAGACACAGGGATGACACAGTAATGACGAGAGATGACACAGGGATGACACAGGGATGACACAGGGAGGACACAGGGAAGACACAGGGATGACACAGTAATGACGAGAGATGACACAGGGATGACACAAGGATGACACAGGGATGACACAGTAATGACGAGAGATGACACAGGGATGACACATAGATGACACAGGGATGACACAGGGAGGACACAGGGAAGACACAGGGATGACACAGTAATGACGAGAGATGACACAGGGATGACACAGAGATGACACAGGGAGGACACAGGGAAGACACAGGGATGACACAGTAATGACAAGAGATGACACAGGGATGACACAAGGATTACACAGGGAGGACACAGGGAGGACACAATGATGACATAGGGATGACACAGGGATGACACAGGGATGACACAAGGATGACATAGGGATGACATAGGGTTGACACAGTAATGACGAGAGATGACACAGGGATGACACAGGGATGACACAGTAATGACGAGAGATGACACAGGGATGACACATGGATGACACAGGGATGACACAGTAATGACGAGAGATGACACAGGGATGACACATGGATGACACAGGGATGACACAACGATGACACAGGGAGGACACAGGGAAGACACAGGGATGACACAGTAATGACGAGAGATGACACAGGGATGACACAAGGATGACACAGGGATGACACAGGGATGACACAGGGATGATGAGAGATGACACAGGGATGACACAGAGATGACACAGGGAGGACACAGGGAAGACACAGGGATGACACAGTAATGACAAGAGATGACACAGGGATGACACAGGGATGACACAGTAATGACGAGAGATGACACAGGGATGACACATGGATGACACAGGGATGACACACGGATGACACAGGGAGGACACAGGGAAGACACAGGGATGACACAGTAATGACGAGAGATGACACAGGGATGACACAGGGATGACACAGGGAGGACACAGGGAAGACACAGGGATGACACAGTAATGACGAGAGATGACACAGGGATGACACAAGGATGACACAGGGATGACACAGTAATGACGAGAGATGACACAGGGATGACACATAGATGACACAGGGATGACACAGGGAGGACACAGGGAAGACACAGGGATGACACAGTAATGACGAGAGATGACACAGGGATGACACAGAGATGACACAGGGAGGACACAGGGAAGACACAGGGATGACACAGTAATGACAAGAGATGACTCAGGGATGACACAAGGATTACACAGGGAGGACACAGGGAGGACACATGGATGACACAAGGATGACACAGGGAGAAATAATGTGAAATCACATACAATGGGATTATTTAATTTATGTGACCACTTTTGGTTATTTTTCATAGCGTTCTTTATTTTTGTATTGCGTAAACCATTTAAACAAATTTCCTACACAAATAACGCCTTTAAAAGCCTGATTGAGGGAGACAAAGAGAGAGTGATGAAAAGAAAGACAGAAATGAAGATGGCAAGAAAACAGAAAACACAGGAAAAGGAGGAAAGGAAACTCCGAAGATGTAAACCATCTGTGGTTTACGCCAGAGATCATAGACCTTCCAGATGTTTGACTGATGTTAGGCCAGACAGCACTAATATCTGAGAACAGATCTCAGGTGAACCAAAACCAGAACCTGATGTGCAGGAAATAAGAATACAGTCACCAACATCCCAATGTGTATGTGTTTACAAATGCCCGGAAGCTAATATTAACGTCTGGCTTAATCAGCAGAGCTCACAAACAGAGAGGGTGAATAACAGAAGATCTGATGCAGTACAGTTAAAGATTTGATGATCTGATGACATGGTGATGAGCTGTTAAATATCTACCAGAGAACAGCTGATCTGATGACATGGTGAAGAGCTGTTAAATATCTATCAGAGAACAGCTGATCTAATGACAAGGTGAAGAGCTGTTAAATATCTATCAGAGAACAGCTGACATGTGATTTGTGCTTTTGTGCTTAGTATTGGCTGTTATCATACAAACATATTTTAGTTAGTGTAAAACACAAAGTAAATAAAACAGTTAATAAGTAAATTAGTCCTGTTTATACTTAAAATATTAGCCAAAAATACCACTTCTATTTAAGTATTATATACACAGGCCAAAGTGTGTGTGTGTGTGTGTGTGTGTCAGGATTGGTGCCTCCCTATCAAGTGAGGATTAAGCGCAGCTAAGAAAAGGAGAACACTTGACAGTGTGTGTGTACCGTGTCCAGATGTGTGTGTGTGTACTATGTGTCCAGATGTGTATGTGTGTACTATGTGTCCGGATGTGTGTGTGTACTATGTGTCCAGATGTGTATGTGTGTACTATGTGTCCGGATGTGTGTGTGTACCGTGTCCAGATGTGTATGTGTGTACCGTGTCTAGATGTGTGTGTGTACTATGTGTCCGGATGTGTGTGTGTACCGGGTCCAGATGTGTATGTGTGTACCGTGTCCAGATGTGTATGTGTGTACCGTGTCCAGATGTGTATGTGTGTACCGTGTCCAGATGTGTGTGTGTGTACCGTGTCCAGATGTGTATATGTGTACAGTGTCTAGATGTGTGTGTGTACTATGTGTCCAGATGTGTATGTGTGTACCGTGTCCAGATGTGTGTGTGTGTGTGTACTATGTGTTCAGATGTGTGTGTGTGTACTATGTGTCCAGATCTGTGTGCATGTACCGTGTCCAGGTGTGTGTGTGTGTGTACCGTGTCCAGGTGTGTGCGTTGGTGTTTAGCTCGGTCACTGGAGTTGCTGAAGGCCTTGGTGCAGGCTGGGTGCTGACAGATGTAGGGTTTCTCTCCTGTGTGGCTTCTCAGATGAATCTTCAGGTTCTCCAGTCTAGAAAAGGACTTGGTGCAGCCCTCAAACTGGCACACACCAGCAAAGACAGTGAGAACGCACACCACAAACACACACCACACACACACCACACACACACAGAAATAAAATGGTGAATATCATAATTTGCTTGGTTATGGTGTGACTATTCACTGTACATCTGTAGGTTATGGTGTGACTATTCACTGTACATCTGTAGGTTATAGTGTGACTATTCACTGTACATCTGTAGGTTATAGTGTGACTATTCACTGTACATCTGTAGGTTATGGTGTGACTATTCACTGTACATCTGTAGGTTATGGTGTGACTATTCACTACATCTGTAGGTTATGGTGTGACTGTACATCTGTAGGTTATGGTGTGACTATTCACTGTACATCTGTAGGTTATGGTGTGACTATTCACTGTACATCTGTAGGTTATGGTGTGACTATTCACTGTACATCTGTAGGTTATGGTGTGACTATTCACTGTACATCTGTAGGTTATGGTGTGACTATTCACTGTACATCTGTAGGTTATGGTGTGACTATTCACTGTACATCTGTAGGTTATGGTGTGACTATTCACTGTACATCTGTAGGTTATGGTGTGACTATTCACTGTACATCTGTAGGTTATGGTGTGACTATTCACTGTACATCTGTAGGTTATGGTGTGACTATTCACTGTACATCTGTAGGTTATAGTGTGACTATTCACTGTACATCTGTGGTGTACATCTGTAGGTGTGACTATTCACTGTACATCTGTAGGTTATGGTGTGACTATTCACTGTACATCTGTAGGTTATAGTGTGACTATTCACTGTACATCTGTAGGTTATGGTGTGACTATTCACTGTACATCTGTAGGTTATGGTGTGACTATTCACTGTACATCTGTAGGTTATAGTGTGACTATTCACTGTACATCTGTAGGTTATAGTGTGACTATTCACTGTACATCTGTAGGTTATGGTGTGACTATTCACTGTACATCTGTAGGTTATAGTGTGACTATTCACTGTACATCTGTAGGTTATGGTGTGACTATTCACTGTGTATCTGTAGGTTATGGTGTGACTATTCACTGTACATCTGTAGGTTATGGTGTGACTATTCACTGTACATCTGTAGGTTATGGTGTGACTATTCACTGTACATCTGTAGGTTATAGTGTGACTATTCACTGTACATCTGTAGGTTATGGTGTGACTATTCACTGTACATCTGTAGGTTATGGTGTGACTATTCACTGTACATCTGTAGGTTATAGTGTGACTATTCACTGTACATCTGTAGGTTATGGTGTGACTATTCACTGTACATCTGTAGGTTATGGTGTGACTATTCACTGTACATCTGTAGGTTATGGTGTGACTATTCACTGTACATCTGTAGGTTATAGTGTGACTATTCACTGTACATCTGTAGGTTATGGTGTGACTATTCACTGTACATCTGTAGGTTATGGTGTGACTATTCACTGTACATCTGTAGGTTATGGTGTGACTATTCACTGTACATCTGTAGGTTATGGTGTGACTATTCACTGTACATCTGTAGGTTATGGTGTGACTATTCACTGTACATCTGTAGGTTATGGTGTGACTATTCACTGTACATCTGTAGGTTATGGTGTGACTATTCACTGTACATCTGTAGGTTATGGTGTGACTATTCACTGTACATCTGTAGGTTATGGTGTGACTATTCACTGTACATCTGTAGGTTATGGTGTGACTATTCACTGTACATCTGTAGGTTATGGTGTGACTATTCACTGTACATCTGTAGGTTATAGGGTGATTACTTACCGTGCATCTGTTGGGTTTGTCACCACTGTGGACCCGCATGTGGATCAACAGCTTGTAGCGAGCGTTGAACGGCTTGTAGCGACGCGCACACCCCGCCCATAAACAAGAAAACTCATCCCCTCTCCTCTGGTCGATGTGTGTTTTCTCAATGTGCCTCACAAGCTCCTCCTGATGGCCAAATGCTCCATTGCAGTCTGTCCACCTACACCACAGGACCATGTGTTCCTGCCATAGATCCAGTAGGAGACTAGAACCAGAGCTGGTCTCTATAAGGGGGCTTGGTTGCGATTGAGTAGCTTGAGTGTGGGTTGGAGTCCTGTCCTCAGCAGGGTTACTGGGGACCGCAGGGACCTGATGGTCGCCTCGGATGTTTTGGTGCTTCAGAAAAAACATCGCCCCCTGCTGGTGATTACAGTGAATTATCTCCCCATCACAAGGTAGGAACTCTTCTGCTGGTTCCTGTTTTAAAGAGGGCTGTATGTTGTACTCCTCTTGTTTCAGATGGGGCTGTATTGTCTTGTACACCTCCTGACTCTTCTCCTTCTGCAGCTTCTGCTGTAGGGTTCCTCCACTGAAGATCATGGAAGGAGCAGCATTAAGAGGAGTGGACAGAACCTGCTCCGTAGAGGAGTTGGTGGAGAGCGGAAAAGTGGAGGAGAAAGAATGAGGAGAGGGGGGCAAAGTAGAGATGGAAAGGAGGTGGGCTACAGGTGTAGAGGGCCAGTAGAGATCAGAACATGTTATATGTCTCACTGAGGTGCATTTATCAGGACATGGTCCTAAAGGTTCATAGTTATCAGGACGTGGTCCTAAAGGTTCATAGTTATCAGGACATGGTCCTAAAGGTTCATAGTTATCAGGACATGGTCCTAAAGGTTCATAGTTATCAGGACATGGTCCTAAAGGTTCATAGTTATCAGGACATGGTCCTAAAGGTTCATAGTTATCAGGACATGGTCTTAAAGGTTCATATTTATCAGGACATGGTCCTGTAGGGTCGTAGTTTTCAGAAGTTTGTCCTACAGGTTTGTGGTTTTCATAGTTAGTTTGTCCTGTGGTAGCATAGTTTTCAGACAGAGTTTGGCCTCCGTTGGTGTAGTTTTCAGACAGAGTTTGGCCTGCGTTGGTGTAGTTTTCAGACAGAGTTTGGCCTGCGTTGGTGTAGTTTTCAGACAGAGTTTGGCCTCCGTTGGTGTAGTTTTCAGACGGACTCACTACTGTAGAGGCTGATGTTATGCAAGAGGAGCAGAGGATGGAACCGAGATCCAGATCCTGGGAGGATAAGGAGGTGACGGCCAGAGGAGCCCAGGAGAGGTGACACATCCCAGAGGTCCCTAAATGGACTGATCCCCCTAGATGACTGGTATCTTCAGGACAGGAGAGGTGGCTGACATCTTCAAACGCACTGGCAAAACCAGGTAGGGTGAGCAGGGGGTCTGGAAGACCTAGATCTGGAGGGCCCATCCTGGCCTCCTCACTTACGGGCCTCCTCACTTACGGGCCTCCTCACTTACGGGCCTCCTCACTTACGGGCCTCCTCACTTACGGCTCTCTGGGAGGGTCAGATTTCTACAGGAGTCCCTCCCTCTAACCATCTTCTGATCACTGCGGGAGAAGAGAGAAGGAGCATTTCAGGTCAGAGACGAGTCATCATCTGGCTGTTGACTGGGGTCTACCAGATTATATGTACAATTATTATTATTATTATTGTATATTGGGGTCTACCACATTATATGTACAATTATTATTATTATTATTATTATTGTATATTGGGGTCTACCACATTATATGTACAATTATTATTATTATTATTATTATTGTATATTGGGGTCTACCAGATTATATGTACAATTATTATTATTATTATTGTATATTGGGGTCAACCACATTATATGTACAATTATTATTATTATTATTATTATTGTATATTGGGGTCTACCAGATTATATGTACAATTATTATTATTATTATTGTATATTGGGGTCAACCACATTATATGTACAATTATTATTATTATTATTGTATATTGGGGTCTACCACATTATATGTACAATTATTATTATTATTATTGTATATTGGGGTCTACCACATTATATGTACAATTATTATTATTATTATTTATTGGGGTCTAACACATTGGATGTACAATTATTATTATTATTATTATTGTATATTTGGGGTACTTATTATTATTATTATTATTATTGTATATTGGGGTCTACCACATTACATGTACAATTATTATTATTATTGTATATTGGGGTCTACCACATTGGATGTACAATTATTATTATTATTATTATTATTGTATATTGGGGTCTACCACATTATATGTACAATTATTATTATTATTATTATTGTATATTGGGGTCTACCACATTATATGTACAATTATTATTATTATTGTATATTTGGGTCTACCACATTATATGTACAATTATTATTATTATTATTATTATTGTATATTGGTCTACCACATTATATGTACAATTATTATTATTATTATTATTGTATATTGGGGTCTACCACATTATATGTACAATTATTATTATTATTATTATTATTGTATATTGGTCTACCACATTATATGTACAATTATTATTATTATTATTATTATTATTATTGTATATTGGGGTCTACCACATTATATGTACAATTATTATTATTATTATTATTGTATATTGGGGTCAACCACATTATATGTACAATTATTATTATTATTATTGTATATTGGTCTACCACATTATATGTACTGTTGGCTAATAATATATCTTTCCTAGTCCTTTTGACTACTGTTTTGTAGTTTCAGCAAGCTGTCTTAAGATAACTATGTTGCTCCGAATAAGAGCATCTGCTAAATGAATCTCGTCTATATATTAAGTTTTATCCTGTTTTGCTGTCCTACTGTCTAGTTTGCTCAGACTTTGGCAAAACCACAGTGAGAGAAGTGAAGAGAACCAGAATCCCAAATGGCTACTGCATTCCTATATGGGCACTACTCAAAATGACTACACTATTTAGGGGATAGAAAACCATTTGGGACATAAAAGTCTCTTATACTATAAACTACAATTATAGTTACTGGACGGAGCGAGACGTTTCAACTCATAACACCATAATGTATTTATGTTTGACTACAAGTGCCAGCATCTAGCTGGCCTGGCCAGAGTTATAGAGTGCTTGAGGATGTAGATACACATTAAGTCCAAAACGAGATGCACAGAAAGGCAAAAGAGAAAACAATAATGGTTGTAACATCTTTATAACAGATCTGGGCCAAGAGTAGCATTTTCATTTCCAAGAAAACTGTGGATGCTGCTCAAAAGACCTTTTAGGTTTTTCAACATATGTATGAAAAGTTTTGCTGTATAAAGCCACACATCCTTGACCCCAGAACAACTGGTTTACAATTAGGTCCGAAATGCATTCTTAAAACCTGGTAAGACAATGTTTGTGGGGTTTCTACACAGTTTGTGTACGTCCATGTCTGTAGGTCTTTGGGAGGTGTGTACGTCCATGTCTGTGGGTCTTTGGGAGGTGTGTACGTCCATGTCTGTAGGTCTTTGGGAGGTGTGTACATCCATGTCTGTGGGTCTTTGGGAGGTGTGTACGTCCATGTCTGTGGGTCTTTGGGAGGTGTGTACGTCCTTTGGGAGGTGTGTACGTCCATGTCTGTGGGTCTTTGGGATGTCTATGGGTCTTTGGGAGGTGTCTTTGGGAGGTGTGTACGTCCATGTCTGTGGGTCTTTGGGAGGTGTGTACGTCCATGTCTGTGGGTCTTTGGGAGGTGTGTACGTCCATGTCTGTGGGTCTTTGGGAGGTGTGTACGTCCATGTCTGTGGGTCTTTGGGAGGTGTGTACGTCCATGTCTGTGGGTCTTTGGGAGGTGTGTACGTCCATGTCTGGTCTGATGACCACTTGTTACTGCATATGACTGCACAGAACAGGGATCATGAGTGCATCATGCAGCACATTTCAGAAGGCCACTTTCAGTCCAACAGAAAAGACAGGGTTGGTCCACAGCCTCAGTGATGCCAGTATCTAGGGTTGACTACTGTAATGGCTTATCCATGCATGTATCTCCAGTAGGGTTGACCACTGTAATGGCTTATCCATGCATGTATCTCCAGTAGGGTTGACTACTGTAATGGCTTATCCATGCATGTATCTCCAGTAGGGTTGACTACTGTAATGGCTTATCCATGCATGCATCTCCAGTAGGGTTGACCACTGTAATGGCTTATCCATGCATGTATCTCCAGTAGGGTTGACCACTGTAATGGCTTATCCATGCATGTATCTCCAGTAGGGTTGACTACTGTAATGGCTTATCCATGCATGTATCTCCAGTAGGGTTGACTACTGTAATGGCTTATCCATGCATGTATCTCCAGTAGGGTTGACCACTGTAATGGCTTATCCATGCATGTATCTCCAGTAGGGTTGACTACTGTAATGGCTTATCCATGCATGTATCTCCAGTAGGGTTGACTACTGTAATGGGCTCCCAACTGGATTCCCCAAAAGACTGTAAAACAGCTGCAGCTCATTCAGAATGCTGCTGCAGAATGTTAACCAAGAGTACAGAACACATCACTCCGGTTCTTAAATCTTTACACTGGCTTCCAGTCAGTTACAGAATAGATTTTAAGGTGATGCTTTTAGCCTATAAATCTCTGAACGGACTGGGCCCTGAATACATTTCTGATATGTTTGCAGATTGTAAACCAAGCAGGGCACTCAGATCACTGAACTCAGGACAGCTAGTAGAGCCCAGAGTCAAAACTAAACATGGTGAAGCTGCATTCAGCAGTTACACTGCATGCAACTGGAATAAATTACCAGAAGATCTTAGATGTGCCTCAAATGTAGCCATTTTAAAGCCAGGTTTAAAACATTCTGCTTTTCACAAGCTTATGACTGAGCGATTAAACATGACCACACTGTTAAGTTCTTCCATTTTCTATTTCACATCGATTTGCCTTGAGTTTTTTTATTCCAATACATGGCATAAATGAAAACCTGTAATGTGAAACGTTATTGAGATGTAATGTGTGAAATGTACATGATTCCAGTCAAATGTGTGTATTTTATTATATTTTTCTTTTTGTCTTTGTAAAGAACATTTAATTTCTTTCATGTATGAATTGTACTATATAAATAAACCTGCTTGCAATCGCACAGTTACACGTGATGCATGTATGTTACAGTCCACAGTTACACATGATGTCTGTATGTTACAGTCCACAGTTACACGTGATGCATGTATGTCACAGTCCACAGTTACACATGATGTCTGTATGTTACAGTCCACAGTTACACGTGATGCCTGTATTTTACAGTCCACAGTAACACGTGATGTCTGTATGTTACAGTCCACAGTAACACATGATGTCTGCATGTTACAGTTCACAGTTACACGTGATGCATGTATGTTACAGTCCACAGTGACACATGATGCATGTATGTTACAGTCCACAGTTACACGTGATGTCTGTATGTTACAGTCCACAGTAACACGTGACGTCTGTATGTTACAGTCCACAGTGACACGTGATGTCTGTATGTTACAGTCCACAGTAACACGTGACGTCTGTATGTTACAGTCCACAGTGACACGTGATGTCTGTATGTTACAGTCCACAGTAACACGTGACGTCTGTATGTTACAGTCCACAGTGACACGTGATGTCTGTATGTTACAGTCCACAGTAACACGTGATGTCTGTATGTTACAGTCCACAGTGACACGTGATGTCTGTATGTTACAGTCCACAGTAACACGTGACGTCTGTATGTTACAGTCCACAGTGACACGTGATGTCTGTATGTTACAGTCCACAGTAACACGTGATGTCTGTATGTTACAGTCCACAGTAACACGTGATGTCTGTATGTTACAGTCCACAGTAACACGTGACGTCTGTATGTTACAGTCCACAGTGACACGTGATGTCTGTATGTTACAGTCCACAGTGACACGTGACGTCTGTATGTTACAGTCCACAGTGACACGTGATGTCTGTATGTTACAGTCCACAGTAACACGTGACGTCTGTATGTTACAGTCCACAGTAACACGTGATGTCTGTATGTTACAGTCCACAGTGACACGTGACGTCTGTATGTTACAGTCCACAGTAACACGTGATGTCTGTATGTTACAGTCCACAGTAACACGTGATGTCTGTATGTTACAGTCCACAGTAACACGTGATGTCTGTATGTTACAGTCCACAGTAACACGTGATGTCTGTATGATACAGTCCACAGCGACACGTGATTCATTTCAGCCGGTTCTAATATAGACCAGAGGGTTTTACTGCAACTCTGACAGTAAAAATGTATCAGCTATAAATTCTTCGTCTCCGCTAATCCATCTGGATGCAATAGTGGACTGAAATCTCTTTGAATTCTGACTCACAAACATTATGTTTTCATTTCATTTACAACTTTAGATGGTTAGCGGGGTCCCCTGAGAGAATTGCAACATTTCCCCAACAATGAGCCAACTAAAACATTCACTTTACCAGAAATGAGTAAAGAAATGGGAGTGAAATCAGGGCAGGAATTTACTGTCAAAAGGCGTCCAAGGCTCATTGATGCACGAGGACAAAGGCAATCCCATCTGTCCAGACAGGCAGAAGATCATGCTGTGGCACCAGTGAAACAGTCACAGTCCGGTCAGTGTCACACAGTCCATCATACTCTGCTGTGTAGTCACAGTCCGGTCAGTGTCACACAGTCCATCAGCCTCTGCTGTGTAGTCACAGTCCGGTCAGTGTCACACAGTCCATCACACTCTGCTGTGTAGTCACAGTCCGGTCAGTGTCACACAGTCCATCACACTCTGCTGTGTAGTCACAGTCCGGTCGGTGTCACACAGTCCATCACACTCAGTGTAGTCACAGTCCGGTCAGTGTTACACAGTCCATCACACTCTGCTGTGTAGTCACAGTCCGGTCGGTGTCACACAGTCCATCACACTCAGTGTAGTCACAGTCCGGTCAGTGTTACACAGTCCATCACACTCTGCTGTGTAGTCACAGTCCGGTCAGTGTCACACAGTCCATCACACTCTGCTGTGTAGTCACAGTCCGGTCAGTGTCACACAGTCCATCACACTCTGCTGTGTAGTCACAGTCCGGTCAGTGTCACACAGTCCATCACACTCTGCTGTGTAGTCACAGTCCGGTCAGTGTCACACAGTCCATCACACTCTGCTGTGTAGTCACAGTCCGGTCAGTGTCACACAGTCCATCACACTCTGCTGTGTAGTCACAGTCAGTCACACAGTCCATCACCTCTGCTGTGTAGTCACAGTCCGGTCAGTGTCCATCATCACACTCAGTGTAGTCACAGTCCGGTCAGTGTCACACAGTCCATCAGCCTCTGCTGTGTAGTCACAGTCCGGTCAGTGTCACACAGTCCATCAGCCTCTGCTGTGTAGTCACAGTCCGGTCGGTGTCACACAGTCCATCACACTCTGCTGTGTAGTCACAGTCCGGTCAGTGTCACACAGTCCATCACACTCTGCTGTGTAGTCACAGTCCGGTCAGTGTCACACAGTCCATCATACTCTGCTGTGTAGTCACAGTCCGGTCAGTGTCACACAGTCCATCACACTCTGCTGTGTAGTCACAGTCCGGTCAGTGTCACACAGTCCATCATACTCTGCTGTGTAGTCACAGTCCGGTCAGTGTCACACAGTCCATCACACTCTGCTGTGTAGTCACAGTCCGGTCAGTGTCCACGGGCAAAAGCGCCTACAATGAGCACACACAAGTGTCAGAACTGAATCTTGGAGCAGTAAAAGGTTGCCTGGTCCCATAAGTCCAGATAAATCCAGATAAGTCCAGATCACATAGACAGGCATCTACATGTACACTGTTTACCTGGGAAAAGCATGGCACTTGGATGGGAAAAACAACAAGCCAGTGGAGGGAGTGTGGTGCTCTGGGAAATGTCCTGCTGGAAAATGTCCTGCTGGGAAACCCTGGGCCTTCATGTGGACATTAACCCTGGGCCTTCATGTGGACATTAACCCTAGGCCTTCATGTGGACATTAACCCTGGGCCTTCATGTGGACATTAACCCTGGGCCTTCATCTGGACATTAACCCTGGGCCTTCATGTGGACATTAACCCTGGGCCTTCATCTGGACATTAAGGGGGTCTTAATGCCAGATACCACAGGACACCTTCACTAATGTCTTGGTGCCAGATAACACAGGACACCTTCACTAATGTCTTGGTGCCAGATACCACAGGACACCTTCAGGGGTCTTTATGTATTGATACCAGATACCACAGGACACCTTCACTAATGTCTTGGTACCAGATAACACAGGACACCTTCACTAATGTCTTGGTGCCAGATACCACAGGACACCTTCAGGGGTGTTACTGTATTGGTACCAGATACCACAGGACACCTTCGGGGGTTTTAATGTCTTGGTGCCAGAAACCACAGGACACCTTCACTAATGTCTTGGTGCCAGATACCACAGGACACCTTCAGGGGTGTTACTGTATTGGTACCAGATACCACAGGACACCTTCGGGGTTTTAATGTCTTGGTGCCAGAAACCACAGGACACCTTCACTAATGTCTTGGTGCCAGATACCACAGGACACCTTCAGGGGTGTTAATGTCTTGGTGCCAGATACCACAGGACACTTTCAGGATACTTTGCAGGTGGGGGGTATTTTGTATGCCCACAGAATACCAACAGCATATTTGGTGGTCATAATGTTTTGGCTCATTAGCTACATACTCCGTCTGGTGTAAATGCATGGTTATACGTTTTTAAACAGTTATAAAGAAAAGCGATATGAGAAACTTCAAACCTCCATGATGTCTCTGTTTTCAACTCATTTATCAAATGGAAACTTAATGGGGCATGTAAAATATATAATATATATAGTCATATTCTATTATATATAGATAAAAATATATACAAAACATTACATCACAAATCGAGCTGAATAATGATCTGTTTTTAAAGATAAACATCGGTGACAAAACCATTTCAAATAGATTAATTCAAAAGACTAATGTCGTTTTAGGTGTAAAATCTGTATATTCCACTTCTAATCTCACCAATAAAACGTTCTGTAACATTAATGTTTCTCATTTAGTTTCGCATAACAGAACAGCTTATTAAATCAAATATGCCACTGAAGCTACTTTCTGCGGACTGTAGTTTATCATTATAGCACCAGAACTATCAAACAATCATATGCAATTAATGTTAATATCACATAACTCACCGTACAACTGGTCAGCTAGCGGGAGAAAGTAGAGTTTAAGCTCCTAGAAACACGATCGATACAAAACCAACATCTACTGAACATTTTTCCCCAAACGCGACAACAACGCTGCTGGGGGCGTCGCGGCAGACGTACAGGAGCCCGAACCTGGCGGTCTACAAGCTGTTGTATTCATATGGGTGTACGGAGAGCAGCGCCCCCTGCTGCACAAACCAACCATCTGCAGGTGACGTGTGTTGAGCACCAAACAGAGATGTTATCCAAGTTCCTATTCGTGCCAGAAACATGCTACTCATATAATGTTAGGAGGTCAGTAAGCAGAAGAACTGAAACATGGCAGTATCCTAACGGGGCTTTATGAATCATCAGTGAAACAAACATACGTCTCGTTGTTTATTTAATAGGCCAATTACAAAACAGTCTTTAATAGGACACACAAATAATTATAAACCAAACAGAATGTGAAAGCAGCCTCCTGTACACAGATCCTCTGAATCAAATGTGACATTTTTCCCCACACAGTCAAATGCATAAAAACTGTAGAAATCATGGGGACAAAATCAGTAACCATATAGTCTAACCCATATATACAGGGACACACACACACACAGAGACAGAGACAGAGAGAGCGCGCAGCATGAGTCGATGTGTTTTTACTCTATGATGTCACTCTTTGTACTCCAGGAAGTGCTGCAGCCTCTTCCGATGCTCAGCTGACATCCTGACGGAACTAAACAGACAGGCAGAGAGACAGACGGGCAGAGAGGTCAATGCAAGTAGGTTACAACATTAAGTCAATTTAATACTAGTGGGTTACAACATTAAGTCAATATAATACTAGTTGGTTACAACATTAAGTCAATATAATACTAGTGGGTTACAACATTAAGTCAATATAATACTAGTGGGTTACAACATTAAGTCAATATAATACTAGTGGGTTACAACATTAAGTCAATATAATACTAGTGGGTTACAACATTAAGTCAATATAATACTAGTTGGTTACAACATTAAGTCAATATAATACTAGTGGGTTACAACATTAAGTCAATATAATACTAGTGGGTTACAACATTAAGTCAATATAATACTAGTGGGTTACAACATTAAGTCAATATAATACTAGTGGGTTACAACATTAAGGCAATATAATACTAGTGGGTTACAACATTAAGTCAATATAATACTAGTGGGTTACAACATTAAGTCAATATAATACTAGTAGGTTACAACATTAAGTCAATATAATACTAGTGGGTTACAACATTAAGTCAATATAATACTAGTGGGTTACAACATTAAGTCAATATAATACTAGTGGGTTACAACATTAAGTCAATATAATACTAGTGGGTTACAACATTAAGTCAATATAATACTAGTAGGTTACAACATTAAGTCAATATAATACTAGTAGGTTACAACATTAAGTCAATATAATACTAGTAGGTTACAACATTAAGTCAATATAATACTAGTGGGTTACAACATTAAGTCAATATAATACTAGTGGGTTACAACATTAAGTCAATATAATACTAGTGGGTTACAACATTAAGTCAATATAATACTAGTAGGTTACAACATTAAGTCAATATAATACTAGTAGGTTACAACATTAAGTCAATATAATACTAGTAGGTTACAACATTAAGTCAATATAATACTAGTAGGTTACAACATTAAGTCAATATAATACTAGTAGGTTACAACATTAAGTCAATATAATACTAGTAGGTTACAACATTAAGTCAATATAATACTAGTAGGTTACAACATTAAGTCAATATAATACTAGTAGGTTACAACATTAAGTCAATATAATACTAGTAGGTTACAACATTAAGTCAATATAATACTAGTAGGTTACAACATTACTCAATATAATACTAGTAGTTACAACATTAAGTCAATATAATACTAGTAGGTTACAACATTAAGTCAATATAATACTAGTAGGTTACAACATTAAGTCAATATAATACTAGTAGGTTACAACATTAAGTCAATATAATACTAGTAGGTTACAACATTAAGTCAATATAATACTAGTAGGTTACAACATTAAGTCAATATAATACTAGTAGGTTACAACATTAAGTCAATATAATACTAGTAGGTTACAACATTAAGTCAATATAATACTAGTAGGTTACAACATTAAGTCAATATAATACTAGTAGGTTACAACATTAAGTCAATATAATACTAGTGGGTTACAACATTAAGTCAATATAATACTAGTAGGTTACAACATTAAGTCAATATAATACTAGTAGGTTACAACATTAAGTCAATATAATACTAGTAGGTTACAACATTAAGTCAATATAATACTAGTGGGTTACAACATTAAGTCAATATAATACTAGTAGGTTACAACATTAAGTCAATATAATACTAGTAGGTTACAACATTAAGTCAATATAATACTAGTGGGTTACAACATCCCAGCCTGTCAGGCGCCAGCTGGTTTAATTGGTCTGCCTGCGTTTGGCCAGCCTGTCAGGCGCCAGCTGGTTTAATTGGTCTGCCTGCGTTTGGCCAGCCTGTCAGGCGCCAGCTGGTTTAATTGGTCTGCCTGCGTTTGGCCAGCCTGTCAGGCGCCAGCTGGTTGTTGTATGGGGGACTTACTTCAGATGTTCTCCAAAGGTAGCAGTGATTCTGTAGATGGAGGTCTTCAGTGTAGCTCGCAGGGCAAAGCGGAGTGTCTTAAAGCTGCTATCTCCCATGCTGCAGGAGGTGCGACCCGGCTTAGAGGAGGCGTGGGGCAGCTTGAAGTGACGGTCTACTGCCTGAAGGAGAAAGGACAGGAGAAAAGGGAGGTTGAGTCAGGAGGGCAGAACAGAAGACTGGAGGAGAGGGAGGTAGAGTCAGTCTAGATGGTATCTAAGGTAGAGGATGTGTCCCCGGGTCAGTCTACATGATATTAAAGGTAGAGGATGTGTCCCCGGGTCAGTCTACATGATATTAAAGGTAGAGGATGTGTCCCCGGGTCAGTCAACATGGTATCAAAGGAAGAGGATGTGTCCTCGAGTCAGTCGACATGGTATTTAAGGTAGATGTGTCCTCAGGTCAGTCTACAGGACAAACATGTGTGTGTGTGTGTGTGTGTGTGTGTCTCACCTCTTGTAACATGAGCATGGTAGAGAGGATGCTGGGTAGGGTGGTTTGAACCACTCCATACTGGTCTTCAGAGTACGACGCTGCTACCAGGTGAGACAGACCTGATAGAAGAAGAGACGTGATGTGAGTCACAGAGGTCAAAAGGTCAAGGTTGACAAGTTGCTGAGGGTTAAGTTAAGGGTCACAGAGAGGTCATGTGATTAAGTTTACACAATTACAAGGAGAACAGTTTCCAATGTGGTAACCAGAACATAACAGACCTTCTAATGCCCAGATGTGAGCTTGACTGTCAGCAAACAGGGCCTGGCTGGAGGCTTCAGGGAGCTGTAGAGAGGAGCACAGTCACATGATATGCAGAGGTCAACACACAGATGAAGACGTAAGGGAATGAAGGGAGACCACCAGGACCACACAGAGACCACTACCAGAACAGGACCACACAGAGACCACTACCACCAGGACCAAACAGAGAGCTACCAGAGCAGGACCATTAAAAGAGGAAAGACTAGCCAGTCTGCATGCTGGGGATAACAGGACAAAAAAGGTGTGACGCGAGGCAGAGAGGAGGAGGAGGCGGCACGCGAGGCAGAGAGGAGGAGGAGGCGGCACGCGAGGCAGAGAGGAGGAGGAGGCGGCACGCGAGGCAGAGAGGAGGAGGAGTAATCACTAACACCTGCCATGTTCCAGTGGTGTGTGTGGAGTAATCACTAACACCTGCCATGTTCCAGTGGTGTGTGTGTGTGTGGAGTAATCACTAACACCTGCCATGTTCCAGTGGTGTGTGTGTGTGTGGTTCCAGTAATCACTAACACCTGCCATGTTCCAGTGGTGTGTGTGTGTGGAGTAATCACTAACACCTGCCATGTTCCAGTGGTGTGTGTGTGTGGAGTAATCACTAACACCTGCCATGTTCCAGTGGTGTGTGTGTGTGGAGTAATCACTAACACCTGCCATGTTCCAGTGGTGTGTGTGTGTGGAGTAATCACTAACACCTGCCATGTTCCAGTGGTGTGTGTGTGTGGAGTAATCACTAACACCTGCCATGTTCCAGTGGTGTGTGTGTGTGGAGTAATCACTAACACCTGCCATGTTCCAGTGGTGTGTGTGTGTGGAGTAATCACTAACACCTGCCATGTTCCAGTGGTGTGTGTGTGTGGAGTAATCACTAACACCTGCCATGTTCCAGTGGTGTGTGTGGAGTAATCACTAACACCTCCAGTGGTGTGTGTGTGGAGTAATCACTAACACCTGCCATGTTCCAGTGGTGTGTGTGTGTGTGTGTGTGGAGTAATCACTAACACCTGCCATGTTCCAGTGGTGTGTGTGTGTGGAGTAATCACTAACACCTGCCATGTTCCAGTGGTGTGTGTGTGTGTGGAGTAATCACTAACACCTGCCATGTTCCAGTGGTGTGTGTGTGTGTGTGTGTGTGGAGTAATCACTAACACCTGCCATGTTCCAGTGGTGTGTGTGGAGTAATCACTAACACCTGCCATGTTCCAGTGGTGTGTGTGTGTGGAGTAATCACTAACACCTGCCATGTTCCAGTGGTGTGTGTGTAGTAATCACTAACACCTGCCATGTTCCAGTGGTGTGTGTGTGTGGAGTAATCACTAACACCTGCCATGTTCCAGTGGTGTGTGTGGAGTAATCACTAACACCTGCCATGTTCCAGTGGTGTGTGTGTGTGGAGTAATCACTAACACCTGCCATGTTCCAGTGGTGTGTGTGTAGTAATCACTAACACCTGCCATGTTAAGGCACCATAATTAGGTGACATCATGACTATGTTTAATAAGTCATGTCTGGGTGATGAACTGGGCAGCAGGTGCAATTAGGCCAAATCAGAGTGACACTTTTGAATCAGGACAGGAAAGCAGGGACGGAAATCATCCCAAGTTTAATTATTAACATCTATATGTTGAAAGTCCTCACAGTATTTAATTAGCGACACCCTATTTGTTGTAATTCAAGACACACAGAAGTCACACCTGAATAACCGAGGACATAGATCGGGACTAGACTGGTTTCAGCTTGATGAAGTGCTTCTCTTAGTGTTACACCAGTAATGCCTCCATATTTAACGTGTTCTCTGTGTTTAAAGGGATAGTTCAACATTATGCAAATGTTTTATTATGCACAACTAGCATTACTGTGATGACTAGAGATCTTTAAGAACTATTGGCATGTTGTGTTGGCAGTTAGCACACTAGTTAAAGCCAGAATGAGAAAGCAGATGTAAGGACTTATTGTCAACATCAAACTACCACATTATCAGTAATGTCTAAATAATGTTAGTCCTTAATCTCCTGAATAATCTGAGAGCTAAATGAGTAACACCTGAATGAAAAGCATTGCTAGACCAGGTAACTCCCAGCTTGATGTTTGGTTGGTTTGAGATGATTGGTTGGTTTGAGATGATTGGTTGGTTTGAGATGATTTGGGAAGATGGTAAAACTCCAGAGGAACATCATGCACCAGCTTACCTTATGAAACAGGTACACTATTAGAACCCGTCTGGCCAAGAACTGTTTAACCTGAACAGGATGATTAGAATGTAAATACAAAGAAAACAGCTAAACTAATGCTCTAGTACCATGTAGAGTACCTAATGCTCTAGTACCATGTAGAGTACCTAATGCTCTAGTACCATGTAGAGTACCTAATGATCTAGTACCATATAGAGTACCTAATGCTCTAGTACCATATAGAGTACCTAATGCTCTAGTACCATGTACCTAATGCTCTAGTACCATGTAGAGTACCTAATGCTCTAGTACCATGTACCTAATGCTCTAGTACCATGTACCTAATGCTCTAGTACCATGTAGAGTACCTAATGCTCTAGTACCATGTAGAGTACCTAATGCTCTAGTACCACGTAGAGTACCTAATGCTCTAGTACCACGTAGAGTACCTAATGATCTAGTACCACATAGAGTACCTAATGCTCTAGTACCACGTAGAGTACCTAATGACCTAGTACCACGTAGAGTACCTAATGCTCTAGTACCACGTAGAGTACCTAATGCTCTAGTACCATGTAGAGTACCTAATGCTCTAGTACCACGTAGAGTACCTAATGCTCTAGTACCACGTAGAGTACCTAATGCTCTAGTACCACGTAGAGTACCTAATGATCTAGTACCACGTAGAGTACCTAATGCTCTAGTACCACGTAGAGTACCTAATGACCTAGTACCACGTAGAGTACCTAATGCTCTAGTACCACGTAGAGTACCTAATGCTCTAGTACCACGTAGAGTACCTAATGATCTAGTACCATATAGAGTACCTAATGCTCTAGTACCATATAGAGTACCTAATGCTCTAGTACCATGTAGAGTACCTAATGCTCTAGTACCATGTAGAGTACCTAATGCTCTAGTAACATGTAGAGTACATAATGCTCTAGTACCATATAGAGTACCTAATGCTCTAGTACCATATAGAGTACCTAATGCTCTAGTACCATATAGAGTACCTAATGCTCTAGTACCATGTAAAGTACCTAATGCTCTAGTACCATATAGAGTACCTAATGCTCTAGTAACATGTACCTCATGCTCTAGTAACATGTACCTCATGCTCTAGTACCACGTAGAGTACCTAATGCTCTAGTACCATATAGAGTACCTAATGCTCTAGTAACATGTACCTCATGCTCTAGTAACATGTACCTCATGCTCTAGTACCACGTAGAGTACCCAATGCTCTAGTACCACGTAGAGTACCCAATGCTCTAGTACCACGTAGAGTACCCAATGCTCTAGTACCACGTAGAGTACCCAATGCTCTAGTACCACGTAGAGTACCCAATGCTCTAGTACCACGTAGAGTACCCAATGCTCTAGTACCACGAGAGTACCCAATGCTCTAGTACCACGTAGAGTACCCAATGCTCTAGTACCACGTAGAGTACCCAATGCTCTAGTACCACGTAGAGTACCTAATGCTCTAGTACCATGTAGAGTACCTAATGCTCTAGTAACATGTAGAGTACATAATGCTCTAGTACCACGTAGAGTACCTAATGCTCTAGTACCACGTAGAGTACCTAATGACCTAGTACCACGTAGAGTACCTAATGACCTAGTACCACGTAGAGTACCTAATACTCTAGTACCACGTAGAGTACCTAATGCTCTAGTACCATGTAGAGTACCTAATGATCTAGTACCATATAGAGTACCTAATGCTCTAGTACCATATAGAGTACCTAATGCTCTAGTACCATGTAGAGTACCTAATGCTCTAGTACCATGTAGAGTACCTAATGCTCTAGTAACATGTAGAGTACATAATGCTCTAGTACCATATAGAGTACCTAATGCTCTAGTACCATATAGAGTACCTAATGCTCTAGTACCATATAGAGTACCTAATGCTCTAGTACCATATAGAGTACCTAATGCTCTAGTAACATGTACCTCATGCTCTAGTACCACGTAGAGTACCCAATGCTCTAGTACCACGTAGAGTACCCAATGCTCTAGTACCACGTAGAGTACCCAATGCTCTAGTACCACGTAGAGTACCCAATGCTCTAGTACCACGTAGAGTACCCAATGCTCTAGTACCACGTAGAGTACCCAATGCTCTAGTACCACGTAGAGTACCCAATGCTCTAGTACCACGTAGAGTACCCAATGCTCTAGTACCACGTAGAGTACCCAATGCTCTAGTACCACGTAGAGTACCCAATGCTCTAGTACCACGTAGAGTACCCAATGCTCTAGTACCACGTACCCAATGCTCTAGTACCCAATGCTCTAGTACCACGTAGAGTACCCAATGCTCTAGTACCACGTAGAGTACCCAATGCTCTAGTACCACGTAGAGTACCCAATGCTCTAGTACCACGTAGAGTACCCAATGCTCTAGTACCACGTAGAGTACCCAATGCTCTAGTACCACGTAGAGTACCCAATGCTCTAGTACCACGTAGAGTACCCAATGCTCTAGTACCACGTAGAGTACCCAATGCTCTAGTACCACGTAGAGTACCCAATGCTCTAGTACCACGTAGAGTACCCAATGCTCTAGTACCACGTAGAGTACCCAATGCTCTAGTACCACGTAGAGTACCCAATGCTCTAGTACCACGTAGAGTACCCAATGCTCTAGTACCACGTAGAGTACCCAATGCTCTAGTACCACGTAGAGTACCCAATGCTCTAGTACCATGTAGAGGAAAAGCTTTACAGGACATTACCTGATACTTCCTGTTCTGCAGAAAGGTAACCAGGAAGCTGGGTTTGTTTTCCAACTGGGCGGGGCTTGGTGCAGGTGATGCTGGGGGACTACCGTTTAACTGGGAGTCTAAAAACACACACACACACACAATAGGAGAATACTAAAAACAATATATTAATAATATTTATTATAATAATGCTTTAACTAAGTATACAATATTAACACCAATCGTAATGTTACTGCAGTATACTGCTGAGTGAGGCCCTATTCCACCTGCACCCCCCCACCTGTAGAAGCCGACCACAGCTTAGGGCCCCTCCTCATGATGTGTGGGCTCTGGACAGACCCGTAGCCGGGGGACCCCAGGGGGGCCGTCAGGAGTCGTAAGGCCGGAGAGGTAAAGGGACTATCTAGATCTGGGGTGAAGGGGGCTGTCAGAGGGGTACGCTGCCCCGCCCCCACAGAGGAGCGCAGGAACACTGAGCCAGGGGTTCTGAGAACAGTGCTCGGCCAAGGAGTCTGCATGTCCTCCAGACCCACAGAAGACACTAGAGGAAGGAGGAGAACAGGAGGTCACGAGGAGAAGCAGAGGAAAAGCGAAGAGGAGAAATTAAGATCAAGAGGGGGACATGAAGAGAAAGACGGGACCGTATTGAACAGATATTATATAAAGGTGGTCTGTCTTTAACCCTCCCAGACATTATATAAAGGTGGTCTGTCTTTAACCCTCCCAGATATTATATAAAGGTGGTCTGTCTTTAACCCTCCCAGATATTAGATAAAGGTGGTCTGTCTTTAACCCTCCCAGACATTATATAAAGGTGGTCTGTCTTTAACCCTCCCAGATATTATATAAAGGTGGTCTGTCTTTAACCCTCCCAGACATTATATAAAGGTGGTCTGTCTTTAACCCTCCCAGATATTATATAAAGGTGGTCTGACTTTAACCCTCCCAGACATTATATAAAAGTGGTCTGACTTTAACCCTCCCAGATATTATATAAAGGTGGTCTGACTTTAACCCTCCCAGACATTATATAAAGGTGGTCTGTCTTTAACCCTCCCAGACATTATATAAAAGTGGTCTGACTTTAACCCTCCCAGCATACAGAGGAATTTGTGAAAACATAAAGTAACCAGGACACAGCCTTCACTAGTTTGTAAAGTTGGTCCGTAAACAAAACAGATAGACCACCTGGAAAGTCTAAAGGAGGAAATTAGGAGAAAGAGGTGACCAAACTGACTCTAGATCAGCACTGTAAAGCCTGGTGTGACAGAAGACACAGTACCTACCAGAACTCTCTGAGGAGGTTGTGGAGGTCTTTTGGTCACTGCTCGTGGACTGGGATTTGGAGCGGCCGTTAGTGGACACGTTGTCATGGTGATTCACCAGTCTTTCAGTCAGATCGGTCAACAGAGACAGACACTCCCTGTTTACAGCCGTCCAGGTGAGAGGATGACCACCTGAGAAAGAGTAATATTACTGACAGGAATGTTCCTTCGGGAATAACAGACAAACTGACAGGAATGGTACTTCAGTACTATAACAGTGAGAAAAGAATAACAGACAAACTGACAGGAATGGTACTTCAGTACTATAACAGTGAGAAAACAATAACAGACAGGGGTCTACCTGGTTGGCTGAGGCTAAACACCTCCTGACGTCTAGAGGGGCAGTGATTGGACAGCTGGGCAAGGTCCTGAAGAGCTAGGAACTGACAGGATGGGATATACGAGTCAGCCAAAAAAACAGAACATTTATTTCTGCCGACACGCAAGTCTGGATTGGAAATTAACAGTAAATGTTTACTTTTAGTATGGTTGGCCGTTTGCCGGAGATGACTTCAGGAAGGCACTGGTGGGTGTCCTCTGTGAACGTTGGCTGGACAGGAAACTTGTACGCCTGGAAAGTGAACCCCCGAGCGTCAGATTAGTTCTGTTGGTCATTTCAATCTATAGCGGATATAACATTATGACGCTGTAGAAACCGTGCCAACCCACCAAAGCATTTATTTATTCCTATACACACACAGGTGGAAATGACCAGCCAATCACCACCTGGCTCGTACCATAGAGAAAATGACCAGGTGTCATTCAGCAGATCTAACGAACCAGGTGACAGTTAGAAGGTCAGAGGTCAGGTTCTGATGAGCTACATGTACCTCTGTGACGAAGATCCTGAAGAGCAGAACAGTGATGTACCAGGTGAAGAGGAGGAAGGTTCCACTGGTCCAGAGCTGATAGAGCAGAGACAGGTCCAGCAGACCATACACAGAGTCCAGGGAGTAGACAGAACTGGACAAACAGAAGACCTTATTACAATCAATATGAACAACATGAAGCTACATAGACCAGTTAGTTCTGGATTGGTAGGCGGCCTGGTTGGCCTGACTGTTCAGGAAGTGGATCCAGGAAGTGGATCCAGACAGTGGGTCCAGGAAGCGGATCCAAGAAGCGGATCCAGCATTTAAACATGCATGCAAGTGTCCCGTTTCCCGTTCAACATGGAGTTAGGTGACGTTTACCTGTCCATGTGAAGGTCCAGCGTTCTGCAGAGCCAGGTTCGAGGGGCAAAACCTGAAAGACAACAACACCACCACCAGCGTTGGGCGTCAGAACAGTCAACTGGTGGTCAAAATGTATGTATGGTGAAGAACCATAACCCTAGTTACCAATGAAAAAGTAGAGGATAAGGAAGTTCCTGAGGCAGTAGAGAGATTGAACAGCGCTGGCTCTCAACACCAGGGGCAGAGATCCCTTGAAGCGGAGGTACTTGTATTGCTGAAACAGAACCACATTTTTGGCATTGATCTGAAAGGACCGAAATAAAGTGTTTTTCAAAGGTGAGAACTACTGAGTAAATAGTGTGGTACCTGCACAGTGTGGAAGGAGATGTAGTTGGTGTTGTGGACCAAACCCAGCAGACTGTGGCTGTAGCCCATGAAGGCTCCAGCCAGCAGCAGCACCAGGTGGTTTTCATTCAAGCACATTTGGGGACCACTACCACTGGACATAGAACACACAAACACACATACTGTGTCATATGCAATCCACTGGCCCTCACAGACTGGCCCCTGGCCCTCACAGACTGGCCCCTGGCCCTCACAGACTGGCCCCTGGCCCTCACAGACTGGCCCCTGGCCCTCACACACTGGCCCCTGGCCCTCACAGACTGGCCCTCACAGACTGGCCCCTGGCCCTCACAGACTGGCCCCTGGCCCTCAAGTAGTTGTTTTGCTTTGTTTGATATAACAACATTATGCAGTTTCTGTTAAAAATACTAATCGCAGTAGTAAATAACTTTTGTAATGGTCAAATAGATTCATGCTAGTTTTAGATTGTTTGTAGTCCTACCTGCCTATTTACTGTTAAACAAAGCGGATGGATGAGGGCTGAATCTCTAGGTTCCTACTCCAAAGTCAGTAAGTCACACCAGCTAATCACTAAGCTGTTATGTTGCATCTCACCTCTCAACCATTGTACAAGGGTACCCCAAGGCCTGGTAACGCCCTCCAATGGTGACAGCACAACACCATGCAACTACAACTCCCATAATGCAGTGCACAAGCGAGTGGAAGAACTGACGGGGGTGCAGCACATGACCCAACAGGGCGATCTTCGAGCAGGCGATGGATGGGACCACTGGTGGGAGTCAATCAATGAATCATTAAAAGTGTGCTCCGGGGGAACCAGATCCTGGCTCCACACGTGCAGCTGCAGCTTGTCCCTAAAGTAAAACACTGTCTGACTGACCTGAGTAGTATTCCAAGTTGAAGAATCCCACCAGCAGTACCACTCCACACAGCAGGATGAAGGAGAAAATGGCACTGGCACTGGACAGTACAGTCACGCAGTCTAGAACCAAACCAACACAGACCAGAATCGCACATCAAGATGACAAAGACAGGAATTCTAGAACCAAAACAATTCATCATGATTACGGACAGGCATTCTAGAACAATGCATCATGATTACAGACATGCATTCTAGAACCAGAACAATACATTAAGACACAGGCATGCATTCTAGAACCAGAACAATACATTTAGACACAGACATGCATTCTAGAACCAGAACAATACATTTAGACACAGACATGCATTCTAGAACCAGAACAATACATTTAGACACAGACATGCATTCTAGAACCAGAACAATACATTTAGACACATACATGCATTCTAGAACCAGAACAACACATTAAGACACAGGCATGCATTCTAGAACCAGAACAACATATTAAGACACAGGCATGCATTCTAGAACCAGAGCAACACATTAAGACACAGGCATGCATTCTAGAACCAGAACAACACATTAAGACACAGGCATGCATTCTAGAACCAGAGCAACACATTAAGACACAGGCATGCATTCTAGAACAACACATTAAGACACAGGCATGCATTCTAGAACAACACATTAAGACACAGGCATACATTCTAGAACCAGAACAACACATTAACTAGACAATATGCTGCTCATATGTTCAGTGAGTATTGGTTTTTAATTGTTGTTATCTTACCGGTTATCCACTGTAAAGGGTGAAACAGGCTGAATCTACTGAGGACTACATAGAGAGCTGTGGTGGGAGGTAACAGCAGGACAGACCAGGCAATACTGGCTACGGCTCTCCAACAGATTACCTAGAAACAAACACCGTTCACGATCAAGTTGCCGACGCAAAGTGGCTAAGATGTTAGTTAAGAGACAAGTTATTATAAGTAACTCCTCGGTTATCGAATTGTTTTGTACAGACTGGGCGTTATGTCCAGAGCAGAACTAACTACATTACTAGTTGCTGAGTAACTTGGTATAGGGCAACTGAATACTACATTAGCTACTATTAACTAGTTTAATATTAAAATGTGAACACGACTTAGCATTTATGGCAGTTATTAATACATACCAACTAACTATTTGATTCAAACATTAACTACTGTGTATTTGTAAACAGTCTACCGCTACATAGCGAGTTGTTTAGTAGACGTTTGCTACATGTACTACATGTAACCATAACCCTGTTTGCCCCTAACCCTACATGATGTAGTTTATCCTGACAGATAAATAAATACCACCCTCACCTTGCGAATAAACCAACAGTTCTGATCCGTTGAAAACATGTTGGAGTGACACAAAAACTAACGGACTTCAAATATAGATATAAATGAGTGATTGAAGACATGAGCGGTTTACTTCCAGACAGTGTCCCATAACCACGCCCATAACGCGCCACATGCATTCAAAGGACCTCGTTACGTCACAAGGACCCCGAGCCAGGTCTGTCCTTACTACCGCCTGATCAGAATGTCTGATCATAATCAATATCAAAATGCTATTATGGATCGAGAAGAAATCTGATATTTGGTTATAATAAGTCACAATGACCATTCTTAAAAAGTCATAAATCAATCTCAGGCCTTTTAATAACTGACAGGGATTATGCTCTTTATTTAGTGTAACTAGTTTACTCGGACAAATTAATACATACACTAAACTATGTGCTACCTTAGTAACATATATATCTATGATGTAGTAATGCAGTTCTTAAAAGCCTAACTATTATTTCATTTTTTTAATCAAACTTCCTCTTCAGAAAAAGAGGCAGTCATGCTTTTAGGTGATCATAATGACCAATGAACATATTCATGCAAAACAATGCATGTATTTGAAACATATGTCTGTTTTTACTAACTGTACTTTACAATTAGACTACATTACAGTAAGGAATGTTTTAAACGAGTCGAATGCAAGCAAAATCAATGTTCATATAACTTAGTTTTGTATTTTATTCTGCAGTGGCATTTTATATAGAATATTTCTGGATTTAAAAAGGTAACAATTGTAGAAAATATATCTATGTATGTTCAAGGACAAGATACCAAAGCGGTCACAATACAAATAAAACAAATAAATAGCTTTTTTAAATAATACAAAAAACGTTTCGATATTTTAGTTCTTTATTTCAATTATTGAGAGACCGACAACCTGGCTCAATCAGTATAGCGGAGAAACCCGACCCTGTCCTCTCCCAGACACTGCAGTTAGGGTTGAAAACCTGGATGACTGGATTACACAATAGTAAGAACCAATTAACAGACAAATGTAACTCAAAATTGTAGCAAAACTGATTATCTTTCCCTTTCATTAAAATACATTGCACTTAATTTCAAGAATGAGAACGATATCGATGAATGGATTAAGGATGTTGTTGAAAGGTTATTCATCTGAACGTTAAATGTGAGGAGTTTGGCATGAATAGCAAAACACAAACGTTTACTAGAAAAAAATCGGAAAGACTAAATTAATGCTAATTGGCTGATAGATGTAGTAAGAGGTCGATATGACATCACGTTTTACACCTCTATTTACGCTGGTAACCGGTTTATAAGCACATTAAGTCCACTTGGGTGTCTGTGATATATTGCGAATATACCATGGTTATGTGGTCAATCCAGACACAACAGGCGTACATACAGCATCTCCTTATGCCTTATGGCTCACATATCTCAGCTTAGAATGTGTTTTTAGTTTTAAAATGCATTGCTTTTTCACTGTGAACTCAAGTGGCGTGTCTCAAAAATGAATCTTTGTGATGAGTCCCATTTCCAAATGAAAGATGGTTATCATCCCCCTACACAGGAGCCTTCCCCAGCTGGGGACCGTTTCCAGAGGCTGTTAAACCTCCACGTTGATCTATAGAAGAATGTCTCTCATGATGCCTAGGTTGTGGTGAAGAAGGTTTAGTCTCGAACGCATTGGCTGGGAGCTTCTGGACTGAGCTGATGGACATATCTGTCTGTGCTCCCTTATGAGAAAGGGCCAGCTTCTGCACAGGTTTCTGGGTTTGGCCAATCGCAGGCAGAGTCAGCTGCTCTCTCTGGGGCTTCTTGTCTTCCCAGAGTTTCAGCAGTCGCCGTTGGTTACTGGTCATATCCTTCAGGTTCTGTTGTAACGACTGCACTTGTTCTTCCAAAAGAAACTTAGACGTGACAGTGTTGGCCAACTCTGAGGTGAGATTGTCAATTGTCACACTTAGTTTCCCCGTCTTCTCCTCCAGGGCAAAACACTGAAGCTCCTTCTCCTGCAGGTCATTGATAACGTCTTTCGTGGTCTTACCTCTAAACTTCGGGCTGGTCTCGAGGCCGATCTCTTGACGAAGTGTCTTGACCTGTTTGCGCAGCTCTTTGTTTTCCTGAATTAGTGCGCGCTGTTTCTGTTTGAGAGCCTCCGTGGAGCGAGCCCTGGACTCATACTGCCTCAGTCTCTCCTTGAGGACACTCTCCTTCTGCACGGCTTCGTCTCGTTCCTTCTTGCATTTCTCCAGGGCTTTCAATACCTCCAGCTTAGAGCCCTTATCAGTTTTTTTCTCAGCCATCCTTACAGCGTTTAACTCTAATATCACACTGAGAATTATGAGAACGCTGTTCAATCCTCTGTGCTCCTCTCTCCTCTCCTCAGGTTCCTCTGTGCTCCTCTCTCCTCAGGTTCCTCTGTGCTCCTCTCTCCTCTCCTCAGGTTCCTCTGTGCTCCTCTCTCCTCAGGTTCCTCTGTGCTCCTCTCTCCTCTCCTCAGGTTCCTCTGTGCTCCTCTCTCCTCTCCTCAGGTTCCTCTGTGCTCCTCTCTCCTCTCCTCAGGTTCCTCTGTGCTCCTCTCTCCTCTCCTCAGGTTTCTCTGTTCCAGGTCTCTTCCATGGATTCACATAAGTCCCATTATTATTTATCAATCTGTTGCTAAAGATCCCAGTGGCGTCTTGCCTGGTCCTGAACACATCATCACAAGAGACAATCAACCCAGGAGAGACTGGAGAGAGGTGTGGAGAGGGCAGAGGGGTGGAGAGAGGGGTGGAGAGAGAGGTGGAGAGGGCAGAGGGGTGGAGAGGGCAGAGGGGTGGAGAGGGAAGAGAGGGGAGGAGAGAGGGGTGGAGCGGGTGGAGAGGGCAGAGAGGGGAGGCCAACCCAGCAGAAACCAGGTGCTCCTACAGGAGGAACAGGAAATAGAACAGTATCAGAAGGAGCTCCTCCACTGTAACTCTAAGCTCCAGGCTTGAATAACCGTTAATTAGGCCACACCATCTCTCTGACACTGTAAGTTTCAAATAACACACATTTCTATTTCCTTAATTAAATCCAAATACACAAGTGCTTCTGCATTAGTTAACTGGTCATGACACATTTTCTTCAAACTCGATCTTCAGAAATAAAAATAGTTCTATGTTCGTAGCTTTTCATATTTGACAGAGGTAATAATAGATGAACACACTATGTTGTCCTTGATGCAGACTCTGGGATAACGATACTGTAGATTTAATCTCCCTACCCAGACACCACAACTGGTCAGACAGATCGGACTTTGATTTATGTGATGCCTGTGTAGGCTATTTAAACATTAAAGAACAGGAGATTTGGGTTCAGGCAGTAAATGGTTTCCTTTAACAATAGGGAACCCGACTGCACCCTGTTTCATTAAGCCGGAGACCTCTGGAACAAGGGTGCATCTTGAATGATTTAAACAGTCAATATGTACTGTCCCAATTCAACATGGTGGTTAACAACTGACACTCACAGAGAAATGAGCAGAGAGAGTTCTTCGTTTATGTGTTTCAGATCACAGTCTCTTTAACTGTCCTAAAACTGCAAAAGGATTAACCCCAAGCAAGGTGAAATCCTAGTCAGTTAGGAAAATTATTCAATGTCAGTTAGAAATTCTCTGTTTAAACCATACATCTTTATTTAGCAGTAAGGCACAGTGTTCTCCCACAGACCTGGGGGTCATTTCCCATTCAACAGTCATGATGTTTTGGCATAAAGTATCTCACACTGAACTTCAACAGGAAGTCGCACTATTCTAAAGTCTCACAGCATTATATTATTATTAAAGCTACCTATGAGAATATTAAAAGAATCCCTTCAAACACCGTTGCATTATGTCAAAGTTAATCTTAGTATGCATTTTGGAATGGAATTAATATTTACTTTATAGTGTATGATGACAACAACTGAGTATTATTAATACCTCTACCGTGGTAAAAGCAGAGCCAACAGTTCAGCTCTGTTGGCACGTATATTCTGGACATTTCCCTTCAAAAAGACCCACTGCTAACAAGCACCAAGTCACCGCACATTCCTGCAGCATGAGCTAACGCTTAACAACCTCTATGGAGGACGTGCTCCTCTATGAACTGATCACACTATCATACACATATCTACAAACACCACTCTAATAACAAAGGCTGTCAAAGCACTAGGGAACTGTTCACTTACACAACATAGTAATCATTCGGTATTTCATTAAATAAAGATTTTTTATACAGAAAAGTCAATATTTAATAGTCTATTATAGCCTTATGCTGGGATTCCCATCAGGGTACCAAGCCACGATCCACAGTGGGGACTTAAGACATAAAGGGGAAGATGATGCATATAATATGAAGAGCTAAATCCAGTGGGAGGTACAGTGAGTTAAAAAGGTTGGAAACCACTGATCTAAAGTCAAAATCGGACAAAACTAAATTCATTTAAAATCAACGTCAAAATGTCTCTACATGGCTGTGTACATGTTTACCTTTATCAACGCTTTCAGACAAAATTAAATCACAGGACACAAAATATAAAAAGTCAACCTGAGTTAACTGATGAACGCTGACAGCCTACAGTATATGTAGAAATAAGTAATACATAGTCTATATAGGTTTAAGGCTCATTCAGCCCCCATGTCCAGGTTCAGAGACCACATCTCCACATCTCCAGATCCAGGCAGTATTCATTATGGTGCAAAACATTTTCTGTTTTTAAAAACAATGCAAACAAAAAACAGCCCTTGGTGTGTGACTGGGCAACAGGTATGTAGTCCTGTGTCATTGTTTTGGTTGGTCCGGTGCTTTAATAAATGTGGCCCAGATGTCTCCACTGTAATACGTCACTGTGTCTTTAAGGGCTTGCCAGGAACACCCAGTTGGGCCAGGTCCGCCCCTCAGGTTTGATACCAATATGGCACCCGGGACACTGTCGCCACAGCAACTTGATTTTACCTAATAAGAAACAGGAGACTGTAATTAAAACAAATACCACACTTGTAGACTTAGCTGTTGGATGGAAACATCCAGATGAGAAGACTGATGTGTAACGTGATGGGTGTATGGGTCATTAGGGCGGGGCCAACACAGGATACAAAAAAATAAAAGTCTACATGCTGACTGACACACATGTAGAGCACAAATAAAGAGCTGTGCCTGACTGTTACAATAACAGCAGTTGCATAAAACCCGTACAATGCCTTAAACGGTATCCTAGTGTGTTTGGTGTGTGGATCCATCTACCTGATCAGGACAGTGGATCGGTTCTGTGTGTGGATCCATCTACCTGATCAGGACAGTGGATCGGTTCTGTGTGTGGATCCATCTACCTGATCAAGACAGTGGATCGGTTCTGTGTGTGGATCCATCTACCTGATCAGGACAGTGGATCGGTTCTGTGTGTGGATCCATCTACCTGATCAAGACAGTGGATCGGTTCTGTGTGTGGATCCATCTACCTGATCAGGACAGTGGATCGGTTCTGTGTGTGGATCCATCTACCTGATCAGGACAGTGGATCGGTTCTGTGTGTGGATCCATCTACCTGATCAAGACAGTGGATCGGTCCTGTGTGTGGATCCATCTACCTGATCAGGACAGTGGATCGGTTCTGTGTGTGGATCCATCTACCTGATCAGGACAGTGGATCGGTTCTGTGTGTGGATCCATCTACCTGATCAAGACAGTGGATCGGTTCTGTGTGTGGATCCATCTACCTGATCAGGACAGTGGATCGGTTCTGTGTGTGGATCCATCTACCTGATCAGGACAGTGGATCGGTTCTGTGTGTGGATCCATCTACCTGATCAAGACAGTGGATCGGTTCTGTGTGTGGATCCATCTACCTGATCAGGACAGTGGATCGGTTCTGTGTGTGGATCCATCTACCTGATCAAGACAGTGGATCGGTTCTGTGTGTGGATCCATCTACCTGATCAGGACAGTGGATCGGTTCTGTGTGTGGATCCATCTACCTGATCAGGACAGTGGATCGGTTCTGTGTGTGGATCCATCTACCTGATCAAGACAGTGGATCGGTTCTGTGTGTGGATCCATCTACCTGATCAGGACAGTGGATCGGTTCTGTGTGTGGATCCATCTACCTGATCAGGACAGTGGATCGGTTCTGTATGTGGATCCATCTACCTGATCAAGACAGTGGATCGGTTCTGTGTGTGGATCCATCTACCTGATCAGGACAGTGGATCGGTTCTGTGTGTGGATCCATCTACCTGATCAAGACAGTGGATCGGTTCTGTGTGTGGATCCATCTACCTGATCAGGACAGTGGATCGGTTCTGTGTGTGGATCCATCTACCTGATCAGGACAGTGGATCGGTTCTGTGTGTGGATCCATCTACCTGATCAAGACAGTGGATCGGTTCTGTGTGTGGATCCATCTACCTGATCAGGACAGTGGATCGGTTCTGTGTGTGGATCCATCTACCTGATCAGGACAGTGGATCGGTTCTGTGTGTGGATCCATCTACCTGATCAGGACAGTGGATCTGTTCAGCGTGTGGATCCATCTAACTTGTCGAGATGGTGGATCGGTTCAGTGTATAATTCCATCTACATTCTCTGTACAGTGGATCAGTTCTGTGTGTGGATCCATCGACCTTATCTGTACAGTGGATCAGTATAGTGTATAATTCCATCTACCTTATCAGGACAGTGGATCGGTTCTGTGTGTGGATCCATCTACCTTGTCGAGACGGTGGATCTGTTCAGTGAGCTCTGTGGTGAGTTGGTCTGTCTCCCAACAGGAGTCATGAGGTCAACATCCAGCGTTTTGAAAAAGTATGCCTGGAGAAAAAGAGGCGGAGACAATTATTTACCTGGCAGATACATATAACAAGCAGATACATATAACTAGCAGATACATATAACTAGCAGATACATATAACAAGCAGATACATATAACAAGCAGATACATATAACAAGCAGATACATATAACAAGCAGATACATATAACAAGCAGATACATATAACAAGCAGATACATATAACTAGCAGATACATATAACTAGCAGATACATATAACTAGCAGATACATATAACTAGCAGATACATATAACTAGCAGATACATATAACAAGCAGATACATATAACTAGCAGATACATATAACAAGCAGATACATATAACAAGCAGATACATATAACAAGCAGATACATATAACTAGCAGATACATATAACTAGCAGATACATATAACTAGCAGATACATATAACTAGCAGATACATATAACAAGCAGATACATATAACAAGCAGATACATATAACAAGCAGATACATATAACAAGCAGATACATATAACAAGCAGATACATATAACAAGCAGATACATATAACAAGCAGATACATATAACAAGCAGATACATATAACAAGCAGATACATATAACTAGCAGATACATATAACTAGCAGATACATATAACTAGCAGATACATATAACAAGCAGATACATATAACAAGCAGATACATATAACTAGCAGATACATATAACTAGCAGATACATATAACTAGCAGATACATATAACTAGCAGATACATATAACTAGCAGATACATATAACTAGCAGATACATATAACTAGCAGATACATATAACTAGCAGATACATATAACAAGCAGATACATATAACTAGCAGATACATATAACAAGCAGATACATATAACAAGCAGATACATATAACAAGCAGATACATATAACAAGCAGATACATATAACAAGCAGATACATATAACAAGCAGATACATATAACAAGCAGATACATATAACAAGCAGATACATATAACAAGCAGATACATATAACTAGCAGATACATATAACTAGCAGATACATATAACTAGCAGATACATATAACTAGCAGATACATATAACTAGCAGATACATATAACTAGCAGATACATATAACTAGCAGATACATATAACTAGCAGATACATATAACTAGCAGATACATATAACAAGCAGATACATATAACAAGCAGATACATATAACAAGCAGATACATATAACAAGCAGATACATATAACTAGCAGATACATATAACTAGCAGATACATATAACTAGCAGATACATATAACTAGCAGATACATATAACTAGCAGATACATATAACAAGCAGATACATATAACAAGCAGATACATATAACAAGCAGATACATATAACAAGCAGATACATATAACTAGCAGATACATATAACAAGCAGATACATATAACTAGCAGATACATATAACTAGCAGATACATATAACTAGCAGATACATATAACTAGCAGATACATATAACTAGCAGATACATATAACTAGCAGATACATATAACTAGCAGATACATATAACTAGCAGATACATATAACTAGCAGATACATATAACTAGCAGATACATATAACAAGCAGATACATATAAACTAGCAGATACATATAACTAAGCAGATACATATAACAAGCAGATACATATAACTAGCAGATACATATAACTAGCAGATACATATAACAAGCAGATACATATAACAGAGCAGATACATATAACTAGCAGATACATATAACTAGCAGATACATATAACTAGCAGATACATATAACTAGCAGATACATATAACTAGCAGATACATATAACTAGCAGATACATATAACTAGCAGATACATATAACTAGCAGATACATATAACTAGCAGATACATATAACTAGCAGATACATATAACTAGCAGATACATATAACTAGCAGATACATATAACTATATAACTAGCAGATACATATAACAAGCAGATACATATAACTAGCAGATACATATAACTAGCAGATACATATAACAAGCAGATACATATAACTAGCAGATACATATAACTACATATAACTAGCAGATACATATAACTAGCAGATACATATAACTAGCAGATACATATAACAAGCAGATACATATAACTAGCAGATACATATAACTAGCAGATACATATAACTAGATACATATAACTAGCAGATACATATAACTAGCAGATACATATAACTAGCAGATACATATAACTAGCAGATACATATAACTAGCAGATACATATAACAAGCAGATACATATAACTAGCAGATACATATAACTAGCAGATACATATAACTAGCAGATACATATAACAAGCAGATACATATAACAAGCAGATACATATAACAAGCAGATACATATAACTAGCAGATACATATAACTAGCAGATACATATAACAAGCAGATACATATAACTAGCAGATACATATAACTAGCAGATACATATAACTAGCAGATACATATAACTAGCACACTGATCAGCATGTTGAGATGTGCTTAAGACAAGGCAATGAGAGAAGCTGGCTGCACACTGTGACTCTACTGAGTCTGTCTTAAGCTTAAGTTAGGCTGCACACTGTGACTCTACTGAGTCTGTCTTAAGCTTAAGTTAGGCTGCACACTGTGACTCTACTGAGTCTGTCTTAAGCTTAAGTTAGGCTGCACACTGTGACTCTACTGAGTCTGTCTTAAGCTTAAGTTAGGCTGCACACTGTGACTCTACTGAGTCTGTCTTAAGCTTAAGTTGGGCTGCACACTGTGACTCTACTGAGTCTGTCTTAAGCTTAAGTTAGGCTGCACACTGTGACTACTGAGTCTGCCTTAATCTTAAATTAGGCTGCACACTGTGACTCTACTGAGTCTGCCTTAAGCTTAAGTTAGGCTGCACACTGTGACTCTACTGAGTCTGTCTTAAGCTTAAGTTAGGCTGCACACTGTGACTCTACTGAGTCTGTCTTAAGCTTAAGTTGGGCTGCACACTGTGACTCTACTGAGTCTGCCTTAAGCTTAAGTTGGGCTGCACACTGTGACTACTGAGTCTGCCTTAAGCTTAAGTTAGGCTGCACACTGTGACTCTACTGAGTCTGTCTTAAGCTTAAGTTAGGCTGCACACTGTGACTCTACTGAGTCTGTCTTAAGCTTAAGTTGGGCTGCACACTGTGACTCTACTGAGTCTGCCTTAAGCTTAAGTTGGGCTGCACACTGTGACTCTACTGAGTCTGGCTTAAGCTTAAGTTAGGCTGCACACTGTGACTCTACTGAGTCTGTCTTAAGCTTAAGTTGGGCTGCACACTGTGACTCTACTGAGTCTGTCTTAAGTTGGGCTGCACACTGTGACTCTACTGAGTCTGCCTTAAGCTTAAGTTGGGCTGCACACTGTGACTCTACTGAGTCTGTCTTAAGTTGGGCTGCACACTGTGACTCTACTCAGTCTGCCTTAAGCTTAAGTTAGGCTGCACACTGTGACTCTACTGAGTCTGCCTTAAGCTTAAGTTGGGCTGCACACTGTGACTCTACTGAGTCTGTCTTAAGCTTAAGTTAGGCTGCACACTGTGACTCTACTGAGTCTGCCTTAAGCTTAAGTTAGGCTGCACACTGTGACTCTACTGAGTCTGTCTTAAGCTTAAGTTGGGCTGCACACTGTGACTCAACTGAGTCTGCCTTAAGCTTAAGTTGGGCTGCACACTGTGACTCTACTCAGTCTGCCTTAAGCTTAAGTTAGGCTGCACACTGTGACTCTACTGAGTCTGCCTTAAGCTTAAGTTGGGCTGCACACTGTGACTCTACTGAGTCTGTCTTAAGCTTAAGTTAGACTTCACGAAAGGGGTAACATTTAAAAACATTATCACAAAAAAGCAAACAGTAGCTTCTGAATAAATCCTTATGGAACAATCTCCATGACAATAGTTTCCCTATTCCTGCTCTTGGGCTTTGGGATTAAAATGCTGTTTATTCCTGATGGACAGGGAAGGTAAAATAACACACTGTGAATTATGACATCCATACAATATAAAGAACATTGTACCATTTGGGACAAACCCCGTTTCCTGTCTATTCAATACAAACCCCATTTGCTGTCCATTCAATACAAACCTGTTTCCTGTCTATTCATTACAAACACGTTTCCTGTCTATTCATTACAAACATGTTTCCTGTCCATTCAATACAAACCTGTTTCCTGTCCATTCAATGCAAACCTGTTTCCTGTCCATTCAATGCAAACCTGTTTCCTGTCCATTCAATACAAACACATTTCCTGTCAATTCATTACAAACACGTTTCCTGTCTATTCATTACAAACATGTTTCCTGTCTATTCATTACAAACACGTTTCCTGTCTATTCATTACAAACACATTTCCTGTCTATTCATTACAAACACGTTTCCTGTCTATTCATTACAAACATGTTTCCTGTCTATTCATTACAAACATGTTTCCTGTCTATTCATTACAAACATGTTTCCTGTCTATTCATTACAAACACGTTTCCTCTCTATTCATTACAAACACATTTCCTGTCTATTCATTACAAACATGTTTCCTGTCTATTCATTACAAACACGTTTCCTGTCTATTCAATACAAACACGTTTCCTGTCTATTCATTACAAACATGTTTCCTGTCTATTCATTACAAACATGTTTCCTGTCTATTCATTACAAACACTATCCGTTGAGTCATTATCTGGCTGTTAACAGACATGTGATCTCCCTGAGAGCAGCTGGCAGCTGTACATGAACTGACTCCTCACAGTCACTGTTTCCGACAACACCCCCCCCCCTTCCCTCAGCCCCGCCCCCAGCACCTCTCAGAGGTAAGTCAATTAACCTGATACTTCTATACACGTCATCAAATGGGACACATTCATTTACATTTCGTCATTTAGCAAATGGTCTAACCCAGAGCGATTTACATGCATACAATTTTAAAAGCTGTTACAATAATAAACAGGCCTGGGTAGAGATGTAGGATTTGAGGAGAAGCTCCATTTCTTGCTCTGTATGCAAGATTCATGGTCTTAAAGTGGATTGGAGCTTCAACTGGGAGCTGGGTGACATAGGAGAACTTGGGAAGGTTGAACACCAGTTGGAACGCTGCATTCTGAATGAGCTGTAGCGGTCTAGTTGCACACGCCAGGAGTCTCACCAAGAGTGAAGTGTTTTAACTACATAAGAATGGATCTCCAGCAAATAGTTAATAGCTCACTGATATCAGGGATTTTGACAACGTCCTAAAAAATAGCAGCCATTAAGCCTCTATTAGAGAAGAGATGCAACTATTTTGAACAACTATAGACCTGTATCAAATCTACCTTTTATAGCCAAGATTATTGAGAAGGTTGTCTTCAAACAACTCAGCAAATTTGTGAACTCAAGCTTTCTGTTAGACAAATTCCAATCAGGCTTCCGACCTCACCATAGTACAGAAACGTCTCTGATAAAAGTATTAAATGATATACGACTGAACACTGACTCAGGTAAAATGACAGTTTTGGTTCTATTAGATCTCAGTGCTGCATTAGACACAGTAGATCATATAACACTTCTGGACAGGCTGGAAAATTGGGCATGGAATCTCTGGGACAGTCCTTAATTGGTTCAACTCTCATTGAGATCGGCGGAGTTACTTTGTCACCATCGGCAATTATGAATCTGATAAGGTGGCTATGCCATGTGGAATTCCCCAGGGATCATTTCTCAGACCGCTTCTGTTCAATCTCTATATGCTAACTCTGGGACAAATTTTACAGAACAACATTAACTACCATAGAGTATGAAGTACGCTATAATCTCACCAGGTCTGAGAAGACAAGCGCCTGGAAGAGAACCTGTGCTCCTTCCTGTGTGATGTGATACTTCAGGGATGTTGATAATGCGTTACCGTTAACAGAGAAAGCCAGCGTGTCACTGAGGGTTTAAATCAGGACATGGAACAACTCCCTCCGGATCCAATATACAAACACTGGAGAACGTGGTCCACAGGATCCAGATGTGTTTACTGGATGTTTACCTTGCAACCAACAGCAAGCAGGGTGTGAAAGACCACAATCACTGCCATGATTGCTATGGCAACCCGGGGTTGGTCATCGCAGACGGCCGGCCAGAAGGTCAAGACCAGGACAGAGCCAGAGAGACAGAGCGCCACGACGATAGACACCCACCGAACCGCTTCATTTGGAATGATCCACAGCACCTGGAAAGAACAACACTACCAGTAAACAACAACATACAGTGGATATGATAAGTCTACACACCCCTGTTATAATGCCAGGTTATATATATGGGAGGTTTATATATATATATATATATACATACATACAGTGGATATGATAAGTCTACACACCCCAGTTATAATGCCAGGTTATATATATGGGAGGTTTATATATATATATACAGTGGATATAATAAGTCTACACACCCCAGTTATAATGCCAGGTTATATATATGGGAGGTTTATATATATATATATATACATACAGTGGATATTATAAGTCTACACACCCCAGTTATAATGCCAGGTTATATATATGGGAGGTTTATATATATATATATATATACATACATACAGTGGATATAATAAGTCTACACACCCCAGTTATAATGCCAGGTTATATATATGGGAGGTTTATATATATATATACATACATACAGTGGATATAATAAGTCTACACACCCCAGTTATAATGCCAGGTTATATATATGGGAGGTTTATATATATATATATATACATACATACAGTGGATATAATAAGTCTACACACCCCAGTTATAATGCCAGGTTATATATATGGGAGGTTTATATATATATATATATACATACATACAGTGTATATAATAAGTCTACACACCCCTGTTATAATGCCAGGTTATATATATATATATATATACATACAGTGGATATGATAAGTCTACACACCCAAAATGGCAGGTTTTTGTGATGTGGAAAAAATTGACAAATAATTGTTCCACCTTTAATGTGACCTATAACCTGAACTATTAAATTCAAAAAACAAACTGAAATCTTTTTAGGGGGCCAGGTCGGCATTGCAAATGGAAAGTTGTTCTCAATCAGCCTACCTGGTTAAATAAAGTTTAAATTAAAAATAAATCAAAAAATATTACAATAACCTGGCTCCATAAGTGTGCACACCCTCTTATAAATGGAGATGTGGCTCAGATCACATTCAAATTCTTGTTAAATAGAAATCATTAGACTCCTGCATTCATTTAAAGTGACTGATTAATCACAAATAAAGGTTTCAGTAGGATTTCCCTGACATTTTCTTAGTTGCATCTCAGAGCAAAAACATGGTCCTCAGAGAGCTTCCAAAGCATCAGAGGGATCTCATTGTTGAAAGATATTAGTCAGGAGAAGGGTACAAAATAATTTCCCAAGCATTACATATACCATGGAACACAGTGAAGACCGTCATCATTAAGTGGAGAAAATATGGCACAACAGAGACATTAGCATCAACTGGACATCCCTCCAAAATTGATTAAAGTTCTTCATCTTCAACCGCTTATCCGGGGTCGGGTCGCGGGGGTAGCAGCTCTAGCAGGGGACCCCAAACTTCCCTTTCCCGGGCAACATTAGCCAGCTCTGACTGGGGAATCCCGAGGCGTTCCCAGGCCAGTGTGGAGATATAATCTCTCCACCTAGTCCTGGGTCTTCCCCGAGGTCTCCTCCCAGCTGGACGTGCCTGGAACACCTCTCTAGGGAGGCGCCCAGGTGGCATTCCTTTCTACGCAAAGGAGCAGTGGCTCTACTCCGAGTTCCTCTCGAATGACTGAGCTTCTCACCCTATCCCTAAGGGAGAGGCCAGCCATCTTTCTGAGAAAACCCATTTCGGCCGCTTGTACCCGCGATCTCGTTCTTTCGGTCATGACCCAGCTTTCATGACCATAGGTGAGAGTAGGAACAAAGATTGTTTAAAGTTGATAACCCCATAACCCCAAAAGGGGTCTGGCGCAAAAACAACACTTCACATCACCCACAGAACACCCACAGAACACCATACCCACAGTGGAGCATGGTGGTGGCAGCATCATGCTTTGGGGCTGATTCTCTTCAGCTGGAACCGGTGCCTTAGGGTGGATGGAATTATGAACAGTTCCAATACCAGGCAATTTTCCGTTAGAAAGCTGAAGTTCACCTTTCAGCACGACAATGACCAAAAGGACACATCCAAATCCACAAAAGCATAGCTTCACCAGAAGAAGATTAACCTTTTGGAATGTCCCAGCCAGAGCCCAGACCTGAATCTGTGGGGTGATCTGAAGAGGGCCGTGCCCAGGAGATGTCCTCATAATCTGACGGATTTGGAGCGCTTTTGCAGAGTAAGCAAATATTGCCAAGTCAAGATATGCCTTGCTTATAGACTCCTACCCAAAAATACAGAGTGCTGTACTAAAATCAAAAGATGCTTTAACAAAGTATTAGTTTATGCGTGTGCACACTTATGCAACCAGGTCCAACTGAAGGTCAGGAATGATCTAGACTGAAGGTCGGTAGACCACCATAGAGAGATTATCTTGAATGAAGGTATGTAGACCACTTTACAGGGATTATATTCTAGACTAAAGATCTGTAGACAACCATACATGGATTGTCTAGACTGAAGCTCGGTAGACTGACTCACCACAGCAGGTATGTAGACTGCCAGGCTGTATCCATAGACACAGACTATCTCCAGGAAGGAGTATGACACCATGTTGATGACCTTGGAATTCCTCCAGAGGAGCACGCCCCACAGAGACAGGGGAACCAGCCATGCATAGCTGTAGATGGCCGTAGCCGCAATGGTCACTGGGAAAAAATAAGTAAGCATTAATCACACCCACTATATACCCTGAATGACCTGCCTTAACCTGAATGACACAGACCTTTCATTAATCACACCCACTATATACCCTGAATGACACAGACCTTTCATTAATCACACCCACTATAAACCCTGAATGACCTGCCTTAACCTGAATGACACAGACCTTTCCGGAACTCTGGGACATATTTATACTGAGGGTTCCCCAGGTAAACCAGGAAGTCAGAGATGTTTCCACCAATGGCAATGACGAAGACCAACGTGGCACATATCCAGAACGGTCCTGGAAGCACAGCGGTCCTGCTTTATTAAATATGCGCTGGAAACATGCTATTATACCAGGTCTACGCATTCAAATGTTACCTATTAACATACTGGAAGAAAACATACAACAAAATAGAGATTCATATGATTACTGTTACCATAAAGGTCAGGGTTATTGCGAATGTAGAGACGAACAAAGTTCTTCCCGGGCCATGGTAGTAGCGATCCTAGCACTCTCTCTTTCACCTAAACGAAACAACACAGTCCTAACAATTCAGTCAACAGAACATAATAATACACATTAAAATACTCTATTACATCAAACGTTATAATATAGTTATACAGTCTGGGATCAACACAGTAGTCTGGGATCAACACAGTAGTCTGGGATCAACACAGTAGTCTGGGATCAACACAGTAGTCTGGGATCAACACAGTAGTCTGGGATCAACACAGTAGTCTGGGATCAACACAGTAGTCTGGGATCAACACAGTAGTCTGGGATCAACACAGTAGCCTGGGATCAACACAGTAGCCTGGGATCAACACAGTAGCCTGGGATCAACACAGTAGTCTGGGATCAACACAGTAGTCTGGGATCAACACAGTAGTCTGGGATCAACACAGTAGTCTGGGATCAACACAGTAGTCTGGGATCAACACAGTAGTCTGGGATCAACACAGTAGCCTGGGATCAACACAGTAGCCTGGGATCAACACAGTAGCCTGGGATCAACACAGTAGTCTGGGATCAACACAGTAGTCTGGGATCAACACAGTAGTCTGGGATCAACACAGTAGTCTGGGATCAACACAGTAGCCTGGGATCAACACAGTAGTCTGGGATCAACACAGTAGTCTGGGATCAACACAGTAGCCTGGGATCAACACAGTAGTCTGGGATCAACACAGTAGTCTGGGATCAACACAGTAGTCTGGGATCAACACAGTGGTCTTGGATCAACACAGTGGTCTTGGGTCAACACAGTCTTAGAGTTAACTGTTAGTCAGAGTGGGAATACGGTACCTGGTGAGACTCAACATCAAAGAATGTCTGATAGTACTCAAAGGTCCAGAAAGGAGCACTTTTCTTCTGCCCAGACAGTAGCTGAAATAGAATATTTTTTTTAATCACAAACTGATGCCAATGTTTCTAATATATCACTAACTGGTGCCAATGTGTCTGATACATCACTAACTGATGCCAATGTTTCTGATACATCACTAACTGATGCCAATGTGTCTGATACATAACTAACTGATAACATTACTTCCGTATGGTCATCGTAGGCCAGTGGGTCACTATCGTCCTCGTAGGACCGTATGGTCATCGCTGGGGCAGATCTCCGTGGTTTCTGGGGTTTGTCACTTCCAGCGGTCGAGTCCTGGACAGTGATGGTGGTGTCGTCCCGGCGCTCCTCTGGCACCTGATCGGCTTCCTCAAAATCTGGTTCACAGTGTTAAATTCTGGTTACAGCCTCAGCTGCAGTAACCCAATACAGCAATGTCCTGCTGACACACACACACACACACACACACACACACACACACACACACACACACACACACCTGTAAACTGCAGGAGGAAATCACTGTTGGACGCCATGTCAGAGACTTATCAGGTATGCAGTCTGTGGGAGGTAGAGAACAATTTAAATACTAGGCTAAATCACGACCGGCATCTCCCTCACATGATTACAGATTATATGACGAGCCCCTGTTCATCACACAATGTAGATTTAGATTGACTGGGGGATCCCATATTAATCTAGCCTAGGCCTATAACTCCACTTCTTGGTACAACGTGAAAAGGAGCTAGTAACTACTAGCCACCGAGGCTGTGTTTTAAATGTCCGAGAAGTTTAGAAAGAGGTTGACCCTCGTCACAACACAGCATGTAAACATGTAACAACCAAGTCAAGTTAGCTCGTTACATGTTGTGCCCGTTTGTACCTCACACTTTGCTGCAGCTCACTCAATATTAGCCCAATATTAGCCCTAATTGTGTGACTATAGAGGCCAAACAATGCATAGCTATGTCAAATGCAGGGATATATTGCATTTCGTCAAGTTACCTAGATACCAAACGTTACATTGTAAAAATGCCATTATTATAACAACTACTCACATACTCCAATAACAATAATTGATCATATAAATCTACGTTACCCTCTGAACTCTGGCGCAGTATGTCAGATTATCATGTAAACACTCGCTGCCTTTTCCGGAAGAAATCAAAATAAAAGCCAAATGATCTGCGAAATAAATTACAAATACATTCGAGAAATTGAGAATATAACCCGTTTCTTTATATAATATACTCATACATAACATAGATATAGTTCAGCACACACATATATATTTATAAATTTAAATTCTGTTACATACTATGACAGAAATAATATTCTGAGGTGAGGGGTTTTACAAAGACATTTGTACCCATGTTGTGTCCATGCTACTTAGCTTATTTTTAGACCGAAACGTGTGTGCATAAATGCAATAAAATAATCCTCGTGTGTTCCTTTTTTAAGGAATTAAAAACAAAATTGACTTTTATTTTGAAAGATATCCGCATGACCGTTTCCGGAAGTGTGCTAGATATCGCTGACAAAAATAAAGCAAAAAGGCGTTTCCACGGTATTTTTGTTGTGACCACCATTCATTTAATTCGGAGGAGGTTAGACATTGTCTTTCATTTTTAGTGAAGACAAAATGGGTATGTATTAGCTTGTGTCATAATGATTGAATGGTTGCTAGCGCCCTGCGGCTCTGGCCTCACGTATAGCTAGCGAGGAAACAGTACATATACTATATGATATAGTCAAGCTAGTAAAGTTGTTGTAGTATTAGTAGTGTTTCAACAATTAGCACTCTGTGTTTCACGCATTAAAACCGTTCTTAGCTTTTGAACAACTTCTCCATTCCAGTTTATTTCCTGTTGACAGTTAACCGAGAAACCAACTGGGCTCATTAGGTTGGCCAATTCCGACCCTAGCTGGCGACCGTTGGAACCAATACATTTTTTAACAATATCGGAATGGGAGTATTTATGTAAATTAACTCCATTCAATTATTCATGAAGAGAGGTTGGGATTGGTTATCTGAGAGAAGTCACACAACTTGTCTTTCTCTCATACTCTCGCAGAATCCCTCTTTCCAATTCCCTCCCTGGGCTTCTTAGTTCCTCCTCTCCGGATGATGTCAGCATTTATGTGGCAGGTGGTGCGCCAGGGAAACACAAAGCATTATGGGAAACTGGAGGAGTTTGTGTCCATGGTAACTGAGGAGGTTCCAGAACTCCTTAACAACAGACAGAGGTGTCTGCTCATCCTGGCTCTCAGAGGACAGGTGAGAGACTAGTGACTAATGGCAGGTGTAAGTGATCAGTAACTAATGACAGGTGTAAGTGACTAGTAACTAATGGCAGGTGTAAGTGACCAGTGACTAATGGCAGGTGTAAGTGACTAGTAACTAATGGCAGGTGTAAGTGACTAGTAACTAATGGCAGGTGTAAGTGATCAGTAACTAATGGCAGGTGTAAGTGACTAGTAACTAATGACAGGTGTAAATACAGGTGTAAGTGACTAGTAACTAATGGCAGGTGTAAATACAGGTGTAAGTGAATAGTAAGTAATGGCAGATGTAAGTGATTAGTAACTAATGACAGGTATAAGTACAGGTGTAAGTGATTAGTAACTAATGACAGGTATAAGTACAGGTGTAAGTGATTAATAACTAATGGCAGGTCTAAGTGATTAGTAACTAATGACAGGTATAAGTACAGGTGTAAGTGATTAGTAACTAATGACAGGTGTAAATACAGGTGTAAGTGACTAGTAACTAATGACAGGTGTAAATACAGGTGTAAGTGACTAGTAACTAATGGCAGGTGTAAATACAGGTGTAAGTGAATAGTAAGTAATGGCAGATGTAAGTGATTAGTAACTAATGACAGGTATAAGTACAGGTGTAAGTGATTAGTAACTAATGACAGGTATAAGTACAGGTGTAAGTGATTAATAACTAATGGCAGGTCTAAGTGATTAGTAACTAATGACAGGTATAAGTACAGGTGTAAGTGATTAGTAACTAATGACAGGTATAAGTACAGGTGTAAGTGATTAATAACTAATGGCAGGTGTAAGTGATTAGTAACTAATGACAGGTATAAGTACAGGTGTAAGTGATTAATAACTAATGGCAGGTGTAAGTGATTAGTAACTAATGACAGGTATAAGTACAGGTGTAAGTGATTAGTAACTAATGACAGGTATAAGTACAGGTGTAAGTGATTAATAACTAATGGCAGGTGTAAGTGATTAGTAACTAATGACAGGTATAAGTACAGGTGTAAGTGATTAATAACTAATGGCAGGTGTAAGTGATTAGTAACTAATGACAGGTGTAAATACAGGTGTGAGACTAGACTAGATAGACTGTGGCTTCAGGTGAGTTGACTTGACAGTTAATAACAGGTTGGGTCTCGTCTCAGGTGACTCTAAAACTTCTACTATCTGGTCGTCCAGATGACATCAAGGCTGTTCAAACCCACCTGGACAGACTAAGATCACATGGTGTTAAACAGGTGGGTGTTTAGACAACAATGAACAAGTTCTGACATTCATGTACATTGAGCTGTCTAATAAATACATAAATGTTTTTGTGTTGCAGTCAAATGATGCAGCGATTGATTCTGCTGAAGCAAACTTCCTGAAACTGGTTGAGAGCCTGTTGGACGATCCAGAGGAGAGGGAACACTTCTTTAAGGTATGATGGATCACTCCAAATCATAGGACACTATTGGTGTAATAGACTGGTCCAGTTCATACGGATGGACAGTAGAGATATGATGAACTGATCCAGGGTCATATTGATGGACAGTAGAGATATGATGAACTGATCCAGTGTCATACGGATGGACAGTAGAGATATGATGAACTGATCCAGGGTCATACTGATGGACAGTAGAGATATGATGAACTGATCCAGGGTCATACGGATGGACAGTAGAGATATGATGAACTGATCCAGGGTCATACTGATGGACAGTAGAGATATGATGGACTGATCCAGGGTCATACGGATGGACAGTAGAGATGTGATGAACTGATCCAGGGTCATCCTGATGGACAGTAGAGATATGATGAACTGATCCAGGGTCATACGGATGGACAGTAGAGATGTGATGAACTGATCCAGGGTCATACGGATGGACAGTAGAGATGTGATGAACTGATCCAGGGTCATACGGATGGACAGTAGAGATATGATGGACTGATCCAGGGTCATACGGATGGACAGTAGAGATGTGATGAACTGATCCAGGGTCATACTGATGGACAGTAGAGATATGATGGACTGATCCAGGGTCATACGGATGGACAGTAGAGATGTGATGAACTGATCCAGGGTCATACTGATGGACAGTAGAGATATGATGGACTGATCCAGGGTCATACGGATGGACAGTAGAGATATGATGGACTGATCCAGGGTCATACGGATGGACAGTAGAGATATGATGGACTGATCCAGTGTCATACGGATGGACAGTAGAGATGTGATGAACTGATCCAGGGTCATACTGATGGACAGTAGAGATATGATGAACTGATCCAGGGTCATACGGATGGACAGTAGAGATATGATGAACTGATCCAGGGTCATACGGATGGACAGTAGAGATATGATGGACTGATCCAGGGTCATACTGATGGACAGTAGAGATGTGATGAACTGATCCAGGGTCATACGGATGGACAGTAGAGATGTGATGAACTGATCCAGGGTCATATTGATGGACAGTAGAGATATGATGGACTGATCCAGGGTCATACTGATGGACAGTAGAGATGTGATGAACTGATCCAGGGTCATACTGATGGACAGTAGAGATGTGATGAACTGATCCAGGGTCATATTGATGGACAGTAGAGATATGATGAACTGATCCAGGGTCATACGGATGGACAGTAGAGATATGATGGACTGATCCAGGGTCATATTGATGGACAGTAGAGATATGATGGACTGATTTACTTTAGCAGGAAGGTGCTTACATACAACATAAGAATAAAGCAATATAAATTATACGAAGAGGGTGAGGGGTATAGGGATATAATATACAAAATACTATACAGAATACAGATAAGTAACGTAAGAGGGTGAGGGGTATAGGGATATAATATACAAAATACTATACAGAATACAGATAAGTAACGTAAGAGGGTGAGGGGTATAGGGATATAATATACAAAATACTATACGGAATACAGATAAGTAACGTAAGAGGGTGAGGGGTATAGGGATATAATATACAAAATACTATACAGAATACAGATAACTAACGTAAGAGGGTGAGGGGTATAGGGATATAATATACAAAATAATATACAGAATACAGATAAGTAACGTAAGAGGGTGAGGGGTATAGGGATATAATATACAAAATACTATACAGATAAGTAACGTAAGAGGGTGAGGGGTATAGGGATATAATATACAAAATACTATACAGAATACAGATAACTAACGTAAGAGGGTGAGGGGTATAGGGATAGTAATATACAAAATACTATACAGAATACAGATAAGTAACGTAAGAGGGTGAGGGGTATAGGGATATAATATACAAAATACTATACAGAATACAGATAAGTAACGTAAGAGGGTGAGGGGTATAGGGATATAATATACAAAATACTATACAGAATACAGATAAGTAACGTAAGAGGGTGAGGGGTATAGGGATATAATATACAAAATACTATACAGAATACAGATAAGTAACGTAAGAGGGTGAGGGGTATAGGGATATAATATACAAAATACTATACAGATAAGTAACGTAAGAGGGTGAGGGGTATAGGGATATAATATACAAAATACTATACAGAATACAGATAACTAATGTAAGAGGGTGAGGGGTATAGGGATATAATATACAAAATACTATACAGAATACAGATAACTAATGTAAGAGGGTGAGGGGTATAGGGATATAATATACAAAATACTATACAGAATACAGATAAGTAACGTAAGAGGGTGAGGGGTATAGGGATATAATATACAAAATACTATACAGAATACAGATAAGTAACGTAAGAGGGTGAGGGGTATAGGGATATAATATACAAAATACTATACAGAATACAGATAAGTAACGTAAGAGGGTGAGGGGTATAGGGATATAATATACAAAATACTATACAGAATACAGATAAGTAACGTAAGAGGGTGAGGGGTATAGGGATATAATATACAAAATACTATACAGAATACAGATAAGTAACGTAAGAGGGTGAGGGGTATAGGGATATAATATACAAAATACTATACAGAATACAGATAAGTAACGTAAGAGGGTGAGGGGTATAGGGATATAATATACAAAATACTATACGGAATACAGATAAGTAACGTAAGAGGGTGAGGGTATAGGGATATAATATACAAAATACTATACAGAATAAAGATAAGTAACGTAAGAGGGTGAGGGGTATAGGGATATAATATACAAAATACTATACAGAATACAGATAAGTAACGTAAGAGGGTGAGGGGTATAGGGATATAATATACAAAATACTATACAGAATACAGATAACTAACGTAAGAGGGTGAGGGGTATAGGGATAGTAATATACAAAATACTATACAGAATACAGATAAGTAACGTAAGAGGGTGAGGGGTATATGGATAGTAATATACAAAATACTATACAGAATACAGATAAGTAACGTAAGAGGGTGAGGGGTATAGGGATAGTAATATACAAAATACTATACAGGATACAGATAAGTAACGTAAGAGGGTGAGGGGTATAGGGATATAATATACAAAATACTATACAGAATACAGATAAGTAACGTAAGAGGGTGAGGGGTATATGGATAGTAATATACAAAATACTATACAGATAAGTAACGTAAGAGGGTGAGGGGTATAGGGATAGTAATATACAAAATACTATACAGAATACAGATAAGTAACGTAAGAGGGTGAGGGGTATAGGGATATAATATACAAAATACTATACAGAATACAGATAAGTAACGTAAGAGGGTGAGGGGTATATGGATAGTAATATACAAAATACTATACAGAATACAGATAAGTAACGTAAGAGGGTGAGGGGTATAGGGATATAATATACAAAATACTATACAGAATACAGATAACTAATGTAAGAGGGTGAGGGGTATAGGGATATAATATACAAAATACTATACAGAATACAGATAAGTAACGTAAGAGGGTGAGGGGTATAGGGATATAATATACAAAATACTATACAGATAAGTAACGTAAGAGGGTGAGGGGTATAGGGATATAATATACAAAATACTATACAGAATACAGATAACAAACGTAAGAGGGTGAGGGGTATAGGGATAGTAATATACAAAATACTATACAGAATACAGATAAGTAACGTAAGATGGTGAGGGGTATAGGGATAGTAATATACAAAATACTATACAGAATACAGATAACTAACGTAAGAGGGTGAGGGGTATAGGGATAGTAATATACAAAATACTATACAGAATACAGATAAGTAACGTAAGAGGGTGAGGGGTATAGGGATATAATATACAAAATACTATACAGAATACAGATAAGTAACATAGTGCAAATATTGTAGTGCAAAATCAGGCAACGTGCAAATGGAATGGGTCAGAGTTCAAGGCTTGTGTGCACCCCTGGCCTTGTTGAGGAGGCCAGTAGCACAGGGGAAGAAACTGTTGTTATGACGTGAGGTTTTGGTCCTGATGGACCGAAGCCTTCTGCCGGAGGGGAGTGGATTGAACAGAGAGTGACCGGGGTGAAAGGGGTCTGCCACAATCTTCCTAGCTCGCCTCAGAGCCCTCGAGGTGTGCAGGTCCTCGAGGCTAGGCAGATTGCAGCCTATCACCTTTTCAGCTGAGCGGATAATACGCTGCAGTCTGCTCCTGTCCTTAGCTGTAGCAGCAGGGTACCAGGTGGTGATGGATGAGTAGAAGTGGACCATCATAGTCTTAGGCAGGTTGAATTTCATCAGCTGCCGTAGGAAGTACATCCTCTGTTGTGGTTTCCTGGTCAGTGAGCAGATGTTCAAATCCCACTTGAGGTCCTGTGTGAGAGCATAGTACCCAGGAAGCGGAAGGACTCTACAGTGTTGACAGGAGAGCCACACAGGGTGGTGGGGTATATTTATGTTTAAATTAAAGAAACATCTCTTCTGTGATTTACAGGCTGTGTTCCCTGTGTATAATAATTTGAACTTTGACTCTGTCTTCTATAACAGGTGGTGTTCCTGATGGAGTATAATCTGAACTCTGTCTTCTACAACAGGTGGTGTTCCTGATGGAGTATAATCTGAACTCTGTCTTCTACAACAGGTGGTGTTCCCGGTGGAGTTTGGTTCTAGCTTTGAGATGGCACTGCAGACTCTGGTGTGTCACCTGCTGTCTAGACTGGAGGAGCTGTTGCCTGTCCCAGACTTCAAACAGGTAATGTCTGACGGCCCATGCTACTGACGGGCACAGACTGACAGCCCATGCTACTGACGGGCACAGACTGACAGCCCATGCTACTGACGGGCACAGACTGACAGCCCATGCTACTGACGGGCACAGACTGACAGCCCATGCTACTGACGGGCACAGACTGACAGCCCATGCTACTGACACAGACTGACAGCCCATGCTACTGACGGGCACAGACTGACAGCCCATGCTACTGACGGGCACAGACTGACAGCCCATGCTACTGACGGGCACAGACTGACAGCCCATGCTACTGACGGGCACAGACTGACAGCCCATGCTACTGACGGGCACAGACTGACAGCCCATGCTATTGACGGGCACAGACTCTTTTCATAAAGCAACTCAACATGACTAAACTAGAATCCGAAAACCAATCAAGGGTCTTCTGTTATATTGGAACATAATGTATTAGTTGTTTAACCCTGACAGCAGTTCCCAACTTCTGCGGTCTTCGTGAGAAGGATTTATCAATTTAGCTAGCTAGCTAACTGTTAGTACTAGTGCTAGTATTAACATAGCTAGCAAGATACAAGCTTACCAAGCCGAAATCTGATTATTACCAAGCTAACCAAACGTCATAAAAATAGCAAGTGATGGTCACTGTAGAAGAAAGGTTAGAAATGATTATCGGTTAGCAAGCATTACATTTATATAAGTACAATAATTTATAATATGTTGGTTTCTGTTGTAATAGTTTGAATTTCACAATGGTGGTCAATAGCTAACAGTAGTGTACCATTTAATTGTACGTGTTCCATTCTTTTCTGTTCAGACTGCTTCGTTGATCAGTGCTGCCCCCTCTGTTCTGGAGGACTACATGCGCTGTGTCTCCCATGAGGATGATCTGAGCTTCCTGCTACAAAACCACCAGTTTCACCGAATCGTCAAACTACCCAGAAGCGGTAAGTTTATCTGAATCCCTGTGGTCATTTAATAACATATAATCTGTGGTCAATTAATAACATATGATCTGTGGTCAATTAATAACATATAATCTGTGGTCATTTAATAACATAATCTGTGGTCATTTAATAACATATAATCTGTGGTCAATTAATAATATATGATCTGTGGTCATTTAATAACATATAATCTCTGGTCATTCAATAACATATAATCTGTGGTCATTCAATAACATATCATCTGTGGTAAATTAATAACATACAATCTGTGGTCATTTAATAACATATAAATGTGGTCATTTAATAACATATAATCTGTGGTCTTTCAATGACATATAATCTGTGGTAAATTAATAACACATAATCTTTTTATTGTTTCTGTCTCGGTTAAGCTCCCTCTCAGACAGAGGACCGCCTCCTCCACTCCCTGTCCTTTCCTTTCATCAGTGGCCAATCAAAAGCAAGTATGGATAAAAACAAGAATGCAACTGATTTGGTAGGAAATGGATGTTCTCAAAGCACAAGCAACCAGAAAGAAGTAAAAGAGAGGAGTGTAGAAAGACCAAGTGTAAGGCTGACGTCTGAGGACAGAGTAAAAGCGTTAAGCACCAGTGTCTGGCCTCAGGTTATAGTTCAACACCAGGTCCCATCAACCAGCCCCCAAGCTGCCCTTAACTCCACCTCAGCCCAGGACGCTACATCATCATCTTCATCGACCACAACACAAGAAACTCCAACATCCTGCAACCCTACGACCAGTATATCCTCCAAGACCAACCCTACCATGTCTTCCCCCAGTTCTGCCCCTGTCCTCCCCAGTTCTGCCCCTGTTCTCCCCAGTTCTGCCCCTGTCCTCCTCAGTTCTCCCCCTGTCCTCCTCAATTCTGCCCCTGTCCTCCCCAGTTCTCCCCCTGTCCTCCCCAGTTCTCCCCTGTCCTCCCCAGTTCTCCCCCTGTCCTCCCCAGTTCTCCCCCTGTCCTCCCCAGTTCTCCCCCTGTCCTCCCCAGTTCTGCCCCTGTCCTCCCCAGTTCTGCCCCTGTCCTCCCCAGTTCTGCCCCTGTCCTCCCCAGTTCTGCCCCTGTCCTCCCCAGTTCTGCCCCTGTCCTCCCCAGTTCTGCCCCTGTCCTCCCCAGTTCTGCCCCTGTCCTCCCCAGTTCTGCCCCTGTCCTCCCCAGTTCTGCCCCTGTCCTCCCCAGTTCTCCCCCTGTCCTCCTCAGTTCTCCCCCTGTCCTCCCCAGTTCTGCCTCTGTCCTCCTCAGTTCTCCCCCTGTCCTCCCCAGTTCTGCCCCTGTCCTCCCCAGTTCTGCCCCTGTCCTCCCCAGTTCTGCCCCTGTCCTCCCCAGTTCTGCCCCTGTCCTCCCCAGTTCTGCCCCTGTCCTCCCCAGTTCTCCCCCTGTCCTCCCCAGTTCTCCCCCTGTCCTCCCCAGTTCTCCCCCTGTCCTCCCCAGTTCTCCCCATGTCCTCCCCAGTTCTGCCTCTGTCCTCCCCAGTTCTGCCCCTGTCCTCCTCAGTTATGCCCCTGTCCTCCTCAGTTCTGTCCCTGTCCTCCTCAGTTCTGCCCCTGGATCTTCAGACCAGCCTCCACGCCGTGTGGCCCATAAATGCCCCCACTGTGGCCGCTGTTTCATCTACCGCTACAAGATGCTAGAACACCAGCGCCTCCACACAGGGGAGAACCCTTACAAGTGCTCCCAATGTGACAAGACGTTCAGAAGGTCTTCTGACATGTCAACCCACCGCCGGACCCAGTGCCTTAATGCAGCCTACGTTTGTATTAAATGTGGGAGCTGCTTCGGGTCGGTGAGGGAGCGGGTTAGCCATCGCTGTGGTGGTAGCTGTTCACAAGCTCGCCAGAACCGTTCACAGGCTGGACAGAAGTTGGGGTGTCCACATTGTGGCAGGAACTTCAAATGGCGGAGGTCGTTGCGAAGACACCTGGTCACCCATACCACGGAAACGGATCTCAGCTGCAGGTACATTTACACTCCTGCTGTTAATCTGAAAGCTGGTTTAAAGCTGCTGGGACGTAAGCCACTAATTACTGACTTCTGGAAGTATTTGGTTCATCATATTTTCACTTTGTCAATCAAATAAATGCCAGGTTGACAATCTGTTTCTTTTTTGTATTTTTTTATCTCTTTATGTGTCATTAATGCCTTATGACAGCAATGGAGTTGGTAAGACAGTACAATGTAGAAACAACATGCTGTCATGCATGCCTGTGAGGAAAATCTGTATTTTTTTTGTCTTGTCACAATAATTGGTCAGGTAAAATATCATCCTACGTTACCTCAGGTACTGTGGTGAGGGTCCGTTCCCTGGCGATGCTGAACTGAAGGCCCACCAGAAGGTCCATGGTCGAGAGAAGTCATTCCAGTGTAAGAAGGTTTGTGGTGGAGAGGATATGTGTAAAATGGTCCACGATGGAGAGAAGCCTTTCCAGTGTCAACAGTGTGGGAGGGGCTTCAGCTCAAAGGTAATCTGTCATGGTTACGGCTGAGACCTTCATTGAAAGTAAGGTATTTTATATATGTGCACTAATAATGTGTTTAATGTAGGCCTCCCTACACAACCATGAGCAGCGCTACTCTGTGAAGAAGTCTCAGATCTGCTCCAGCTGTGGGAAGGCCTTCAGGTGCAAAGGGAATTTGAAGATCCACATGAGAACCCATACTGGAGAGAGACCGTACCAATGCACCTATTGCGACAAGCGGTTCTCCATGAGAGGGAACCTGACTATTCACATACGGACTCACACAGGGGAGAAACCCTTCCTCTGCTCTGACTGTGGCAAGGCCTTTTGCTCTGCCGGGGAGCTGCAAATACACAGGAGAACACACACTGGGGAGAGACCGTACAAATGCACCGTCTGCCAGAAAGGATTCACCATGGCTGGACAGCTAACTCTCCACATGAGACTACACACAGGAGAACGGCCGTACGTGTGTCACCAGTGTGGGAAAGCGTTTCGTCGTGGTGCAGAATTGAAGAAACATGTTCTGAATCACACCGGGTTGCGACCGTTCCCCTGCCAACTCTGTTCTAAGACGTACACCTGTCAAAATCACCTAAAAAGACATTTAAAGACTCACAGCGCCAAGTCACTAGAAATGACCAAGCCGTCATCAGTATTACCATTACATTAGAAAATAAAATATTAATTGAAGGATATCACAGGGGCAGCTATTCTCTTTCTGGGATTTGTGACTTCTTGTTTACATGTGGTTATGTTGGTCCTGTACAGTACGGGGTATAGATGTTATATACAGCTGTTCTTGTACAATCAATAAAATTAAGAATAAACTTGTTCAATTAAACTCTTTTAACAGCAGTTATAAGTATATGATGGATTCTCCTTGTTGCAGCCATGTGTTTGAGTCATTCTTGACTAACTGTTTAAATGTTTGAGATTGTTCTGGGAAAGTCTTGTCGTTCTGTATGGAAGCCTAATATAGAGCTAGCTGCTCCTGTACGGAAGCCTAATGTAGAGCTAGCTGCTCCTGTACGGAAGCCTAATGTAGAGCTAGCTGCTCCTGTACGGAAGCCTAATGTAGAGCTAGCTGCTCCTGTACGGAAGCCTAATGTAGAGCTAGCTGCTCCTGTACGGAAGCCTAATGTAGAGCTAGCTGCTCCTGTACGGAAGCCTAATGTAGAGCTAGCTACTCCTGTATGGAGTAGTCTTTTATAATGGAATTGATTGGTTTCCTCCATCTACATAAAAAAGCCCAGAATAGGTTTTCAGAAATATTAGACAATTTCTCATCATGGCTGTGTCTACTTTGATGTCAGCTCTGTTCATGTTTCCCTTTATCCTGACTGATCTGCATGCAGCTGAGAAACATCCCCACACTAATGCTGCCACCACCATGAAAATTAGTTTTCATTGCAATGCATCGCTTCACTTGATATATTACAACTATAGTTTTTTCAATATTAGCCACTCCCTTGCTATTCGCTTGGTTAAGACCATACAGATTTCCTGAGGACTAAACTTGGCATTCAGGCATTGACATCACCAAATCAGTCAATCAAATGTATTTTATAAAGCCCAACAAAGTTGTCACAAAGTGCTTATACGAACACCCAGCCTAAATCCAAAATCCAATAGAGCACATATCTACAAGTTGATACAAGTTGATACACGGCGGCTAGGAAAAAGTCCCTAATGGGTTGAATTTAGGAAGACACCTAGAGCAGAACGAGGCTCTAAGGGTTGGCCACTGCTCTTCTTGCTGTTGCTGGGTGAACTTATGATAGTTTCATTTAACAATGATCTTGTAAAATAGAATAATCCATGTCAAATACAGTCAGAAATGGACAACCTGGAGGGTTGAGGGTTTGGGAGATTTGTCAGGTAGCATGCAAGGCTATTGGGAAGCCTAGTAAACGTTGGATTTTATTATTACATTAAAATAAGTTGAAAATGTAATCACTGTAAAAACGGACGATAATTACTGTAAATAATGTAAACACTGTAAATACGGATCATAATTACTGTAAATAATGTTAACACTGTAAATACGGATCATTATTACTGTAAATAATGTAAACACTAAATACGGATCATAATTACTGTAAATAATGTTAAAACTATTGAGTCTGAGGATGTGAAAAGAGAAGCTAGTAAACAGTGCATTCTATTACATTAAATGTAATTTCATTTCAGGCCCGATGCCACGTGGGGGGCTTGATGGTGCTAGCCCTCTCAGGTGTATTTTAATAGCCTCCTCCTCACTTGGTCCTGGCCCTGTTCACTGGTGACGATGTTAATTCTGTTATGTGTCAGGTTCAACTTGTAATCCAGGTTGACCGATGTGGGTAATTGGTACTTGGGATTCTGTATGTTGGTCTTAGAATTTAGGCAGGTATTTGTCTTTTTTATGGTAACATTTTTGGATATATACTTTATTGAATAGTATACTTCTATTTAAAAAAAATCTCTTCCATCCAGGACACGGTTTTGTTTCTAATGTAAATCAAATTATGATAAACACGGGATAAAGAAATATGATTGAATTTGCGTTATACTTAGAATTGTTGATTGATTGATTACGGAAAATGTATCGGTTTTGTTTATCCAAGATATAGATTGAAATAAAAACGAAAATAAACCCGGGCTTTTATTTTATAGAAGCCACGGGGCCGTTTCCGGAAGTACAATTTGATGCTCCCCAATGAAAAAGCCAAGATGGTTCTATCGCTGATGGCCAACTAGCTAGTGTTTTATATAAATAATAAGACTATTTTGTACTGTTAAATGGGTACGTATGTACCGGTTTTATTTTGATTAAATGTTGTTATTCTAGGCAGAGTAGCAGCAGATCGTGTGATCAGGTGCTTCGGCCCTCATGTTTCATGTGTTGTTATCTATCTGGTGGAGTCATTTGGTGTGTTGTGTTGTTAGCTATCTGGTGGAGTCATTTGGTGTGTTGTGTTGTTAGCTATCTGGTGGAGTCATTTGGTGTGTTGTGTTGTTAGCTATCTGGTGGAGTCATTTGGTGTGTTGTGTTGTTAGCTATCTGGTGGAGTCATTTGGTGTGTTGTGTTGTTAGCTATCTGGTGGAGTCATTTGGTGTGTTGTGTTGTTAGCTATCTGGTGGAGTCATTTGGTGTGTTGTGTTGTTAGCTATCTGGTGGAGTCATTTGGTGTGTTGTGTTGTTAGCTATCTGGTGGAGTCATTTGGTGTGTTGTGTTGTTATCTATCTGGTGGAGTCATTTGGTGTGTTGTGTTGTTAGCTATCTGGTGGAGTCATTTGGTGTGTTGTGTTGTTAGCTATCTGGTGGAGTCATTTGGTGTGTTGTGTTGTTATCTATCTGGTGGAGTCATTTGGTGTGTTGTGTTGTTAGCTATCTGGTGGAGTCATTTGGTGTGTTGTGTTGTTATCTATCTGGTGGAGTCATTTGGTGTGTTGTGTTGTTATCTATCTGGTGGATTTGGTGTGTTGTTATCTATCTGGCGGAGTCATTTGGTGTGTTGTTATCTATCTGGCGGAGTCATTTGGTGTGTTGTTATCTATCTGGCGGAGTCATTTGGTGTGTTGTTATCTATCTGGCGGAGTCATTTGGTGTGTTGTTATCTATCTGGCGGAGTCATTTGGTGTGTTGTTATCTATCTGGCGGAGTCATTTGGTGTGTTGTTATCTATCTGGCGGAGTCATTTGGTGTGTTGTTATCTATCTGGCGGAGTCATTTGGCGGAGTCATTTGGCGGTCATTTGTTGTGTTGTTAGCTATAACAACAAATGACTCCGCCAGATAAAGAAAATAGCAATATTTAGAAAGGCTTAACTTAGTTATCTAAAAAAATGCTAGTATGTGATAATATTTCCCAGTAGAATCTCGCTGTTGTGTGTTTGCCTCTGCCCGTTTTGCCTAGATCCTGCGCACTTTGCTAGCATCTTCACCTCGGGCATGAGCATCTTCGTTATGGCGAGCCAACCTTTGTTTTCCTCCCAACAGAATCCCTCTTTTCTTTGCCCTCCCTGGGCTTCTTGATTCCACCTTTACGGATGATGTCAGCCTTCATGTGGCAAAGTGTGCGCCAGGGAAACACAAAGCTTTATGGGAAACTGGAGGAGTTTGTGTCCATGGTAACAGAGGTGGTTCCAGAACTCCTTAACAACAGACAGAGGTGTCTGCTCATCCTGGCTCTCAGAGGACAGGTGAGAGACTAGTAACTAATGGCAGGTGTAAGTGACTAGTGACTAATGGCAGGTGTAAGTGATCAGTAACTAATGACAGGTGTAAGTGACTAGTGACTAATGGCAGGTGTAAGTGACTAGTAACTAATGGCAGGTGTAAGTGAATAGTAACTAATGGCAGGTGTTAAAGACTAGTAACTAATGGCAGGTGTAAAAGACTAGTAACTAATGACATGTGTAAGTGATTAGTAACTAATGACAGGTGTATGTACAGGTGTAAAAGACTAGTAACTAATGGCAGGTGTAAAACACTAGTAACTAATGACATGTGTAAGTGATTAGTAACTAATGGCAGGTGTATGTACAGGTGTAAGTGACTAGTAACTAATGGCAGGTGTAAGTAACTAATGGCAGGTGTTAGTGACTAGTAACTAATGACAGGTGTAAGTGACTAGTAACTAATGGCAGATGTAACTGACTAGTAACTAATGGCAGGTGTAAGTGACTAGTAACTAATGGCAGGTGTAAGTGACTAGTAACTAATGGCAGCTGTAAGTGACTAGTAACTAATGGCAGATGTAAGTGATTAGTAACTAATGACAGGTATAAGTACAGGTGTAAGTGACTAGTAACTAATGGCAGGTGTAAGTGACTAGTAACTAATGGCAGGTGTAAGTGATTAGTAACTAATGGCAGGTGTAAGTGATTAGTAACTAATGGCAGGTGTAAGTGATTAGTAACTAATGACAGGTATAAGTACAGGTGTAAGTGACTAGTAACTAATGGCAGGTGTAAATACAGGTGTAAGTGACTAGTAACTAATGACAGGTGTAAATACAGGTGTGAGACTAGACTAGATAGACTGTGGCTTCAGGTGAGTTGACTTGACAGTTAATAACAGGTTGGGTCTCGTCTCAGGTGACTCTAAAACTTCTACTATCTGGTCGTCCAGATGACATCAAGGCTGTTCAAACCCACCTGGACAGACTAAGATCACATGGTGTTAAACAGGTGGGTGTTTAGACAACAATGAACAAGTTCTGACATTCAGTTTTAATTTAAATAAATACATAGTTGTACTGTACATTGAGCTGTCTAATACAGTCCATCCGGAAAGTATTTACAGCGCTTAACTTTTTCAAATTTGTACACACAATACTCCATAATGATAACATGAAAGATGTTCTTTTTAATCTTTGAAAATCTATATAAAATATTTTTACATGTACATAAGTGTTCACAGCCTTTGCCATGACACTCACATTTGAGCTCAGGTGCATACTGTATCTACAGATCATCCATGTACAACTTGAGTGGAGCCCCCCTGTGGTAATTGCAGTTGCACAAACCACACCGTGCCCAGAAGTCCAAAGAATTGTCTGTAGGCCTTTAAGACAGGATTGTATTGAGGCACAGATCTGGGCAAGTGTACAGATGAATGTCTGCAGCATTGAAGGTCCCAATGAGCACAGTGGCCTCCATCATCCGGAATTGTAAGTTTGGAACCTCCAGGACTCTTCCAAGAGTTAGCCGCCCGGCCACACTGAGCGATTGAAGGAGAAGGGCTTTCGATGGGAAGGTGTCCAAGAACCTGATGGTCACTCTAACAGAGCTTGGCATTGCTCTGTGAAGAGAGGAGAACCTTCCAGAAGGACAACCATCTGTGCAGCACTCCACCAATCGGTAGTATGTAAGGTAGAGTGGGAAGACAGAAGCCATTTCTCAGGCACATGACAGCCTGCCTGGAGTTTCCTAAAGAACACCTGAAGCACTCTCGGACCATGATGAAACAAAGATTGAACTCTCGCCTGAATGCCAAGCATCAGGTTTGGAGGAAACCTGGCACCGCTCAACACCTAGCCAATACCATCCCTACAGTGAAGCATGGTGGTGGCAGCATCATGCTGTGGAAATGTTTTTCAGCGGCAGGAACTGGGCAACTAGTCAGGATCAAGGGAAAGATGAATGCATCAATGTACAGAGACGTTCTTAATGAAAACCTGCTCCAAAGTACGCTGGACCTCAGCCTGGGGCAACAGACTCTAAGCACACAGCGAAGATAACAGAGGAGTGGCTTCGGGAGATGTCCTTGAGTGACCCAGCCAGAGCCCAGACTTGAACCAGATTGAACATCTCTGGAGAGATCTGATAATTGCTGTGCACCGACGACGCTCCCCATTCAAACTGATGGAGCTTGAGAGGTCCTGCAAAAAATACTGGGAGAAACTGCCCAAAAATAGGTGCACATTTATAAAAAATATTATGAAGTATTGTGTGTAGAATTTTGAGGAAAATAATGAGTTGAATCCATTTTGGAATATGCCTGTAACAAAATGTGGATAAAGTGAAGTGCTGTGAATACAGTATTCAGCTTCTGATTGGAGGAGTGTGCTGTTGTTTGTGTGTTGCAGTCAAAGGATGCAGTGTTTGAAGCTGCTGAAGCAAACTTCCTGAAACTGGTTCAGAACCTGGTGGACGATCCAGAGGAGAGGGAACACTTCTTCAAGGTATGATGGATAACCCGGCACCAAAACTAGATGACCCTGGATCACATAGCTCTTTAGGGGTTCAAGGTATCATGGATGAAACCCGCCCAGAACCCAAACTGGATCACAAAGGATAATGTGGCTCTTTAGGGTTTTACGATATGATGGATGATGGAAGCAGCATATTCTAGGACGTATGTAGCTAGTTCTGAGGCTTCCTGTGGAGATACGCACATTTTCCTATCAAATCAAACATTGATAAATATCGCCAGTCTGATATCCTATGACGGTCACTTATGGCGCTTGCTGTTTGGAATATATCCAGATACAGCTGGGGTAAGATGTTTGTTGTACACATGTGGACCAGATTGTGCACATAATGTATTTCCACTGATTATTTCTTGAACTGAAATCTAGGAAGATGAAAGGGCACAGAAACATCTCTAAATGACCTGAGGACCCTTATTGTGGTGATTTACAGGCTGTTCTTCAGGATGTTTGGTTCTAACTTTGACTATTCTACAACATCTTATAGTATAATTTGAACTTTGTCTTCTACAACAGGTGGTGTTCCTGATGGAGTATAATCTGAACTCTGTCTTCTACAACAGGTGGTGTTCCTGATGGAGTATAATCTGAACTCTGTCTTCTACAACAGGTGGTGTTCCTGATGGAGTATAATCTGAACTCTGTCTTCTACAACAGGTGGTGTTCCTGATGGAGTATAATCTGAACTCTGTCTTCTACAACAGGTGGTGTTCCTGATGGAGTATAATCTGAACTCTGTCTTCTACAACAGGTGGTGTTCCCGGTGGAGTTTGGTTCTAGCTTTGAGATGGCACTGCAGACTCTGGTGTGTCACCTGCTGTCTAGACTGGAGGAGCTGTTGCCTGTCCCAGACTTCAAACAGGTAATGTCTGACGGCCCATGCTACTGACGGGCACAGACTGACAGCCCATGCTACTGACGGGCACAGACTGACAGCCCATGCTACTGACGGGCACAGACTGACAGCCCATGCTACTGACGGGCACAGACTGACAGCCCATGCTACTGACGGGCACAGACTGACAGCCCATGCTACTGACGGGCACAGACTGACAGCCCATGCTACTGACGGGCACAGACTGACAGACCATGCTACTGACGGGCACAGACTGACAGCCCATGCTACTGACGGGCACAGACTGACAGCCCATGCTACTGACGGGCACAGACTGACAGCCCATGCTACTGACGGGCACAGACTGGCAGCCCATGCTACTGACGGGCACAGACTGACAGCCCATGCTACTGACAGCCCATGCTACTGACGGGCACAGACTGACAGCCCATGCTACTGACGGGCACAGACTGACAGCCCATGCTACTGTCGGGCACAGACTGACAGCCCATGCTACTGACGGGCACATACCGACAGCCCATGCTACTGACGGGCACATACCGACAGCCCATGCTACTGACGGGCACAGACCGACAGCCCATGCTACTGACGGGCACAGACCGACAGCCCATGCTACTGACGGGCACAGACCGACAGCCCATGCTACTGACGGGCACAGACCGACAGCCCATGCTACTGACGGGCACAGACCGACAGCCCATGCTACTGACGGGCACAGACTGTTTTTTCATAAAGCAACTCAACATGAATAAACTAGAATCCGAAAACCAATCAAGCGTCTTCTGTTATATTGGAACATAATGAATTAGTTGTTTAACCCTGACAGCAGTTCCCAACTTCTGCGGTCTTCGTGAGAAAGATTTATCAATTTAGCTAGCTAGCTAACTGTTAGTACTAGTGCTAGTATTAACATAGCTAGCAAGATACAAGCTTACCAAGCCGAAATCTGATTTACCAAGCTAACCAAACATCATAAAAATAGTAAGTGATGGTCACTGTAGAAGAAATGTTAGAAATGATTATCGGTTAGCAAGCATTACATTTATATAAGTACAATAATTTATAATATGTTGGTTTCTGTTGTAATAGTTTGAATTTCACAATGGTGGTCAATAGCTCAATCAATCAATCAATCAAATTTATTTATAAAGCCCTTTTTACAACAAAAGTTGTCACAAAGTGCTTTTACAATCACCAGCCTGAATCCGACAGAGCAAACATCAACATGTTGAACAAGTTGATACACGGCGGCTAGGAAAAACTCCCTGAAAGTCAGATTTAGGAAGAAACCTAGAGAGGAACCAGGCTCTGAGGGATCACCAGTCCTCTTCTGGCTGGGCTGGGTCAGTTTATGACAATACAACAAGCGAGGTGTGAAAAACTGAGAAACAAAATAGCTAACAGTAGTGTACCATTTAATTGTACGTGTTCCATTCTTTTCTGTCCAGACTGCTTCGTTGATCAGTGCTGCCCCCTCTGTTCTGGAGGACTACATGCGCTGTGTCTCCCATGAGGATGATCTGAGCTTCCTGCTACAAAACCACCAGTTTCACCGAATCGTCAAACTACCCAGAAGCGGTAAGTCTATCTGAATCCCAGAGGCACCAAGTCCCATGGAACTCTGGTCTGTAGTCTGACAAGTACGGGGGTCATTTAATAACATATAATCTGTGGTCATTTAATAACATAATCTGTGGTCATTTAATAACATATAATCTGTGGTCATTTAATAACATAATCTGTGGTCATTTAATAACATATGATCTGTGGTCAATTAATAACATATGATCTGTGGTCATTTAGTAACATATAATCTGTGGTCAATTAATAACATATGATCTGTGGTCAATTAATAACATATGATCTGTGGTCAATTAATAACATATGATCTGTGGTCATTTAATAACATATAATCTGTGGTCATTTAATAACATAATCTGTGGTCATTTAATAACATATAATCTGTGGTCAATTAATAACATATGATCTGTGGTCAATTAATAACATATGATCTGTGGTCATTTAATAACATATAATCTCTGGTCATTCAATAACATATAATCTGTGGTCATTCAATGACATATAATCTGTGTTAAATTAATAACACATAATCTTTTTATTGTTTCTGTCTCGGTTAAGCTCCCTCTCAGACAGAGGACCGCCTCCTCCACTCCCTGTCCTTTCCTTTCATCAGTGGCCAATCAAAAGCAAGTATGGATAAAAACAAGAATGCAACTGATTTGGTAGGAAATGGATGTTCTCAAAACACAAGCAACCAGAAAGAAGTAAAAGAGAGGAGTGTAGAAAGAACAAGTGTAAGGCTGACGTCTGAGGACAGAGTAAAAGCGTTAAGCACCAGTGTCTGGCCTCAGGTTATAGTTCAACACCAGGTCCCATCAACCAGCCCCCAAGCTGCCCTTAACTCCACCTCAGCCCAGGACGCTACATCATCATCTTCATCGACCACCACACAAGAAACTCCAACATCCTGCAACCCTACGACCAGTATATCCTCCAAGACCAACCCTACCATGTCTTCCCCCAGTTCTGCCCCTGTCCTCCCCAGTTCTGCCCCTGTTCTCCCCAGTTCTGCCCCTGTCCTCCTCAGTTCTCCCCCTGTCCTCCTCAGTTCTCCCCCTGTCCTCCTCAGTTCTCCCCCTGTCCTCCTCAGTTCTCCCCCTGTCCTCCCCAGTTCTCCCCCTGTCCTCCCCAGTTCTCCCCCTGTCCTCCCCAGTTCTGCCCCTGTCCTTCTCCCCTGTCCTCCTCAGTTCTCCCCTGTCCTCCCCAGTTCTGCCCCTGTTCTCCCCAGTTCTCCCCTGTCCTCCTCAGTTCTGCCCCTGTTCTCCTCAGTTCTCCCCCTGTCCTCCTCAGTTCTGCCCCTGTCCTCCCCAGTTCTCCCCCTGTCCTCCTCAGTTCTGCCCCTGTTCTCCTCAGTTCTGCCCCTGTTCTCCTCAGTTCTGCCCCTGTCCTCCTCAGTTCTGCGCCTGGATCTTCAGACCAGCCTCCACGCCGTGTGGCCCATAAATGCCCCCACTGTGGCCGCTGTTTCGTTTATCGTTATGAGATGCTAGAACACCAGCGCCTCCACACAGGGGAGAACCCTTACAAGTGCTCCCAATGTGACAAGACGTTCAGAAGGTCTTCTGACATGTCAACCCACCGCCGGACCCAGTGCCTTAATGCAGCCTACGTTTGTATTAAATGTGGGAGCTGCTTCGGGTCGGTGAGGGAGCGGGTTAGCCATCGCTGTGGTGGTAGCTGTTCACAAGCTCGCCAGAACCGTTCACAAGCTGACCAGAAGTTTGAATGTCCACAATGTGGGAACACCTTCAAATGGCAGAATTCCTTGAAGAAACACCTGGAGAACCACACTAAGGAAAAGGTCTTCAATTGCAGGTACAGTCATGTCCATAAATATTTGGACATTGACACAATTTTTATCTCTTTGGCCCTGTACAACACCACAATGGATTTGGGCCAAAGAGATGAAAATAGTGTCACTGTCTAATATTGTCAATATTTATGGCATATATCGTATATTGGCATCTAATGCACTGGTTTTGTCAGGCCCACAGGGTGTACATGTTTTACTCCAGTTATAGTTTGCAATGATAAGTGGATAAAATGCAGTTGTACATTACCTCAGGTACTGTGGTGAGGGTCCGTTCACTGGCTTCGCTGAGCTAAGGGCCCATCAGAAGGTCCATGACGGAGAGGAAAAGCCCTTCCAGTGTAAACACTGTGGGAAGTGCTTCAGCTCACAGGTCAGTTGTTCAATTGAGAATAAGTATTGTTTTACTGTATCCTGGTGCTGTTGGTATTTCACTACTGTATTTAGTGTTGTTGGTATTTCACTACTGTATTTAGTGTTGTTGGTATTTCACTACTGTATTTCGTGTTGTTGGTATTTCACTACTGTATTTAGTGTTGTTGGTATTTCACTACTGTATTTAGTGTTGTTGGTATTTCACTACTGTATTTAGTGTTGTTGGTATTTCACTACTGTATTTCGTGTTGTTGGTATTTCACTACTGTATCCTGGTGCTGTTGGTATTTCCCTACTGTATTTAGTGTTGGTATTTCACTGCTGTATTTAGTGTTGTTGATATTTCCCTACTGTATTTAGTGTTGTTGGTATTTCACTACTGTATTTAGTGTTGTTGGTATTTCACTACTGTATTTAGTGTTGTTGGTATTTCACTACTGTATTTCGTGTTGTTGGTATTTCACTACTGTATCCTGGTGCTGTTGGTATTTCACTACTGTATTTAGTGTTGTTGGTATTTCACTACTGTATTTAGTGTTGTTGGTATTTCACTACTGTATTAAGTGTTGTTTGTATTTCACTACTGTTTGTTGGTATTTCCTGGTGTGTTGTTGGTATTTCACTACTGTATTTAGTGTTGTTGGTATTTCACTACTGTATTTATTTCACTACTGTGTTGTTGGTATTTCACTACTGTATTTCGTGTTGTTGGTATTTCCCTACTGTATTTAGTGTTGTTGGTATTTCCCTACTGTATTTAGTGTTGGTATTTCCCTACTGTATTTAGTGTTGTTGGTATTTCACTACTGTATTTAGTGTTGTTGGTATTTCACCACTGTATTTAGTGTTGTTGGTATTGTTGTTGGTATTTCACCACTGTATTTAGTGCTGTGTGTTATTCATGTCTAATGATATGTGTCTGTTCATTTAGGGCTGGCTACATGGCCATGAGCAGCGCCACTCCCAGAAAAGGTCCCATATCTGCCTCAGCTGTGGGAAGGGCTTCAAGTGCAAAGCCGACCTGAAGCTTCACATGAGGACCCATACTGGAGAGAGACCGTACCAGTGCACCTACTGTGAAAAGCGTTTCTCTGTGAATGGGAACCTGACTATTCACATACGGACTCACACAGGGGAGAAACCCTTCCTCTGCTCTGACTGTGGCAAGGCCTTTTGCTCTGCCGGGGAGCTGCAAATACACAGGAGAACACACACTGGGGAGAGACCGTACAAATGCACCGTCTGCCAGAAAGGATTCACCATGGCTAGCAAGGTGACTCTCCACATGCGACTGCACACAGGAGAACGGCCTTACGTTTGTCACCAGTGTGGGAAAGCGTTTTCTCGCGGCGCTGAGCTGAAGAAACACATTATGAATCACACCGGGGTGCGACCGTTCCCCTGTCATCTCTGTTCTAAGACTTATACGTGTCAGTATCACCTAAAGAGGCATTTAAAGACTCACAATGACTCTGAGTCAGGAGACATCCGCGGGTCCTCCGTAGCTACTGCATTGGTAGAGCAGAAGACGCACTGGCCCAATCCCAATGTTCCCCCTAAACCCGGAACCCTCTCAGGCTAATTTGGCGTCACATGGTAAGTGAGTGCAAGAGGCAGCAAGGGATCAAAATGCTATGAGTGTGCTATGGGTTTGTGACTTTTTATTTGATGTTTAGGTTCAAACCAATTCAACAAGTCCTCTGTTCTCTCATCCTCTGAAAGCAACTGATAGTAGGACTTATTATACTCTTTGAATTCATCAAACTTGTCCTTGTATTGGCAAATATTCTCCTTAACTGATTCAACATTATGGATGTCTTTCATTAGACTGGATATGATGTTCATTTTCTGAGACAGTTTTCCCAATTTACCTCCTCTGGACTTACGCATCTTGGTAACTTTAACAACTTAATCCTCAGAAACATGTTCTAAAAATGGTTCTTCTAGCAGCTCCATTTTGCCCATGCATACAATTCAAGTATCAATGATATATTTTACAAACTATCTTCAAATCTTCCTTACTTCTAGGTTCAATAAACCTTCAATCCTTTGTTATAGAAGTTGCTCTATATCCATTCTGAACTTGATAAATCCAACAGCACTTTGATTTATTTTAGCAAGTATTTGCGTTACCTTGTGGTCCTTGAAGGCCGTATTTGTCCATTGATCTTTGTTTCAGATAGTTCCAAACGGTTGTAGATAGTTCCAAACGGTTGTAGATAGTTCCAAACGGTTGTAGTTTTCCTTTCCAGTTTTCCAGAAGTCTTTTGACTAACTGTAGTGGCCTTAATGTCCTCCTATGCTTTCATTAAGCCACTATGGAGAGTGGTGGAAGTTTCGTCCTGACGCATACAAATGCAATGTCCACAGTTAATTTGTTGGAAAAATAATAAGTCCTTTATTTTGCTGTTCTTTTAGAAACCAAAAAGCTATTAATAAATCAAAAGTTGTATTGTTCAAAGGTCACGATAACAGACTAAATCAATTAAACAAACTGAAAGGACCAAACATTTTTAAGCATGGCATGGCATGACATGCATTCATGGTCAAAAGACTGTGTTCTGCCATTCCGGGCCACTCCCCCTTTGTCCCTGGAGCATGTAGGCCTTTATGGTGTGCTCATACTCCTGTAGGGGGGGATGAACACACTACATACATATATTAGTGGCAGTCACCCCCAATGGCTCTGTATGGCTCCTACACATGTCATCATAGGACAAACTACACAAAGTTCTCGTAACCCCAGTGTTTCACGTCTCAACTCTGGGCAGCTCCTTCATGCTAATACTGCGGACTTACAAAAACAGTACATAACGGGGTCAAAATGTCAGTGAGAGCGCCTGCACACTTGCCAATTTGAGAGTGGGACAGCCCTAAACCCTTACAGATTTAGCAAAAATGTGCTTCGAAGTCTTTGAGTGTGGACATTACAATTGGGCCAAACGCTACCTATAGCAATTCTACCACCCCCTTGACATTATCACATTTTGTGTCAAATTTTTTAAAGTTGGAATTCTTGGTATTTTTTTACTCATTTACACACCATATCCCACATTGGTAAAAGTATTTCTTTATTGTTGTAAGATATAATTGAAACAGACACAACTGAAATCGAAACAAGTACAGGACAAGTACCTCCCCCCTAATATTTAATAAATCCCACATGATACCATTCCTACTGTGAAGTGGTGGTGGCAGCATCATGTTTTGGGGATGTTTTGTCATGGACTGAAATCTTTTTTTTAGATAAAATGTTGTGGTGATGTACAGGAAAGTTCTTGACAAAGACATGCTGCCCCTTTGCAAGAGGTGTAATAGGGATGGAAGATTTGCCTTGAGCAATGACCCGAAGCACATATTTAAGGCTCAGAATCCTAATCTAAATTCACTTGAAAATGTCTGTAATGAAATATTGCTGCAAAGACTTATGAAGTAAACTTTCACGTCAGTGTGCAATGTAGTGTTAAGCAATTGGATATAGAAAACTGAAGAAAAATGTGAAATGGAGGCACAGAAAACAGAATGTGACTTTTTTCCCCCTGATTGATTCTTGTCCCAATTGTAAAAGGAATTTAAAGTCACTGAAACAAATGTTCATATTTACAATAGAATGTTGTTACTGCTGTTCCCCAACCTTTGTGAAAGTGGAATGATTTGAAATCAACCAAGTAAAAATAATTTATATACAAGGATGTTTACTAGTTTCTATGGTTCTAGTGCATGCAAAACATTTTCAGTGATGTGTGATAATTCCAATCAGATGATGTCGTAGAACCAGGTGTGACAGAAATATCAACAGGGTTTTTCCCAGATTAGCCATGTAAAAATGTCCCTGGCCAAGAGGTTCACTTTCAGTTATGTGGAGTGTTTTCTGCTAACAATAAGTCAAAACAGTTGGGTAATTGGAGGACCCAGTGGGTAATTAGACAAGTGTTTACACTCTGCAATAAACAAAATGTTTTAGCACAGAGGACTCAAAGAACACTAGGGTCATTATAAATTCCCTGTGAAAAATAACTGTGAATATACAACATGTCTAATAAGCTAGCTACACTCATCACACCATACTAAATAAGAAGTGAGAACGACCCTCTGTAATCACAGCTGTGTGTAGGTGGAGGACCCTGTATCTGATGCTTTTGTGTAGGTGGAGGACCCTGTATCTGATGCTTTTGTGTAGGTGGAGGACCCTGTATCTGATGCTTTTGTGTAGGTGGAGGACCCTGTATCTGATGCTTTTGTGTAGGTGGAGGACCCTGTATCTGATGCTTTTGTGTAGGTGTGGGACCCTGTATCTGATGATGCCCGTGTGGAGGTCCCTGTATCTGATGATGCCTGTGTGTAGGTGTGGGACCCTGTATCTGATGATGCCTGTGTGTAGGTGGAGGTCCCTGTATCTGATGATGCCTGTGTGTAGGTGGAGGTCCCTGTATCTGATGATGCCTGTGTATAGGTGGAGGTCCCTGTATCTGATGATGCCTGTGTATAGGTGGAGGTCCCTGTATCTGATGATGCCTGTGTGTAGGTGGAGGTCCCTGTATCTGATGATGCCTGTGTGTAGGTGGAGGTCCCTGTATCTGATGATGCCTGTGTGTAGGTGGAGGTCCCTGTATCTGATGATGCCTGTGTGTAGGTGGAGGTCCCTGTATCTGATGATGCCTGTGTATAGGTGGAGGTCCCTGTATCTGATGATGCCTGTGTGTAGGTGGAGGTCCCTGTATCTGATGATGCCTGTGTGTAGGTGGAGGTCCCTGTATCTGATGATGCCTGTGTGTAGGTGGAGGTCCCTGTATCTGATGATGCCTTTGTTTGCGTGGTGGATGGAGCTTCTCCGCCTTCTGCAATCAACAGAGAACTCAGTTGAAGACCACAAGACAAAGCCACATGTACATTGGGTCCATCCATAAGGGCTTGACAATAGCGTTAGCAGCATGCCTACCTGTGTTGTTCGTGGCCTTGGCCATAGCTGGGCTCTGGTGCTGGCCCTTGATGTGGGCCGTCATCTCCTTTCTGTTGGTGGTGGAGTAGCCACACTGGACACAGCTGTAGCGCCCCCTGGTGTGCTTCCACAGAATGCGGCTGTTGAAGGATTGACCTGAGATGGAGGAGCCACAATAAGAGGACCAGCTAGTTAAAATCCCACTCACCTGGTACAAATGGCTGTAATATCAGGTGGAATAATCCATCCATTGAAAACCAGAACTGTTTTAGTGAGACCCATGAAGATTTAAACCAGAGACACCAGGTGATCTACAAGGTAGGACAGAAAACCAGCAGTACTTTAAGTGCCCAGGTCAGAACTACATTCTTAGACCATACACACAACCAGAGATCTGAGAGGATTTCATAGGTGTGGTCAATGTGGCCATAGTTCAGAATGCCAGGTGGAATTTTCACCAGAAGGCCAGGTGGAGGTTTCACTAGAAGGTGAAACCTCCACTGTGCTGTTGACAGCTTACACCTATATCAAATTGAATGCACCCATGAAACCTTCCAGGGCCTCACGAGTCTTATGGATTGGTCTAGTTTCATTCATACACTGACAGTTGGGTTAGTTTGCCATCGGAGAGAAGCATGTGTAACCAGAACACCACAACCAGCAGAAGGTCACTGGCAGGGGATGTGGCTGGTAACCAAAACACCACAACCAGCAGAAGGTCACTGGCAAAGGATGTGGCTGGTGACACTGAAAACCAGGGTCCAAAATTAATGGCAACTGGAAGATGAAAGGATTTCCCAGCCAGACAGTCTGTCTGTTAGCCGTCTGGCTAATATTGGACCCTGGTGACAACAGAAGCCGTGATAAGGGCAGATACCCTGAGCCCACAGAGATGGATAGAGACCTCAACACGACTGAGACACACATTACCATGGACGCCAGAATCATTTCAACATTGGATAAACTATTAATTATGTACGTAAGGAAGACAATCTTAATCAGTATTGCATCCATAGTGCTGCCAGGGGTACACCTACAATCTGATCCTAAAGCTCAACCCTAACATATGATCCTAAAGCTCAACCCTAACATCTGATCCTATAGCTCAACCCTAACATCTGATCCTATAGCTCAACCCTAACATATGATCCTATAGCTCAACCCTAACATATGATCCTAAAGCTCAACCCTAACATCTGATCCTATAGCTCAACCCTAACATCTGATCCTATAGCTCAACCCTAACATCTGATCCTATAGCTCAACCCTAACATATGATCCTATAGCTCAACCCTCACATATGATCCTATAGCTCAACCCTCACATATGATCCTATAGCTCAACCCTAACATCTGATCCTAAAGCTCAAACCTAACATCTGATCCTAAAGCTCAACCCTAACATCTGATCCTAAAGCTTAACTCTAAATCTGTAGACGGTGACTTTACACCAGCGTGAAACACAACAGGCTGGGAACAGTTAAATGCCATCTACTGGTGGTGAAGCCATCAAACCCAGAGATAAAAACACACTGGTTATGTTGCACTGTCAGCCAATGTCATGGATATATTGACTGGGGGTTGGTTATTGGTTAATTGGTTAGCGGAGGCAGAACCGGGCCACCAGAGTTGCGTTCAGTCAGTTCTTACGTTCTGGACTGTTTAGTTGAACAGACAGCGCTGTACTGAACATTTTAGGAACGGTTGGGTTGTGGAACATTTAACACCCACCCAAAGAGTGTTCTAGAGTGTTTAGTGGAAACAGGTGTTTCTGTAAAGAGTTCTGGAACACATCCAACGATCAAGCAGACTGAACACACCTCTGGTCAGTAGGAAAAGGCCAAAAGCAGGACAGCACTGGAGGGAAGAGCAGGAATGCTACACGTGACTCATGAGCAGTGTCTACCCCCTTATGGCGTTTTTATTTACCCTTAGCAGAGTGTGTGTGTAAGTGTGTGTGTGTGTGCAGTTTCTCCGCATCTCACCTGCGTTCTACCTGTATTTAACCAATAACTGGCAGGTGGAGAGTTCCATCTGGCATTCAGAGGCTCCGGTGAGTCTGGCAGAACAGTGCAACAGAACAGTTCACTCACCGCAACTATACAGCCACCACTGATATCTACAGACTGTCTGTTACTATCACGGCTGTCTGTGACTGTCTTACCGCTGTCTGTGACTGTCTTACCGCTGTCTGTGACTGTCTTACCGCTGTCTGTGACTGTCACGGCTGTCTGTGACTGTCTTACCGCTGTCTGTTACTGTCACGGCTGTCTGTCACTGTCTTACCGCTGTCTGTGACTGTCTTACCGCTGTCTGTGACTGTCACGGCTGTCTGTGACTGTCTTACCGCTGTCTGTTACTGTCACGGCTGTCTGTCACTGTCTTACGGCTGTCTGTCACTGTCTTACGGCTGTCTGTCACTGTCTTACGGCTGTCTGTCACTGTCTTACGGCTGTCTGTCACTGTCTTACCGCTGTCTGTTATTGTCACCGCTGTCTGTTATTGTCACCACTGTCTATTACGATCACCGCTGTCTGTTACGGTTAGCGGTTAACAACAGATCTGGGACCAGGCTATCAGGGACTTTCAATCAACATGAAATTACATGGCTGTGAATTCCACGCGAGCAACATAACGTGACGTTCCCCAAACATGTGAACCCCGTTAAATCATCTAGGATCACCTTGATTCTTCCTCCAGCGGGCGTTGGACCTGGCTGAAGCGATGGTCTGAGGCAGAGGGGAAGAGATGGTGGGGAGGCTAGGGGCCCTCTGGTGGGGGTGTTCCATCTGTGGTGGTGGGTGGCTAGGGGCCCTCTGGTGGGGGTGTTCCATCTGTGGTGGTGGGTGGCTGGGGGCCCTCTGGTGGGGGTGTTCCATCTGTGGTGGTGGGTGGCTGGGGGCCCTCTGGTGGGGGTGTTCCATCTGTGGTGGTGGGTGGCTGGGGGCCCTCTGGTGGGGTGTTCCATCTGTGTTCCATCTGTGGTGGTGGGTGGCTGGGGGCCCTCTGGTGGGGGTGTTCCATCTGTGGTGGTGGGTGGCTGGGGGCCCTCTGGTGGGGGTGTTCCATCTGTGGTGGTGGGTGGCTGGGGCCCTCTGGTGGGGGTGTTCCATCTGTGGTGGTGGGTGGCTGGGGGCCCTCTGGTGGGGGTGTTCCATCTGTGGTGGTGGGTGGCTGGGGGCCCTCTGGTGGGGGTGTTCCATCTGTGGTGGTGGGTGGCTGGGGGCCCTCTGGTGGGGGTGTTCCATCTGTGGTGGTGGGTGGCTGGGGGCCCTCTGGTGGGGGTGTTCCATCTGTGGTGGTGGGTGGCTGGGGGCCCTCTGGTGGGGGTGTTCCATCTGTGGTGGTGGGAGGCTAGGGGCCCTCTGGTGGGGGTGTTCCAGCTGTGGTGGTGGGTGGCTGGGGGCCCTCTGGTGGGGGTGTTCCAGCTGTGGTGGTGGGTGGCTGGGGGCCCTCTGGTGGGGGTGTTCCATCTGTGGTGGTGGGTGGCTGGGGGCCCTCTGGTGGGGGTGTTCCATCTGTGGTGGTGGGAGGCTAGGGGCCCTCTGGTGGGGGTGTTCCATCTGTGGTGGTGGGTGGCTGGGGGCCCTCTGGTGGGGGTGTTCCAGCTGTGGTGGTGGGTGGCTAGGGGCCCTCTGGTGGGGGTGTTCCATCTGTGGTGGTGGGTGGCTAGGGGCCCTCTGGTGGGGGTGTTCCATCTGTGGTGGTGGGTGGCTAGGGGCCCTCTGGTGGGGGTGTTCCATCTGTGGTGGTGGGTGGCTAGGGGCCCTCTGGTGGGGGTGTTCCATCTGTGGTGGTGGGAGGTCCGGGGGCATCTGCTGTTGCAGCTGAAGAGCAGAAACATCCAGGGGAGACTGGAGGTACTGGGAGAAGGAGCTATAGGAGCCAGCAGAAACTTGGGGCTGATCCGACGGACCAGACGGCCGAGCCACTGACACCCCGTGCTGAAAGGAGGTGGGGGAGGGGAAAGAGGTGGAGGAGGAGCCAGGTTCCGAGCCAGGGTGAGGACCATCCACTGCAGGCTGAGGTTGGAAGTGGGTCACGGTTGGGGCCAGATCAAACCCACTGGACCCACCAGCTGGGTGGGGAGACTCAGACTCCATAGGCTCCTGTGGGGGCTCGTGGTTGGTGCCAGAGGGTTCTGTAGCCATGGGAACAGCACCATCAGGGTCAGACTTGACCTCTGCAACCTGGCCAGCCTTGGCCTTGCTCTTGGCTACCTTGGCACATGTGTGGAGGTGTTTGAGTAGGGCGCGGTAGGAGCGCAGCCTGGACCGACAACTCTCACACCTGATAGACACAAAGAGTGAGAGAGTCAATCAAAAAGTGAAACAGTCACAGAGAGAAGCCAATCAAAAAGTGAAACAGACACAGACAGGTCACAGATTGAGAGACACAGACAGATAGTTCTGTTAGAGACCAGTTAGTTTGGACAGACAGACGGCCAGTTAGTTTGGACAGACAGACGGCCAGTTGTAGTTGTAGCTGATTTGAGTCTTCTTATTGGACTGACAGTGTAATCATAGGAGGTATAGAGATCAGTCGAGTGCACACTTACAGGAAGTATGTGTTGGGCTTATAGTGCTGCCTCATGTGCTCCATAAGCTGCTGCATGCTGGGAAAGGAGCCCTGGCAGCCGATTGAGGAGCAGAGAAACCCCTTCCCTGAGAGGAGGAACAGAGACAGTTTACACACACACACACACACACACACACTCTCTCTCTCTCTCTTTCCCTTATCCTCCACATCCTTACTAGGGCTGGGCGATATGGCCTAAAACTAATATATATATTTTTTTTTTTAATATCGATATTTTTTAGAGGTTCGATCGATTTAACAAATAAAAAAGGCCAATACAATGTTGGGATTCGGGCCACTGGAAGAATCAGCGTTTCCTAATGTCACGAATTCTTCCCATTCCACCGCGAGTTGTTTGTAGGAATTGTCTTTGGACACATTTTACACACAACGTTAATTTGCTAAATATCAGACTTTTTAAAGCCGAAACACTTCCAAATTACCTCAGAAACATCGCTGCCTTTTCTCGATATGATTTATTCCTCACTAGAGGACGTGCTCGCTCTTACCGTCGCTACACTTCAACTGCACCCGCCCTGTTATAATGTGTGACTGGCTTTCAATGTTTGTGATTGGTGGATAACCTCAGTGCTGTCACGCTATTGGTCCATTATTTGGCATTGGGGACAGAGATTACGCATTTGTAAAACGTTACAACATTATAACAGAACCTCGATATATCGCCCAGCCCTAATCCTTACACACACACAAACACACACATTGAGGAACATAGACAGTTTACACACAGCAGCACCTTCTCTTTCCCTCATCCTCCACATCCTTACACACACATTGAGGAACATAGACAGTTTACACACAGCAGCAGCACAAGCATCAACTCCTTTCCCCACACTCCGCTCTGTGGAGGAATACAGGACAGTGAAAAGTACATGTGTTTTGGGCCGACCTGGGAGGGACTGCGTGGGCATGTGGTGCTGGTGTTCCTGGATGTGTTTGCCCAAGCTGTCTGCATCCGTGTATAGGCGCTGGCAGTTGTACATCGGGCAGTTCATTCTCGGGCCTTTGGAAAGACCAAACAATCTGTTTATCCAGAGAACCACTGAGTTTAATGACAAAGCATCTGTAATAAGACCAAGCATACTAACCCGGGTTAAAGTCATATGGTGCCGCACTCGTCATGACGTCACTACGGTGTTTTAGCCCGTTTTATCGTCCAATTAGAATACTGTTATAATAGCGGGTTACGGCGTATTTGCTATATGAAATTAAATATTACATTATTTAACATTACTGCATGTTTGTTACAAGCTCCGTGAAAATGTATTTTTCATAAGAGAACTTGTGTGAAGTTAAACCAGTAATGAGTAAGAATGTCAAACAACCGCTTTCAAAAAGTTTTTGCTATATTATATAATATAGTATATATACGGGTGTCTATATAATCTGAGTCATTACTGGTTTAACTCACACTTCAAGGTATAGTTAACGTTATAGTTAAAATTACCAAACGACTACTGAGCATAAATAGATCACAGTTAATAGGGGCGCACTCAGACATGTTTCCCACAGTAATGTAACCCAAACACTGCTATCATGTGACTGTAGGTGGCGCTGTGCAGTACGTGCGCTTCTGCCCGTTCACTTACAACTACAGGGACATAACACAGATATATGTCTTTAATATGTCTATGCTCGGGGAGAGTGGAAACCAAAGACCTCTAAAAGCATCAAAGCATTTTATTGTTTCAAATGTGTTTACCCCAGCTATTGCCTGTTCAAAACAACTGCACCAAATGTTATTATTCGTGTAATCGTGTATTTTTTTGGTGTACCGATTTAGACAACGTGCATGCAGGTTTTATTTATAAAAAACTATTGCATACTTGTTTATTTGAAAAGATAGCTAACTAGTGGTGCAACAGTTTCGAGCAGACTTTGTGTGAACCTTGGTTTGTGTTGGCGTCAGTCTGCGGTTGAGAGATCACTCCTGTAGACATAATGGCGGTGTTGGAGACTGAGCTGGTAGTCAGGGGACGAGGAGGACACGATATACGGCTCAATAATTCAGACTACCTAAAACAAAACAATCAGGCCTGTTATATGAATAAAACGGAACATTTGCAAGTTTATCATGCATGCTGACGTTAGGTGGAGAAATAGCTAGTTACTAATATTTTATGTCAGGTTCAAATCAGTTGTAGACATAATATTTGGTTACAGCAGAGTTGTTTCAATATATCTCTAGTAGTTATAACGCGTTAGCTACATAGCTAATCAACATATTAGGAAACATATTTGATACTTAATCAGACAAAAAACACTTACCATAGCCCATTTGAAATGTGTAGCATCAATCTAACTGTTTCCAATTAAACAATACAAGCAAACATTACGTTCATAGCATTTTGTTTTTTACGGAGAGTGGTTCCGGGTTATTGTTTCCGGTATTTGGAGAAAGTGGTTTTCAAAAAGGCTTAACAAGAGTACCGATAGAGGGCGCTCTAGTTTAACATAACGTTATGTTACACCAGAGATGATGGATGAAAAGGCTTAACAAGAGTACCGATAGAGGGCGCTCTAGTTTAACATAACGTTATGTTACATCAGAGATGATGGATGAAAAGGCTTAACAAGAGTACCGATAGAGGGCGCTCTAGTTTAACATAACGTTATGTTACACCAGAGATGATGGATGAAAAGGCTTAACAAGTGTACCGATAGAGGGCGCTCTAGTGTAACATAACGTTATGTTACATCAGAGATGATGGATGAAAAGGCTTAACAAGTGTACCGATAGAGGGCGCTCTAGTTTAACATAACGTTATGTTACATCAGAGATGATGGATGAAAAGGCTTAACAAGTGTACCGATAGAGGGCGCTCTAGTTTAACATAACGTTATGTTACATCAGAGATGATGGATGAAAAGGCTTAACAAGTGTACCGATAGAGGGCGCTCTAGTTTAACATAACGTTATGTTACATCAGAGATGATGGATGAAAAGGCTTAACAAGTGTACCGATAGAGGGCGCTCTAGTTTAACATAACGTTATGTTACACCAGAGATGATGGATGAAAAGGCTTAACAAGAGTACCGATAGAGTGCGCTCTAGTTTAACATAACGTTATGTTACATCAGAGATGATGGATGAAAAGGCTTAACAAGTGTACCGATAGAGGGCGCTCTAGTTTAACATAACGTTATGTTACATCAGAGATGATGGATGAAAAGGCTTAACAAGTGTACCGATAGAGGGCGCTCTAGTTTAACATAACGTTATGTTACATCAGAGATGATGGATGAAAAGGCTTAACAAGTGTACCGATAGAGGGCGCTCTAGTTTAACATAACGTTATGTTACATCAGAGATGATGGATGAAAAGGCTTAACAAGTGTACCGATAGAGGGCGCTCTAGTTTAACATAACGTTATGTTACACCAGAGATGATGGATGAAAAGGCATAACAAGTGTACCGATAGAGGCCGCTCTAGTTTAACATAACGTTATGTTACATCAGAGATGATGGATGAAAAGGCTTAACAAGTGTACCGATGATTTAACATAACGTTATGTTACATCAGAGATGATTGATGAAAAGGCATAACAAGTGTACCGATAGAGGCCGCTCTAGTTTAACATAACGTTATGTTACATCAGAGATGATGGATGAAAAGGCTTAACAAGTGTACCGATAGAGGGCGCTCTAGTTTAACATAACGTTATGTTACACCAGAGATGATGGATGAAAAGGCTTAACAAGAGTACCGATAGAGTGCGCTCTAGTTTAACATAACGTTATGTTACATCAGAGATGATGGATGAAAAGGCTTAACAAGTGTACCGATAGAGGGCGCTCTAGTTTAACATAACGTTATGTTACACCAGAGATGATGGATGAAAAGGCATAACAAGTGTACCGATAGAGGGCGCTCTAGTTTAACATAACGTTATGTTACACCAGAGATGATGGATGAAAAGGCATAACAAGTGTACCGATAGAGGCCGCTCTAGTTTAACATAACGTTATGTTACACCAGAGATGATGGATGAAAAGGCATAACAAGTGTACCGATAGAGGGCGCTCTAGTTTAACATAACGTTATGTTACACCAGAGATGATGGATGAAAAGGCATAACAAGTGTACCGATAGAGGGCGCTCTAGTTTAACATAACGTTATGTTACACCAGAGATGATGGATGAAAAGGCATAACAAGTGTACCGATAGAGGGCGCTCTAGTTTAACATAACGTTATTTTACATCAGAGATGATGGATGAAAAGGCATAACAAGTGTACCGATAGAGGGTGCTCTAGTTTAACATAACGTTATGTTACACCAGAGATGATGGATGAAAAGGCTTAACAAGTGTACCGATAGAGTGCGCTCTAGTTTAACATAACGTTATGTTACATCAGAGATGATTGTAGATGAAATTTCAGTGAGTCGCTGGTAGGCCTATATAATTGTTAAGTCTCTCCAAAATACATATTTAATAGTTTACAGTTCGGTTTTGATTTTCACAAAATCTGCATTTGGTGATGTAAACTCAGTTCTTGTTTTGACCAAATGTGCAATGTCTATTAGTGTTTTTGTTTCTTATCCTTCATACAGGACATACAAAATGATGCATGTATGTTCTTGCATTTTCTATTGGGATCCTGGAAACATAATGTTAGTGCTGTGTGCTGCAGTTGGTAGACTACAGACTACAGTTGGTAGGCTACAGACAACAGTTGGTAGACCACAGACTACAGTTGGTAGGCCACAGACTACAGTTGGTAGGCCCCAGACTACAGTTGGTAGGCCCCAGACTACAGTTGGTAGGCTACAGACAACAGTTGGTAGACCACAGACTACAGTTGGTAGGCCACAGACTACAGTTGGTAGGCCACAGACTACAGTTGGTAGGCCACAGACTACAGTTGGTAGGCCCCAGACTACAGTTGGTAGGCCACAGACTACAGTTGGTAGGCCCAGACTACAGTTGGTAGGCTACAGACAACAGTTGGTAGACCACAGACTACAGTTGGTAGGCCACAGACTACAGTTGGTAGGCCACAGACTACAGTTGGTAGGCCACAGACTACAGTTGGTAGGCTACAGCCGGGGACTTTGAGGGCTTGAGACCCATTCTATGAAACTATATATGTTTTGATCCATTATAAATACACTGCCATTTGGAATCCATATACAATATTAGGGATATATTTGGGATTTCTGCAAATTGCCCATATTTATATGTATATATAGTTATAAACATACATATATACGTTTTATGTTTGTATTTTTGAACCACACAACAGGCTCTTACTATGTAGACCAAAAACAGCGTGATAAATTGCTATATGTGTTGATGACCACAGTATTCGGTGGACACTGGCGCAATACAGGTCAACTAGGATATTGAACTGGAATATTCGCTCCTTCCTTTATGCAACAGAGAGTTTGATCGATGAACAGACGTCATGCTAGTCCCTCACATCAAAGTCATTTCTTGGAAAAGGAAAATCTATGGGGCATTGCGAAGGCTCGGCGTTAACTATGACAATATAACAAATGCTTTTTTAAGAGTTGTTTTCAGGACACAGACTGAATGTGGGTGTCATTCTCCTGTCAGCAGGCTACAGCTGGCCAGTCCCTGCTATGTCACCGTGCATAGATATCAGTAACTCATTGGTTGCTTAAAGTTGATAGTTGAATTTCTACTTTAAAACACAAGCTGCACTTGCCAAGTTAAAAAGTTCAAAGCGTTTTTTTTAAATATTAAAACGTGTGAGAAGTTACACAATACGTCAAACGAGTCTGTAACGGATCCGTGTCCAATCACACCTAGACACGCGGTTTCCTGGTCCGGGTGGCTGGTCGGTGTTCTCACCAACACCACGGGTTCTAAAAACTGTTGTACCCTCCTAGAAACAACAGGCAGTAAAAGTCATGTGACACTGAGTTCCTGCCAACGGTTGCATAATACTGGGTAATGTCAGTCCAGATAGTAGGTTCTTGGCTGCTCAACCTAGCTTAGAAGCCTCGTTCTGGTAAGCCGACAAATATGACCACATACATCTGGAAAACCGGCTACATTCTGGGTTGATAACATGCGATTAATTTGACTTAATGATTACAGGGGTCTTTATGCCCCTAAAACATACATCAGATGTAACTGTAATGTTGTAGTTTGGAGCAGCCTGGGTAACTCGGTATATAATAGTTTTTTTCCACCTGAAATCGCATCTGGCTTTACCAGAATAATAACTACCCGTCGAGGCGACGCAGACCACAAGGGCTGTGATTGGTCAGATTATACATCTGGATGTGAAATGCAACGCAACCCGATGCAGAACCATAAAACGGCCACGATGCCGTAGGAATGACGGCGTAGCTACGCCGTGGAGTTGACGCAGAAGCATAATGAGCCCGCAATGCACTATGTTACGACAGCCGTAGAAAACATTGAGTCTCAAGCCCCAAACCTATTCAGCAAACATGATACAACTTTAAATGGCGTAAAATATAAACTAGGGAAACAGGCACAAATTAATTTACAATACCCACTTACATCACTTATCCGAAAGTATCACTTATTTGACAACTTGCCAGAGTTCATATGATGAAATTTGATTGGTTTGCTGCCTCCAGTGGTGGGATGTGATCAGAAGTCCTGACTCGGGTCCTTTATTGTCAAGGCCGCTACATAGGAATGTACTGCCCAATGTTATCATAGCATTTCAGCTAGTACAGTCATATGCGGATATTCCCCAGCATCCTGAATTAGAGAAACTTACACAGAAACTTCTGGATCTTTAATAAATAATCTTTATACCAAAGGTCAGAAAAAAGACAGATCCGCAGCAAATACCTCCGCTGCGTTAAAGTGAATTAAATAGTGTTTATCTGATCTTTTATCTGATCTTTAATCTTTTTTTATCTGAACTTTGATTATTTGTTTAATCACATGTATAATTATGAACAAGGCCATTGATTTTAAGCTTTATGGTCTGATTGCAGCGTGTCCAGGCGGAGTGTCCAGGGGGTGATTCCTTACAGTCAATGAATGGTTCTTCTTTCCAGGCATCAGAGAGTGGGATAAAGGCCAGTTCAGATGCGGTAACATCAGCTGAATCCTCATGACTCAACAGCAGGTGGTGTTCCATGGTGTTCTTCCTCATGACTCAACAGCAGGTGGTGTTCCATGGTGTTCTTCCTGATGACTCAAAAGCAGGTGGCGTTCCATGGTGTTCTTCCTGATGACTCAACAGCAGGTGGTGTTCCATGGTGTTCTTCCTCATGACTCAACAGCAGGTGGTGTTCCATGGTGTTCTTCCTGATGACTCAACAGCAGGTGGTGTGCCATGGTGTTCTTCCTGATGACTCAACAGCAGGTGGTGTGCCATGGTGTTCTTCCTCATGACTCAACAGCAGGTGGTGTGCCATGGTGTTCTTCCTGATGACTCAACAGCAGGTGGTGTTCCATGGTGTTCTTCCTCATGACTCAACAGCAGGTGGTGTTCCATGGTGTTCTTCCTGATGACTTAACAGCAGGTGGTGTTCCATGGTGTTCTTCCTGATGACTCAACAGCAGGTGGTGTTCCATGGTGTTCTTCCTGATGACTCAACAGCAGGTGGTGTTCCATGGTGTTCTTCCTGATGACTCAACAGCAGGTGGTGTTCCATGGTGTTCTTCCTGATGACTCAACAGCAGGTGGTGTTCCATGGTGTTCTTCCTGATGACACAGCAGCAGGTGGTGTGCCATGGTGTTCTTCCTGATGACTCAACAGCAGGTGGTGTTCCATGGTGTTCTTCCTGATGACTCAACAGCAGGTGGTGTTCCATGGTGTTCTTCCTGATGATAGTTCTCTAACACTTGGGACAGTGAAAATGTCCAGCTGTCCTACAGAGCAAATGACATTTGCAAATCTTTTTACCTAGAAAAACACAAAAATAAATTATGGAAGCATACAAAGACTAAATAGTCAAATCTTTAGGACTAGAAGGGCAGAACATTATCATACCATGGAAAGACAATGCATTTTTCAGATGCACATTTATATGACGCTTTAGTCTTGAGAGAGCAGTCGGTTTAAACTGAAGACAAAGTGGACAGTGGAACAATTTGCAGCAGGTGGTGCATCTTGGGAGGGACGGTTGAGGATTGTCCGGAATGATGGAAGGGTGCTCATTTCCCTGGGGATCATCACTGGAATGATGGAAGGGTGCTCATTCTCCTGGGGATCATCACTGGAATGATGGAAGGGTGCTCATTCCCCTGGGGATCATCACTGGAATGATGGAAGGGTGCTCATTCCCCTGGGGATCATCACTGGAATGATGGAAGGGTGCTCATTCCCCTGGGGATCATCACTGGAATGATGGAAGGGTGCTCATTCCCCTGGGGATCATCACTGGAATGATGGAAGGGTGCTCATTCCCCTGGGGATCATCACTGGAATGATGGAAGGGTGCTCATTCCCCTGGGGATCATCACTGGAATGATGGAAGGGTGCTCATTCCCCTGGGGATCATCACTGGAATGATGGAAGGGTGCTCATTCCCCTGGGGATCATCACTGGAATGATGGAAGGGTGCTCAATCCCCTGGGGATCATCACTGGAATGATGGAAGGGTGCTCATTCCCCTGGGGATCATCACTGGAATGATGGAAGGGTGCTCATTCCCCTGGGGATCATCACTGTAATGATGGAAGGGTGCTCATTCCCCTGGGGATCATCACTGGAATGATGGAAGGGTGCTCATTCCCCTGGGGATCATCACTGTACAGACGCTTCCTTTTCCACGGTTGACCATCCCCTCCATCTGCTTCAGGCCACGCTGTCCGGAGAGTCAGCTCTACCTGTTGAAGAGGTTTCGTCTGACTGATCTCGCCCCCACCCAGCACAGCCCCACCCTCTGTCCACCAACTCAACCCGTCTCCTCCATCATGCTCCATCACAGAGTCTTGGCCGTGGCAACGTTGGACGTGGTTCCTGAGGCTGTAGTCGTTGAAGCTCCTGTTACAGTGCTGACATTGGAACAGTCTCTTCCCTTTGTGGGTACACATGTGAGACCGTAACCTGCTGGCCTGGGCAAAGGAACGCCGGCATGCCTGGCAAGAGAGAGGAGAAACATAGACTTAATACCTCAGATTTATAATAATAATTTCAAAGTAAAGTCTTTCTGCAGACTTCCTGTAGTGTTCTCCTGGGTTAGAAGTAACACCAGAACCTGGCTTGATGTCACTGTGGGACCACGTGTGTCTCTCCAGTAGGCAACATTTGCTGAATTCTTTGAAACACACATGACAGATGTGTCTCTTGGACTCTTTGAGGTGACGGCTCCGAACAAGGATGTTGTGAAACTTGAGCAGCACTCTGTGCAGCTGTACGGGGGCTCCTTGTCGCTGAACCTGTGGCCCTTCTCATGTGTCAGTTTGTCCAGACGCGTCTTGAAGGGCTGGAGGCAGAACTTGCAGGGGAATGAGTAGTCCTGGCTATGCAGCTTCTGGTGCAGCATTAGGCCAGACTCGCTCACAAAGAGCTTGTCACATTCTTGACAACGGACCGTGAAGTTGTGTTCACATCTGCGGTAATCCTGCAGCCGAGGGGAAGACAGGATGCCGCATTCAGGACAAAGGATCATGGGTAGTTTCTGCTGGCTGCTTCCTGGTTCTCTGGAACCAGCAACTGAACAATGCTGGTCAGTCTTGGATGATGGTGGTGATGAAGATGCTCCATCGCCGTCTTCTGTGGTGACGTCTAAACACATCACTCCTGCATGCTTGTGCCATGGTACTCCTCCACCTGGGTGGCCTGTTTTCTCCTCCTCTTCGTCTTCCTCATAGTCACATTCTATCGATCCCTCTTCTTTAAACGTTGCTTTCTCTACAGCCTCTACCTCACACAAACCTAACATCCCTGCAATCCCACTGGAAGCAGACTGTTTCTGCTCTATTTCTCTGTCCATCTGAGAGTTCTGGCTTTCAGCATCTTCATGCTTTGTGAAGAATTCTTTCCCCTTATTAGAGGTCCAGAGATCAGCGCTGTTCTCCAGCTGTTCACCTACTCTGGATTCTACCATGCTCCATTGTGAGGACAGCACCTCCTGTGAGATGTCTAGCAATAAAATAGCAACTTCAGCATCTGTGGATAAGGATTTACTATGTTTAAAGTCAATCCATCTGTAAAAAGCTTCTCCGATATTGATCAAATGTTTTTTGTACATTTTCTACACCCTATGTCTTCATCAGATTCCTTTGCCAGTACCAAATTATTTTTGCTGAACATGTCTGGACAGTAAGTCCCAGCACATATTGGCGATACAGAGTCATTGGATAATTCAGCGTGGATTGAGGCCAGTTCAGATGAGGGGACAGGTGCTGAATCCTTTATACAGAATAATAGATGGCGTGCCATGGTATCCTTTCTAATTATTGTCTTCTCACACTGAGGGCAGTGAAAATGGCCATCTAGCCTACAGTCTAAATGGCATTTGCAGATCTTTATACCTAGAAAGTGAGAGGTAAATGAGTGAACACATATTTAGAGGAATGACAACAAATTATTTTAGTCTACCTTGTTAGAAAATCAAACCTTTGAAGTACAATGCATTTTTCAGATGCACATCTATGTGGCGCTTAAAGCCTGTTTTATGCTTCTGCGTCAAATCGACGGCGTACCCTCGCAGACCACAAGGGCTGTGATTGGTCAGATTATACATCTGGCGGTGAAATGCAACGCAACCCGACGCAGAACCATAAAACGGCCACGACGCCGTAGGAGTGACGGCGTAGCTACGCCGTGGAGTTGACGCAGAAGCATAATGAGGCCTTTTGGTCTGCGTCGCCTCGACGCGTAGTTACAATTTTTTGGAGGTGCACGTCGAGCTAAGGCGTAGGGGTCGGAGAGGGGTTCGCGTCGACGCAGAGGGGTCGGAGAGGGTACGCCGTCGATTCGATGCAGAAGCATAAAACAGGCTTTAGTCTCAATAGAGTAGTCGGCAGGAAGTCTGGACAAAGTGGACAGTGGAACAATTTGCAGTAGGTGGTGCATCTTGAAAGGGATGGTTGCGAATTGTCCGAAACGATGGAAGGGTGCATCTGTGACAAATAAGTGAATACAACAATAGTGAGGTCGTCTAAATTTTAATCTTTACTTCTTTTGGGCCATTTATAATGGAATTCAAGTTAAGGATTAAAGTGGTATTAGAGTTGGACTTCGAATACAAGACCATACAAACAAACCGCCATAATAAACACTTCTAATTTATCGTAATGTTCTAGTAATACTGGTCTCAACTGCGACAGTTTTTGCGGGTAGCTTTTTAGATTGCAAACATGTAACCGTTTACCTTGGTATTCAATTGGCCACCAATAATGACGGTGTTAGTGTTGTAGGCGCTATATGTCTATGGGCGCTATCACAAATGATGTACTCTAGATGTGTATCTGATGATGGTTCTCACTGTGGTGTCACGGTCGTTAAGATGGCTTCTTCAACTATTATCTACGCTTATTGTGAGCTTACACCTAACATCATTATATTGTTTATCTCATGCATAACCGTAACCTTAAAATAAGGCAACCAAAAAACATGTTTCTTTCCAATGTGAGGATGTTGCTGTGATTGTAGAATCCGAATGGTGGTAAACAGAAAACATGTCTTCCGTTTCCTTCTCATGTCTTAAAGGGAAATGTAGTTTAACTCGGACTTCCAATAATGGTCTGTTTCGAACAAATAGAATAACCTTTCTACACACAAATATTTAATAATTGTATTTAAATGTTAATATGTCAAGGAAAGATATATGCACATTTGTCATTGCTAATATTTATAGTGACTTTGCAGTATTTGGGGAAAAATTGCTGTCTGAAATTATTTATTATAAGAGAGGGGCATAGGTTATATTTATGAAATGAAAAATCACTAGGCCCGTTCATAAAAAAATAGTACTATTACTTATTTTCAAAAGAATCTGAACAGTGCATAAGAATTGTACAAGATTCCACAAATAACACGGATAGAATATATTTATGTGGAATTCCCACATTTATATATTTCTTTTTTGTTAATTTTATGTTTTTCTGCCTATTCATTCCTTTGTGTATTTGCGTAGTAAAACATGTAGAAAAAAAGATGAGGTTTGCAGCTGGATCCATCTCGAATGCTCTAGACCAGACCGCTCTAGACCTTGCTTTACATGCAGAACCACCAATACGTGCCAGTTGCATCGTTTCACTGCTGTTACAGACGAGGGCGTTCAAATTACAGGGTCTGATCTGCCGGGCAGCCCGGTTAAAAGCGAAAGGGAAGAACGCAGTTCCAGAATCGAGGAACAATCTGTGTTGCCTAGTCATGTTGTCACGCATGGTGTGTAGATATTTTGCATTAGTCAGAAAAGCGTAATCAGAAAATTTATTATAAAGCAGCCCATTCTCCGTGCTTAACCACATAATCTCACTTAATACTCCAATTCACTGGATGATACACATTTACTTGGGATTTGAACGGTGCGCTCGGTTCAAGTTCAGACAGTAGGCAGCCATGTTGACCCGATTTTAACTCCGGGGCCATATAACGAAATACCGCTTAACAGAAAGCGTCACTC